>PYHW01009260.1:1169630-1240364 GCA_013186435.1 Turdus rufiventris | reverse complement strand
AAATTAAACTGAATGAAATTTACAAACCTTACAAACCGATCTTTTGGCCAGACTCATGTAATATCAAAATAGCTAATGCTTGGTAATTGCAGTTATCATTAGTTAAATTGTTCATTCTTTCCTACTCTTAAGAGAAAGACAGGGATAACATTAAATCTATTGTAACATATTATAATTTTGAGTCTCCTTCCTCCTTTTGCAAAGAAATACTCCACTGAAAAATCAGAAGAAATTTTTTAGATTATATATGCAATATTAGACTATAAATTTAGGTTGTTATACCTCAGGCAAAAATCCTTAAATCTTTTTCATCTCTTGTTGCATCTATTCTCAAAATATTTTGAGTTCTAAGAATGACTCAATGGATTAGGAAAATTACGGAAAATTTATACATAGAAGAAAGAAGGATAATAGTGTTATCAAGCATGAAGTATTTTAGGGTAGGATAAAGGTCTGTATTTTCAAAAACTCCAAACAAGTTTAAAAAAAATGCTAAAAAGGTTTATTAAGTCGCAATATTCCATAAATATTTTTTGCCTAGCTCTTTGCTTGTTCTTTTTAGACTCCTTAAATAATCTGCTATTAAATAGTCTTCTGCATCAGACACATTGCTCAGTGTGGATGAGTGTGGTGGAGAGGATGGTCTCTTTACGTCTCTTTACCTGTGTTTTTCGCTGTTCTCTACGTGTCAAAACAGCACTTCTTCACAAGAGATCTGCCACACTAGAGATTAGGAAGAAAAACCTTCTGTGATAATAATGAATGACTTGTGTTTGATTCAAATCAACATTAACACACACCCGAGTGAGGCATTTTAAACATGTGGAGAAAAAGAAGGAAAGAACACACTGAAGGTGAAATGACAAACAGACAAAAATTGAGGAACAGAGGTCAACAATTTAGTGAAAAAGGAAATTGGTTTTGAAGTAAGGAAATTTTTTCTGTCCTGTAGCATGGCAGCAAACAGGAAGAGCTAGAAGCCTCTGTGATGCTGGAGACTTATGACCTTGCTGTCACTCCTGAAACTTGGTGGGACAGATCCCATGACTGCAGCATGACTAACAACGGCCACAGGCTGTTCAGAAGGGACATGGGAGGAAAGAGACACAGAGGGATTGCCCTGTACATCAACAGCTGGATAACAGGTGGATAGAGTGAAGACTGTTGGAAGAACAGCCATGAGCAAGTGGAAAGCTGCTGGGTAAGGAGCCCAGGCCAGACAAGGAAGGGAGCCTTTGGTGGTGTCTGTGACAGGCTCTGAGCAAGGAGACACCACCGACGAGCCCTTCCTGCTCCAACTGCAGGAGGTGTCACACTCACAGGCTCTTAGGGTGCTGGGGGACTTCAACCACCCCTGCACATGCTGGAAAAGTAGCTGTAGGCAATCCTCGAGATTCTTGGAATGCATGGAGGACAAATTCCTGACCCAGGAAATAGACAGCCCTGTCACAGGGGCAGCGTCACTGGATCTGACAGTCACCAACACAAGGGGGCTAATGGGGAATGTCAAGATAGGAAGCAGTGATCATGCCTTGATGGAGTTCACAGTCCTGATGTGGGTCAGGAAAGGAGTCAAGAGACGCCCTTGAATTTTAGGAAAACAGACTTTCAGCTTTTCAGGGACACTGCCCTTAGAGGCAAAGGTAAGGAAGAGGGCTGGCAGATCTAAAAGAAACCTTCCTTTGAGCAAAAACCATCAATCCTCCAGAGCAAGAATTTAGGCAAGGCCACGGTCAGGAGAAGGGCATGGCTGAGACCTGCTGAGAGAACTAGAGAAAAAAGACAGTGCACAGACAGTGGTGGCAAGGACAGGTAACTGGGAAAGAATACAGAGGTGAAGTCTGTTTATATAGAGACAGAGATCAGGTTTGCATAGGTTCATTCTGTGGGTGTTTTTCAGGACAAGAATTTCTGTCTACATGTTCAATCATGCTCAAGGAGTAAAAAAGAAGTAAAAAAGAATACTTCTTGTTCTGTTTGTGGCCTTGTGGCTCTGCATTTCCCTATTCCATTCTCTGAAAAGTTAAGGATATGAGAGTGGAGAAGAAAATCCAATCTAGGAAAAGGATACCCTGAACTAACTATGTCAAGAAGCAGTACAAGGTCCTGAAAAGAAGCAGGAGCCCAAACTTCTCTGCACATAAGTTCTGATCACTCCCTTTTAAATGCAGTGTTCTTAATGTGTAGTATTTGTAAGCATATTTAGTATATCCTATAGTATTCAGTAGTAAAGGCACACACGCAGCGATAAAGTGTGATTGGTGATGCAATGTCTCATTTTGTTTTGCATTAAACATCCGTTTTAATGTTTTTCATTAAGCATCCATTTGCCACCAGCATGAGACTTCCCTGCTTGCCACCTTCAGGAGATGGTGGCAGCTCCAGGGCTAGCTGGTGGCTGGCAGCTGCCCTCACACATGCCATCACATCGTGTGCAACCCAGCACCTGTGCTCAAGTGAAGGGCAGCCAGTGGTCTCATTTCTGCTGAAGCAGACAGCACATTGTTCTAAATAAATTAACTAATTACCATAAATAAATCACATTGCATTCTTATTGTCAAGCTTATCAAAGTGTACTATTGTGGCCTTTCTGTTTGGGCCTGAGAACCTTATCTTCATAGACCATGCTTCTGAAGTATAATGTACGTTTTTTGGGCAGAAAGAAGCTCATTCCAGGGTTTGAATGAGAATTAGATTCACAAGAGTAATACCAATATTGTGTAACTCTTGAATATGAAAAATGATTTTATTATTTCATGAGTCATGGTACAGAGAATAAAAATAAATGCATATACCAGTAAAAGATCTCCATTACTCTACTTCAATATAAAATATTTGAAAATAAAATACCTAGCTCCTGAAAGATGCATGCAAATTTTCCATCATTAGACTAGAATGCAAATACCCCAGTGCAGGCAGGAGTCTTAAAATTTGTTATTTCAGAGAAAAGAATGAACATTATTATTCACTAAGAATCTATGCATTAATCAGTAAAACATTACTCTATGTTGCAAAAATAATTCATCACAGGGTTCACAAAAGGCTTAATCTCATTAATATTTTAATATTATATTTATTACAGTAATTTTATTCTTTCTGGGATATTTTCTGTAAAGATAATACAAAAAATAATGATGATCTATACAAGATCCATAAAAAGAAAAACAAAAGCTAATTCAAGAGGTTCATTTTCTCCTTACCACTGATAAGTTGGCCAAATGTTTTGCCTGTGTCAATGGACAGATCAAGAAGTAGGGAACAGTATAATATAATGCTAAAAATTTAGCTCCTTGCTTTATGATTATGGTATCTGTTACATTTAATTTTTTTAGAAATAATGGGATTAGTATTAATTCACACAGAACTGTCCTGTTCTCTTGGATTTATGTCCTAGTTATCTTTAGACTGCAGCCTTTTACCAAACAATATTCTTTATGTAATAGTAGTGGTGCAGTAAAGGGAATTGTCCTCTTCATCATAAAATATGCAGTGCCTTCCAATTAAACAACTTGCAATTTATAGAAGCCAGATGCTCAGTCCCTATAAATCAGCCTAACTTTACTTAAAATGGAGATACAGTAGTTTGTTTTCACTCAGGAATTTGCTAACCACATATCTAAATAGCCCATAAGGTCTTGATTACAGAAATATTGCCATTTAAATGAATTAATTTAACAGTTTCTTTCTCCATATTCAAATAAAAATAAAGGTAGACAGGGTCACTAGAGCATTTCTGTCACATAGTTGAAGCTTATTAAATCTTTACCAAGACAATCATGCTGGAAATATCTTAGCAGAGCTATGTTCTATCCTTGTATTCCTCTAAATCTTTGCAATCTTGAAGGTGATTAATAGGCAGCTGGGTCATGAATAACCCTGTTCATCTACTACGAGCATAATAACCTTGTTCATGCAATTATTGGGCATACACCTAATACAAAGCAATTTAAATGGGTTGTCCTTACAGTGAAGAATTGATGTACCTGTTGGCAGAGTAAACCCAAGGACAAGGAAAAGTTATGTTGTGTATTTAGACAAAATATTTAGAATGCTTTAGAATGCTTGGATATTTAGAAGGCCAAGAGAAAAATAATATCTTGAGAGAAATAATGAGGTCAGCTCTGGTTTTTAAGCTTCTTTTGAGTGTGGGTAACGAAGAACAAATAAAACCCCAAGGTGCACAATGCCACCTTCACAGCAGTTGTCACTCTGGTCCTTAGAAGCACCAAAGCTGCTATGAGAGCATGTGAAAAATCTGAAGTAATGAAGACTTATTGTTAGTGGAAGAGGATGATGTTGGAGGGTATTTAAACAAACTGGAGCCACACTATTCTGTGGGCTTTGTTGGGAGGCACCCAAAAGTGCTGAGGGAGCTGTCCCATGTCATTGTGAGGCACCTCTTGATTATAATTAAAAGGTAATGGTGGTTGCAGGAGTCTCTTAAGGACTGGAAGAGAACAAGTGTCACTACTGTATTTGAGTAGGGCAACAAGGAGAATAGAAATAACTACCAGCCAACAAGCCTCACATTAGTTATGAGGAGCTGATGGAACATGTTATTATAGAAAAAAAAATCATTTCCAAATATAATTAAGGACTAGATGGTGATTGGGAATAGTCAGCATAATTTCCAAAGGAGAATTCATGCTTGACCAAACTGATAGACCTTTACAATGACATTATTAACTTAGAAGATGACAGGAGAGCTGTAAATACTCTTTATCTTCACTTCAGAAAGATATTTGACTGTGTCCCACAAGATCGCCATAAAAAAAAGTATAGTTTAAATAAAGAATAAAGAGAGGTAGATTGAAAACTTCTAGTTGCCAGACTTGAAGGACTGTGATCAGGAGCAGAAAAGTCCAGCTGAAGACCAACCAGTAGTGGTATGTCTCAGGAGCACATACTGCAATACTTTATAAATAACAATCTAGATGGATAGGCTGGAGAGCACCCTGAGAAACTGGCAGATGTTTGATCTACCAACCCAAAATTTGGTAGTTTCCAGAGGTATCTTCTAAACTCAGTGATTCCATGGTTGTACCTTAAAGATATATTGCTATAGGAACACTTCTTTAAAGAAAATAAAATAAAAATCTAACTAACACCACTGTCATAAAAAAGTTACATTGAAAAGGTCCTGAATAGCTACAAATCAGAAACAAAAAGGGAGAATTTATGCCAACATGAGAGAAATTCCAGATTACTTCTTTCATGAAGGAATTAGAATAATAATAACATGGGTAAAAAAGTAAACTTCATATAGATGTTATCTGTTAAGTCAAGCCAATAGCACAATTCCTAGTGGCAGAAGCCTGGGCCACTAATAAAACCACAGATTTTTTTTTTTCTCTTGAATACTTGTAGTAACACTATAGCAGTTCCACTTCTTAAATACTATGGTTTACAAATATTATTTTCCTCACAGATTTGTGTATTTCCATCTATGTATCCATTAGTGCTCAAAAGAGCAAGTAGTACTTATTCTGATGGTTTTTCTGGAGCAAGTGTAAAACATATCTTAAGAAACTCCTCACTCTATTACTCTGTTATTGTTTACTCAATCCCTGTTGCTTGAATAAACAAATCAATCCATCAATAACATCAATCGGTTGGAAGTCACTTTTCCTATGCAGTTACTCCTGCTTTGACCCCTTCACTTTAAAAAGTGACAAACTACATCTCAAAAGGAGTTCGTCTTTTCATATGTGGAGACTTGAGGTGAGGAAAAGAAGTTACGGTACAAGATTATTTGAGATAAATGCTTATGATTTCAGAGCAAAATCTGATCTGATATTTCAAAATAGTTTTTAAATCTGAAAACAAACATTCTTATCACATCTTTCTTTTACTGTATAAAATTTCACCAGAAAAGCCTGCAATTTTAAAGTATATGAGTCCATCTTTAAATTGTAAGTTAGCAAATGGGTGATTGGTTTTGAGATTAGTAAGTAATCAGATTTACAACGTTAATTAAAAATCTAACATGTTGCCATGAAAACAATCTTGTATGATTATCAACCAGAGGCTTGTGAAAGATGTACACAGCCGAATATGATATTTTTTTTAATATGCCCTGAACTGTAGAACCTGTTTTACATATTAGCAATATTAGATGGAAGGAGTTTAATTAAATCTAACGGTCTGCCCAAAATCAATGTGTGTGGAAATTGAATTAATGAAATTCCTAGTATATTTTCTCTGATTATAATCAGACAAATTAATACATAGAAGCGAATATTAGAAATAACTCATCTGAGAGCAAGAATATTATCTATGGGATATACCTCTGTCTGGTATTGATTAATTTCTCATTTCACTCCAAATTGCAAACAAAATAAAAAAACCTGTAAATTACAAGACAAATTGTGATGTGTCATTTTTTGTTTTGTTTCTGGCTATGTTTCCCATAACAATGCAGTATTTTAAAGCAGTGGTTTTTTTTGGTAGTCTACCGAGTAACTCTACTAAACATGATATGGGTTTACACATACACTTATTATTTACAGGCTTGTAAATGTATATGCCTTATAAGTGAGAAAAAGTAGCTTTTTCGGGCTTTTTTTTTGTCTTCCACCTTCTCATATCAGTCAAACCCTACTGCAAGTGTCCTGTATAGAGAAATAAACTGTTGCAGAATAAACTGGTGGGATTGAATGACAGCTTGGATGTTTTCTCTGCAGAGTGCTCCTGAAGCCAACAGGAACACATTTTGCTTCCACAGTGGTTTTCCTGCTCTTCCACTGTCTGCACTTTTCTTTTCCCCAGAACATTTCATATCATGGAAGGCACCTCAATAAAATCACATTATGCAAAAGCCCCTCAGCAGCATCCCAATATGAAAGCTAGACTTTACATGCTTCCAAGTAGGATGTTTTCTTTGTTTGTGTTAATTATTTATGAACAAAGAGGAAAATAAAGGGTCTCGAGGACATTAAATGATTACTGAGACCTTAGACTATACCACATATCTAATTTGGATATATTAAGAAAGCAAATGAGCTGTTATAAAAAGGCAGTTGTCCCTAAAACAATATTATACTTTCCTTTTCTTTATTCCATACACCTAACTCTTGCTTCTTTTTTCTTTATTTTTTCTTTTTCTTGTTGATTTCAGTTCACAAAATATAACAATATCATAGATTTTTCCTTTTAGTTCCTTCTGTTAGTTTGAAATCTGCCAGTGTAATGCAGGTAACAAATCTTTTAGGGTATGATTTACCATCTGTGCATTTTTCCTATTTTGTAAACAGATCCAGTTTGACTAATGCTCCCTCAACTGTGATTCTGATCATTTCTAAAAGGTGTCCAACAGAAATTTAGAAACCTTCTGCACTCAATTTTTTTCTTGTCAAAAGCACAGGTGACAGAAGCTTCTCTGTAAAATTCTTTTGTCTTTGAGCGTGTGTTCACCTGCATCCAAGCACAGTCTGGTACTCCAGGACAAACAGAAAGTCCATGTAACACCTTTTTTTAGGTATTGTTGCTGGGTAGAACCAGCAGGCTGTTTTGAGACAGATACAGTTACAGTGTTCACACAGTCTCTGGAGATGAAGTTTTGATATTTACAGCATTATTCCTAAGAAGGGGAAGAATTGAATACTTGAAAATTTTTGACATGGTTAATATAAAACTTAGGAGTGTTAAGAACCATCCAATTCTGATGGAATTAGGACGCGAATGAGACCATATGCTGAAGTCAGAAGAACAGATTTTATTTAACAATGAACGTGATGTGCAGAAATAGAAAGAAGTAGAAAGCAGAGGAGGAAGGAAAGAGAGAGAGAGAGAGAGAGAGAGAGATCAAGCAGAAGACAGTAATCATCTGTGGAATCACTGATGTCTGGTTGTTCTTTTTTCACCCTGGGCTTCTCAGCAGTGGGGGTCTACAAGTTGTTCAAAATTGTTCACTGTTTATACATCTGAGACAACAAAAGAATTAATGCTTATTTGCAACACAGCTGTAGTATTCTATTGATGAAATTGCTCCCTTGTTTTTTTATGATAATTAATCCTATGCTCAGCCTCCTTTTGAGTTGGTGAGTTTCTTGGGTTGGTGGGCTGCAACTTCCCCCTCTCTTCCCAGTCAGATGTTGTGATTTCAATACAATTTATGAACTGCCTTTCTTTGTGGCTTGTAAATTCTGTAATCTTTATGTCTATTATCAGTGATGCATTCTTCTCCCCAACTTTGCTTACCTCCCCGTAGATAACACCTGGACAATAATACCACTTCTTTCAAGTTCTCACCACTGTGGTTTGACTCATAGTTCAAGATCCAGCTACCCATGGAGGTATATTCAGGGGGCTCTGGTGGTCATTAGTGGTCACAGATGCCATTGCTACCCCAACTTGGGGTCATCTTTGTTTGATCAGTGGTACGCCTAGGTGCAATTTCTTCTTTACACAGTTTGCCACAGTGGCAATTTTTATCTGGATGCTTTACCCCTATCTATTAACCAGGTCTCACCTGCAACAAGCCTGGAGTTACCCTGATCCTTACACTTCCTCCTGTGCTTATTTCATGGCAAAGTCCTTCTGTGGCTTTAACAGTGGTTGAAACAGGAAACTGTTCTATTAAGTCATTACAATGACCTATAGTCAAAATTGAATTTTTTTTAAGTAAAATTGTGCGTGTTTGGGGATGAGTTTGTCCAAAAGATTTTGTCTGAAGAAGTTGAAAGGTGGGATTAATTTAACTTGCTTAAAATGACTGACTCCTTTCCTGATTGTTAACTGCCTGCCCTATGCAGTCCTTTATCTTTCTGCAGTTAACAGATTTTTCAAGACACCATAGAGGTTTAAAATGGGTAGGACTCATTCTTTGTGAATTCAGGTCTTTTGGTAATGGAATAATTTATGATCTAAAGTGGCAATCATTTCTGAAAATAAAATTATGATGTTTATAGAGATAAAATTCCAGGAACTTCAGTAAGAAATTCTCCTGAGAAGGCTCCAGAACTGGCAGGTTTTTTCTGACCCAAAGTCTTGAATAATGTCATTTTCATCACAAGACAAGGCCTGCTATGTTGACATAGATAAAATATGACAATCTGTTATGTTTTATATTCTAAAAACTAAAATAATTTGACAGTAATATTTGGAATATCTTTACCATTGTTTAACAATAAATTATCTCCTTCTAACATACTTCCATTCTTCTTTTGTAAAGCTATAAAGCACTCCAAATAAAATTGTGATTTTGTATGCTACATAAACATGTTGGACTACATGCCTTTCCAGAAATTTAGGGGCTTTTTCTATCTTTTTGTAATTCTGTCTCTTCAGTGTTAGAGAAATAATTTATAATAGTCACAGACTGTGTTTAGCTCATCAGAGATGACTGAGAATCTTCTGCAACAAATGAAGAGAATTGCCTAATGAATAAATTGACTGATTTCAAGGGGGTTATTGTTTACATAGAAAAAATGCTCAGTAGTCTTGAGATTAGTCTTTTTTGCTTCATGTTTGTCTGAACTGAAAAAGAAGGTCATTTATGTAAGTGTGGAGTTCAGTGTTGAACATTCTGTGGAAGTAACTAGATCTTCTGAAAGATTGTCATTTAGTGTATTGCTCCTCCTACAAAGGGAATCCTTGCCATAGAAGAATCAGAAGCTGTTAATTAAACTACATCAAATAGGTTAACTAATGATGAAAAGAAAGAAAAAATGGGCATAAAGAATACTACTTGCCTTCTTTTGAAGGAAAATCTGGGGAAAAAAAAAAACAACTAAAAAATAACCCTGCAAAATTTTCCAATATATTTATAAATAGGAATGAAAGGAAAATAATTAAGCATAACTGATCTGTGCTAAATTTTCAACAGGTTAGCAGAAGTTGTTTGAGAGTAATGGGCACATCACTTTTAGTGATGAATCTTTAGATAATGTAGGATAATTTGAGCAAAAAATTAATGGTTTGCTTGTTAAAAAATTCAGGGTTACAAACGTGGCCCTCCAATTTATATTCTTCTTTTAAGGGTAGTTTAAGAAAGATGGGGAGATGGATGGAGAAGGCCTTTCAAGTTGAGATAATCTCCTCTTGTCCTATCATGTTATATGGAAGAAGATATCGACCATATATTTCATGCATCATATGCACTCTCCAAATGAGACTGCTGTATAAAGCACCTTCCAGCTAACACAGCTAGTTTATTTTACCACTGCAAAATGCCATATTTTTGCTATAATTCTTTTTCTTTCTTAGCCTCTGAAGACATAAAAGCCTATCCAGCCAATTCCTTATCCATTAAATAGTCAACCATTCAAATGTATACTTCTGCAGTTTGAAGATAAGGATGTCTTGTGGTATCATGTCATAAACCTGAGGGAAGTCTAGGTGTGATATAGATAACATAAATTGGTCTTTTCTTGTTAACTGTTGTAGTCACTCCATCACAGAAGGCCACGAGACTGGTCAGACATGATTTGCCCTTTGTAAAGCCATGATAGTTGTTTGTACCACCTCCTTCACTTGTACGTTCCTTAATCCTAAATTCCCATTTTTTAGTCCCATAATCTCCCCTTTTACACCCAAATTTCCCATTTTACACCCATATTCTGTTTTTACATTGCTTCTGTGAGAATCTGCTCCAGGATCTTCTCAAGGCACAGAGGTTGGGTTCATCAGTCTGTAGTTCTCCATGTATTACTTTGTCCCATTTGCTAAAAATAGGAGTGATGCTTCCAATTTTCAACTCACCAGGGATTTTTCCTGACCTCCATGACTTTTCAAATGTGATGAAGAGTGTTTCTTACCTTGGTCCCAGCCAGGCAGCATGCCATCCTTGAGTCAGCATATAGGGCCCTCTATTTCCACTGGAAAGGAGTCATTGATGACAACTGCCTTATTTCTTCTCTTCACTGAGGTGGTTTTGACTCTGGGATGGTAGGCTGATTCACTCTAGGCAATTCCTCCAACCTAGGTATACCTTTGTACACATTATCTCATGCCTGGTCATCAAGTTCTAAAGCCTCAAACTTTATGGATAAGGTTACCTGGGAAGATGAGATAGGTCAGGAGAGGATTTGCCCACGGCCACAGGCAAAAAAATTGTTTCTATTCCCTCATCCCCATCCCCCAACCCACTCCAAGATCATCTCCTTCTGGCTGTTGGTGAATATTACAGAATGCTATGTAATGCAGTACTCTGTGTAGTCAGTTAATATATGCATATTTATACTTAAAAGCATGTGCATATGAAATACCAGTGAAAAAACATATTTTGACTTCAGAATTGTTATGTGAGTGTAGTTCTCCTTTCCCCTCCACTTGTAGTGTGATGAGTCACGTTGTCCTTCTGTTTTTCAAACACAAGAGCATTTAATACAATCATACTTCCTTATGCTTTGTTAAACATCCCACGTTTGGCAAGTGGTATTAACTTTGCTGGAAGCTTTGTTGAAACTAGTACAGTTTGGGGGTTGTCAGTTTTACAATCGATCCCAGATGAATCCTGGGGACAGAATAAATACATGTGTGGGAGAAAATGAGAAGATGCACAGATCTTCCATTACAGGAAGAGTGTTGAGGCTGTTGGATGGATGCAAGGGTTACTTTGGGTCACAGCATAGAACATACTTCTCCTGTCATGGACATGACTCTGGGGAAATTGTTAATAATTTATCTACCCAATTATGAAGAATTGTGTCTATCCCCAGTAGCTGTAGACTTCTACTGTGTGCTGTGACAACTTAATATCTGGGAATTTTATTCCCTTAAGCTTCTCTGAGGGAGTAGAAGGTTTTACAGCCATAAAAACAGTAACTGAAAAGTGCCACCACAGAACCAGAAAAATAGTAAATTTTTAGTATGATGTCACTATAGAATAAAAACCCAATATATGCTGATTGTCCATTTATCTTTAGCAGGGAAAGTCTACATAAATAAATTAATTACATTGATATTAACACTCTCAGTCATGATATTGGACACTTCAGTAACAGGAAAATAACACTTTTCCCAGGAGAAGGTTAAATGTTTCAGAGTCTTACAGTAGAATGAACATTCTTTCTGCCTACATTGCAAAGACTTAATATCTTTAATTTTGGCCATACTTCAAAGTGACTCAGGAGAAGATGTTACACAACCTCAGGTAAATATGTAACAGTAATATTTTCTATTAAATTCTGCAATATTTCTAATATTACAATTTTGTTTTTCTTATTGATGACATAGTGCTGTGCACAATAACTATTAAATTATTCTTCCCATCAAGGCAAAGACAAATTTTCACAGATCCATAATTAATCCACTTCATGCTTTCATAGCCACAGGTGATGAAACTAAAAGCCAGACATCCAGTTCTGGGCCCCTCATGACAACAAAGACATTGAGGCGATGGAGTGAGTCCAGGGAAAGAGCAACAGAGCTGTGAAAATCTCTTGAGAGTAAGTCCTGTAAGAGGCAGCTGAGGGAACTGGGGTTGTTTAGCCTGAAAAAAAGGAGGTTCAGGGGTGACCTTATCACTTTCTACAATGACCTGAAAGTAGCCAGGTGGGGGCAGTCTCTTCTCCCAGGCAATCAGTGGCAGGACAAGGGGATGTGGTCTCAAGCTGCACTAGGGAAAGTCCAGGTATTGTCCAGGACATGGAAAGAGTTGTTATCAAGCATTGGAATGGGCTTCCCTGGGAGGTGGAGGAGTCAGCAGACCTGGAGCTGTTCAAGAAATGACAGAACATGGCACTTAGTGCTATGGGCTAGTTGTCTTTGTGGTGATCAGTCAAAGGATGGACTCATTGATGGAGGTCTTTTCTGACCCAAATGATATTATGATTCTATGAAATAAGACTTTTCAGGTAAAGGAAACTATATGAAATCAAATAAAATTGAGTGTCAAACACATTTACCAGAAAGAGTCAATACTTTGTGTGTGGAAGGAAACCAGGGGGAGATACTAAGTCAGAACTACAATTTAATAGGAATATTAAAACAAAATGCAGTAGTACAAGAACATTGACAGTTAGAATACAACCTGACACCCTGTTGGTCAGGGTGTTGTAGCAGTCAGATTAAATGGTGGCTGCAGTCCTCCTGGACTGACAGATGTGGTTCAGTTGAAGAAGAGATCCTGAGAATAATGTAGTTTTTCTCTGAAGTACCAGTGGTGATGAAGATGGGCCTTGGCCTTCCTCTGGGAATCCAGTGGGAAAAGGGCTCTCTTGGTGTTTCAATTCTCAGTTTTTATCTTGGTAGGAAAGACTTGGCTCTTTCCCCTGGCTGGAGCAACTTCCAATGGGATGCAGTAATTTTATCAGTCACACAGTGGGACTCAATGAGCCATTAGCAGAAAATTACTCTCTGGTGGAAGGATGGGTTGTGAAAAGATAAAGAACAATGCCCTGCCTGGTTTCAATGGGTGACCCATTAGCAGAAGGAAACTCCCCGAGTTACAAGGGATGGGTCTTGGAAGAGTTTCTTGGAAGGATCACTGCCCCACTTGGTTTTAGCAAATGGTGACAGAATACTTACTTTTGGTTGCATCTTGCATTGCAACCTAAGACACTTTAGCAAAATTCAATGACAAATATTTAAGGACGAGTCTTCAGTTATGATTACAATAAAGTAACGGAGGCATCTTGTAAAGGCTGGAATGCATGTTTTCAGATGTTTTCAGCACTTCTCCTTTTGTTAGTTGCCTCTGATGTTGCTATGTTGCTTCAAGATGATCCTGTGGAAAACAGCATGTCTAGAAGTGTGTCTGATAGCCTAATAAAGATATGCTGTCATCATATTCTGTCTGCCACATATCTTTTTCTTTTTTTTTTTTCATTATATTAAAAAGTGAAAGTAACTATGAGCTCTAGCACAGATCTACCCTCTACACCCTTATAGCTGTGTTAGGAAAAACACACATTACTTATAAGGTTGTGCACTCAAGCCCATTTTTCCTTTCAGCAGAATGCAGATTTTCTCTTCTACAAGGAAATAAGGTGGGGAATGAAAAGAAAAGCTTTACTGTGGGTTTTTTTTTTCCTTGCGTACAAAGTATGTTGAGGAACCCTGGGGTGGCATTTTTCCTTCACCTCCCAATGAGATAAACTACTTTAACTCATAAAAAGAAAAGAAATAAAGAAGAGTTATTTCCCTCTCCAATCAAGCAAACTAATAAACAAGAAACAAACCAAACAAAGGAAACACAAACAAAAAACAACAAGAGAAAAAGATACTACTTGGTCTCACTTTGAAATTTCAGTATCTAAACCCTGGTAACCATGCTTATCTGAATAGGAGACTGCTTTGGCAGGCATTGGGTCTATTCAATAAGCTCTGTAATATAAGTTACCTCAAAGCTTCCTGAAATAACTAACAACTAGAGGAAATTATTTTAGAGTTTTTTGTTGGTTTTGGTTTTTTTTTTTTGTTTTGTTTTGTTTTTTTTTTTTTTGCACTTGATGTTCAATAATTTGGTTTGAAAACCTAAATGTCTCTGGTTTTAGATAAATGATCTAAAAATGTTACTAGAAGGCTGAAGGTTAAAGTAGAAATGTTCAGAAATCTCTCAAGTTGCTAAGGGACTGTTTAAGAGGCACAGATGGTCTGTACACTGACTGAGGAAGAGAAAAAAGTAAACCATCATGAAGAATTAAGCAAATCTAAACCAGTTTCTCTTCAAAAAGGTGAGTTCTGGCCATGCCAAGTCTAATGAAAATATAGTATGTCATAAATAAATTGCTTATCAAGTAATCAAATGGAATATACAGTTACTTAGAAATTCTGATACATGTTATAATTATGATTTGATAGATTACTGCAAACTTCCTGTAGTACTGAGAGGATAAAAAAAGAAATCAAACAAAATAATTAATTATTTTCTGATGTTCTATCTTGCTTTAAGGACAAAATACATTAGCCCACCATGGTTTCCTTTACCTTGCCCTCAAGTTTAAAATCACGTACTTCAAAAATCTTTTCCTTGCATAATGGTTCAGATTAGTCTTTCAATAGATATAATTCAGATAAATTTTCCTTCAACTTGCAGTCATGATTATTCTCTGTATCCAAAAACTATTTCTTATAGCATTCTGTGTTTCTATTTGTAGACAATTTAAAATTCAAAAGAACCTGAAGTCTTTGGACTTTTATACCACACTGTTACAGATTTATTGTAGTGATGTACTTTTCTCAGCAGGTTACTACCACAAAATTACTGTATTTAGATACTTGATATATTCTATAAATCATAATGTTTAATTAAAATGGGGGCTACTTGGAATATTTTTACAGTATATGAAATAAAAAATCTTAATAGTCTACAGCCTAACAATGACTAATCAACTGACTGTAAAACTAAATGTTATCATCTGAGACTGCTCCAAATATTTCCTCTCAAAAAGAGTTTTCATACTGTGTACTTTTTGTACATAACTTCTTTGGTATATTTTGGTGTAAGAATTACTGACATAATTCTTAGGATTTTGAAATGTGTGCCTGTTTAAAATATATGAATGTACAAAAAAGCCTACATTACTGTTTTATTTTCTAGATGATTCAAAGTAGAATAAAGTAACTGAGATATACAAGCACCAAATGCTTACAAGCATTTTTTTTTTGTATTATTTCTTTGCAGTTGATTGGTTGGTTTGGTTTAATGGGGGGCTGTTTGTTTGTTTGTTTGTTTGTGGGGGTTCTTTTCTGCAGTTGAGTTTTCTTATGATACAAAACCTAAGGTTCAAAAAATTGACATGGAAGTGCTAAGATTTATTTGTCCACACTGATACCAAGCCCTGTCATTTTGGTATGATTACTTTGGTGAGTAGCTAAGCTACACATTTACAGTTTTTAAACTCAGATTTAAGGTTAGACAAAGAGCCCCGGTGTATGGATGTAAAGGCAAGTCTACAACTTGCTTGATTAGGACATGACTATATCATAATTCAAGCATAGGTACACTGCATGATTTGATATATATAATGTATTTATATAGATTATGAATATTTACACTTGTATTGTTAATATTATATATTTTGAATGTTTATACACAAAGGCTAAGGCAAAGCTTGTAATCAGGCATCATAAGACTACAAGTACATAATTATTGTTGTAATGTGACTGGTAGACACTAAATGTGCACAAGTGCTTTTCTAACATCCAATTACCCCCTATAAGTTCATGTCTTCTTTCCATCAAGTCACTTACAGCTCAAACATCAGGGTGCTTTATCCTGTCTGTTGTCTACTGTCACTGACAGTAGTTGTTTCTTAGATGTGGTAATTCCCCCCCCAGATTTCTTTCACTGTAAATTGACAAAGAAACTCTAAAAGGAACAAAATTGGTGTAGGTCTTCATGTGTAATATTGACAGAGCAATAAAATCATGATTCCTTATCAGTCCTTCTTCTCTCCCCTGTTGTATCTCTAAAATGAAAATTGGTTTTATGCTTCATATGAGAAGATATAAAAAGCAGAAACAGTGGAATACATTGCAACAGATTAGCTTGCTGGTGTTTTAATGCTTTTCTTTCCTACTGTTGGTCTCTAGGACCTTAGGGTAGGATTGACTTGTAAGTTCATCTTTGCCATAAGAAATTTCATTGCAAATATCTGAGATTTTTAGCCACCTTATAAGACAAATGAGAGCCTTTTTTGAAAGTTTCTAGACTGGTGGATTTATTTAAATAGCAGAAGTTGTAAGGTAATTTTTATAAAAGGGTATTGGAAGGACCCTGGCTTGCTGGCATATCTGAGGAGAGACTTTGCTATGTGTTCTCAGAAGTGTAAGCTTTGGATAAGATAAATGTGTATCAAACCTGTATACACAATTATTTTTCACTAATTTTAAAAAGGTAAAACTTAGTACTGAAATGGAACTGGATATCGGTGAGTTTCATGTGTATTACAAATAAATTCACTTCTAGTGGCTCCATCTCTGGCTTTAAATACTGAAGTCAGATTTATAATGTAAAATATTAAATGAATCCTGCATGTTTTAAACATTTTAGTGATGCAATTTACAATTTTGTGCCTATAAATTTAAAATAGTCTTCTTCAGAGAGTGCAAATTATGCAGATCTGATACATGGCAAAACTGGTGAAGGCTCTGGAGCCCAAGTCTTATGAGAAGTGACTGAAGGAGCTAGGGGTGTTCAGCCTGGGAAAAGGAGATTGCAAGAATATCTTATTCCTCTTCACTTACCTGAAAGGAGTTTGTAAGATGGTGGATGTTGGTCCTTTCTTCCAGGAGTTTAAGGACATTTAATATTTAAATTTAATTTTAAAAATTTAAATTTAATTTTAAAATTTAAGGACAAGTGGAAATGGCCTCAAGTTTCATCTGATGAAGTTTAGTTTGGATTAGAAAAATTTAAGAAAATTAAGAAAAATTTCTTCATTGAGACACTGACCAGGCATTGGAACAGACTGACCAAGGAAGTAATTTCAAATATCTAGATGTATTAGAAAAAAAAATGTAGATGGGGAACATGGTTTAGTGTTATACTTGGGACACTCAGATTAATGGTTGGACACTCAGGATCTTTTCCAACATTAATAATTCCATGAATAATAGCATCTTGGGCCCTTGAAGGTAAAAGAAAATAGCTGAACTGACACAATGTCACAGGAATAGTTCAGTTACTACGGTACCTTCTGCCCATCAAATAGCATTATATAGCATGAAGTGAAGAGTGGAATGAAAGACAGCCACATTTGTGTGTCTTTTGTCCTGCAGAGAATGGAAAAACAGTTCAGAAGCTGACAGCATGCATCAGACAGGTGGGAGTTGGAAGGAGGAAAAATGAAGAAAATATGATATTAGAGTGAGTTAGTGGGAGCACATATTTTCCTGAAGCAGCTTAATAAATAGCTTTTATAAAAAAATGGCTGTTGTTTCCACCCCTGCATTTATCTTAATTATATTAAATACCACTTTAAACTCTTGTTTATAGGAATATAAATTTGATTGCAGTCTCTAATTTTAAAATATCTGCTATTACATTGCAGATGCTGCAATGATTTTCTGCTTACTTTTTCAATCTGTTGTTTGAAGAGGGCTTGTTTAGTTCAGCTTATGACAAGCAATTAAAATTCTTGTGACATTTCAGTTTAGGCTGATATCACAGCCAAAGATGCTGTGCTTGGTGGGGGCTAGATTGTATAAAACAACATGATTGGAAGCCATAACAGTGGATCATTGGGATGTGCTTACAACACCACAGGACAACTATTTTACTTCTTCCATCCTGCTTCTTTCATACTGTTTATTACATGGTTCACTGAAAGATATTTCTGATGCTAGTCTTCCTGAGGATGTACTGAGGAGATAGGATATGGTAAAATTGTTCAAACTACCTGATGTGACAGAAAATGAAACGTTCAGGGGTGCTCCCTTTTTATACTATCCTCTACAGTACTAGATGGGAAAGGACTTTTTTTCCAACGCCATGTGTGACTGTACTAGCCAGGCTTGAAATTGCTGTGACTGATATAACAGGGAAAAAGATAACTCATCTGTAGGGCATTGGTAGCTGGGCACTTGATGGAATATGAGCTGTTCATTGAAAACAGATTTCTACAGTTTTGAATAGCAAGAAATTGGTGTCCTTTCTTAGTTAAAAGCATGTGAAGCTTGCTGAAGTTGCATGATACCAAGTAGTAAGATTGCTCACTTACATGCTTTCTGCTTGAAAAATTATACTCATTTCTCATGCATTTCTCATGAAGTGTTCCATCTTCATTTTACAAAGTGATAAATGAACTTGATAATCTCCATGTAAAGCCAGCCAGAGAATAAAAAAACTCAGTATCTCAAACAAAGAAGAAATCTGTAGCCACCAGTCTTTCTCTGACTTGTAGATTTGGAAAAGCCTGTTGTTGTTTTCTGAAAATCAGTTTTCTTTTAATCTTCTACCTTTTAATTTTTTCAGGTATCTGTCAGGGAACAGAATGTAGTGACTGAAATGACAGAAAACCACAAGACTTGTCCTTTCTCTTCATCTGGGAATTGAATTTGGGTTTTCTTACTTTTCCTGTGCACACAAGCTGACTTCAAGTTTACCCAGGTCAGTGTCACAAAACTACATTTCCTAGATTTGTGCTTTCTGTTTTGTAAAGAACTCTTTGTAGGGTAAGTTTATGTATTTGTCACTAATGTTATTAGAAATTTTTGATGCTGATGATATTACTGTTTCAGTTTTCTTGTTCTATGTGGGGTCAAAAAGTTTTCTTTTCTGAGCTAGACAAATATTTTCTGACAAATATTCCATTTTTATTTAACAACATTGATATTGAAACACTGTACAGATTATAATATAATTTTAAATTTTTTCACCATAAAGATAAGGAAGTCAAATAGATGTGATTGTTTTAGGTCATCTAGCCAGCTAATGTCAATGGTTCAGAATAGCAGTAAACTGCCAGAGCAGCTTATAATTATTTGTTCTTTTTACTGAGTGCGTTAGGTATGCTTAGAAAATTTATTTGTATTTTTATTTCAAGATGTCCATTCTATCCTTTGAGTCAAATTTGTGTCTTAAGGCTTGTGATAAGGTAAATATATTTCCATTTTAAGTATCTTCTTAGTTTCTCCAACATATTTGCAGGAGCGCAATAATGTGGATAATGAAATCAAGCACAAGAAAAGTGAAGTAGAATTGGAGGACTGGAAATAAAGTAGCTTAAAGCCAAAGAATGGCAAGTTTTAGGTAAACATGTGTGGATTTCTGTCTCCATAACTGTTAAGGCCTTGACAACTTAGTAAATTCCCTTTCAGATTAAGTGTTTGAATGCAGATTACTTTTGCTCAGTGATGAAGATGCGGAGTACAGCAGAGTGAAGGGAGGTGCTGTAATTTTTTGATTGTACCTGTTTTCATTCAAAATTCACACAAATTGATAGATTCCAGAAACAATATCTGGACTTTAGAACTCTATTGTGGCCTAGACATGAATATTAATTGAAAACATAAAATTAAATTTTTCCTTTATTCTCTGTGCAGAATAATAGCTATCATTGCAGTGTCTTGGCTGGAATAAATTCCTCAAAACAAATATAATCCCTCAATATGATGTGTATGACATATTGTATAGTTATAGGCTCAAATTTCCATTTTTTCTTAGTAGAATGCACTTACTCATTAGACTTTGTATTATCTCATCAATGACTGTAATATGTAATAACATTCCACTAACCATATATTTTTCAGTCAGCTACCCTTTCTGAAGCATTGTCTTTGGGATTGAAATGTTCTTTTTGTATGTATGAAACTGCATTTCTTATATTTCTTGTAAAGTTCTAGATGAAAATATAATTTAGAGTAGGAATAAAGAAGAAAGAATTATTTTCATTTTAAATAAATATGAAAGACAATACTGAAAGGATGAGATGCCCTTCCAACCTATCTCTTCCTTAAAATGTATTGTGTTCTGACTTTCCTGTCTTCTGGAGTTTGTTTAGAGGTAGGTGAACATTCACCTTTTCAACGTCAATTTGGTTTTGTGGAAATATTGTTTCCCAGCTTAATAAAATAACTGAAAGCAGTGACCATAGAGGGTAAGTTGTACTGAGCCAATTTACAATTTTTCCCCAAAAATTTTCATAGACAATCAGATGAAATTTGGGATAGTAAAATGAACTTGAAACTGGCTGAACTGACAAGTGTAAAGGCTTGCAAAAAGTGTCATGTATTGCAGTTGAAAACTGGCCAACAGTGATGAAACCATGACGTGGATACTGGGCTCAGTTTTTTGAAGCTCTTCATTACTGACCCATACGATGGATCAGAGTGCACCCAGGGCAATGGATGAAAAGCTGGGAGGAGAGCTGGTATACCAGGTGGGTGTGTCACCACTCAGAGGAGCCAGGAGAGGCTGCAGAAACAGGTTAATTGGAACACTACAAAGTTCCATAAAGAGAAATGCAAACTCACACACCTGTGCAGGAGCAACCATAGGCACCAGAATGTGCTGAGCAGCCCTATGGAAAAGGACCTTGGCATCCTGTGCATGAGGAAAGGATTAATAAAATCTGTTATTTTTTGCATCACTAAGAGTAGCCAGCCAGTTCATAATGGACTGTTACTTCAGTGTCTTCCATCCTTTTTATTTAATGCACCATTTTCCTAATCCTGTACCTTTCGTTCCTGCTCAGTTGTTTTGGTAATACAGAATTTCTGATTTACAAGAAATCCACTATTTTGTCTCTCAGCCTTATCCATACTAGAACACTAGGCTGAAATAACAAAAGTGGAAAATATCCTATGTCTACACCATTCTTGTGTCTTCTCTTGCCCTTTCCTAGCCAGCAAGTGTCTGAGACCTCATAAAAACTGTCACTCATAAAAACTGTAGCATAGCAGAAAACTTAGGTAGTCAGAAGAATTATTCTGGAAGAAACTATATTGTCATGAAAATTGCACTTGTCCCTCAAAATCTTAAAGCATTTCCTTGAAAGCAAGTCATTCTGACCTTAATGTTGTCAGATGTTAATATTTCAGTGTGCTGAATTGGCCTGGTAGAAGGCATTGTGAGGACACACAATGAATAGAAAAAAAAATTCAGAGTTGATTTCTGCTTATGTTTATGCTACAAATTCAGAGAAACCTGAATTTCTTAACCGAAAGGTTGTTGAGCATTGGAAGTGGTTGCTCAGGTTGAATTACAATCCCTGGAGGTACTTAAAGGGCACACACATGTGGCATGCAGGGACATTATTTAGTGGTAGACTTGGAAGTGTAAGGGTTACATCTGACTCATGGATCCTAAAAGTCTTTTCCAAATGAATGATTCTAGGATTCTATAAAAATCTAATTTAGGGCCTGGATTTATATTTTTGTTTGAAATATTTGTTCAAAATAACCAAGATGTGAAACTGATGGATGAAAGAGATAATCCATTAATGTATATTTCTTACTGAAATGTACATGAGGGCAAAATAACTGGCAAGGGCAAGAGTTTGAATGTCAAATATATGTAAAATACAGTGGTTAGAATGACTATATATTGATGCATTCTTAAAACATAAGTGGAAGTTACAAAATGTCTAACATCTTTCAATCCTTAATGAAACTTTTTTTCCCCACAAATTTCAGAAATGCAATGAAAAGGATGAGTGGGGGGAAGCTTGTAGACTGGAGTTAAGAACAGATCATATTCTTTTCTCAGAGATAAGGGACAACATATGTTGAAAAAGTAGTAGCTGAGATTTGCTCATGAATTAAAAAATGAAACATTATTTAGCTCAGAACAAAGTAGCTAGCTTTGGAAAAGCATATTTTAGAGACTGCAAAGTCTAACTAAAAACTTGAAACAATCATTCTCCCTTTATTTTTTTCTGTTTTCTTTAGTTATCAGGGGAAAAATGCTAACCCAAACCCATTTTAGGCTGTTCTACCAGGAATATTTTCTTTCTAAAAAAGAGCTTATGCTGAGCATTTGCTTGCCAGAGTCACACAAAAATAAAATCCTATACAGCTGTGTATTTCCATATGACACGACTCTGAAGGAAAATTTTCAATAAACTTCAGAAAATTGCCTCAAGATTATGGAAATATTTTTTATGGAAAAGAAGTTTTACTACTAAAAAATGATACATTTTGGCATATGAGAGAATATAAACAATGCATCTTGACAATAACATTCACAAGAAATGGCCTATCTCATCACTTATTAAACTTCTGGCTTACAGTTTTATACTATGACTTCCTCCCTCCTATTTTGCCTATTACATTATTTCCATAGAGGTCCAATACAGTCAATTAAATTCAAATATGCCTCTCCAACCTACAAAAATGTGCACTTAATTTCAGTAGCTTGATGGAAGAGTAGAGATAGAAACCTGATTTATATATAATACATTTTGTTAGTAAAAAAGTAAGAATTCCTTTTTGACTAATCACTCTGAAATAAATAACATTTCTAAGTTATTTGAATATTTCTTCTTCACCACTTCATGCATGTTTGGAATATTTTATGATGTCATTTAGGATGCATTTCAATTCACCAAAACGCAGCTTAGTACAACTTTTATATGTGTCAGGGTATTTGAGATAATGGTACAGTAGTCAAGGTACATGACCTGTGGAAGATTAATAATGCAATTCTGGAAGATTCTTCTGATACTGAATATCCTAGAACATTTAAATGCTGTTAGACATCTATATTAGGGAAAAAAACATTGCATCTATACTAACTAGTCCACACAATTTTGAATATCTTTCAGTATAGAATTTTTCTGATAATGAAAATGACTACTGGATTTACCAGAAGAAGATGTCTCAGAAAAAAAAAAAAAAAAAAAAAAAAAAAAAAAAAAANGAAAAAAAAAAGAAAAAAAAAGAATAATTGTATTGTATTGTATTTGATTTCATTAAGGGATTCACACAGAGGATAAGCATAGCTGTCAATTAAGCTATGCTTTAGGAAAATCTGATTGTTCTCTAACTGAAAACATAAATCTGTAAATACTGTTCCTCTTTCACTTTGCAAATCAGCATAGGAAGGTTCTCGCTTTGATTTTTTTCTGCCTAAATCATCAGAACAAAAAAGAAAGAAAATATTCTCTTATCTGTATTCTTCACAGTAGCATTTTTGTCCCATAAGGATTGTATTAGTGAAATTGATCAGTAAATGCATCCTTTGTTTTGCTTGAGACTGTGCTGTGCAGAGCTAATAAGCAGTCAGCATAAGGGCTGCTGCAAGCAGCATGAGGGCAATGGTAAAGTCCTCTGTGATGCATATTCTGTACATAAGATATATAATCTCATTATTTTATGATATCATACAGAGCACATGATGCTTAATTGTCATCTGAGCATCTGAGTAGTATAATGTGACATTTCAGCTCCAGCAAATACAAGCAAATTTATGATATATTTAAAAGCTTTCTTCTTCTTCCCTTAGAAATAGCAATAGTAGTAGTAGTAGTAGTAGTAGTAGTAGTAGTAGTAGTAGTAGTAGTAGTAAAAATAATAATAATAATAATAATAATAATAATAATAATAATAATAATAATAATATTTTTTTTTTTTAACACCCTCAACTTAGGAAAACACTCAACGTAGCAGGCTGACTTCAGAAGTCATCAAGATTTTGGACTGGATGATGTGTCATACCTTCTCTGTCTTAAGCTTGACTGCTAACTTAAATGCTCTGTGCAGAAACCTTCCATGGACAATTTTTACAAGATTTCTTGAGTTCTCTGTAAAAGTGAAACAGCTTTAGATACTTATGAATGGAAGAGTTGTGGTGATATTCATTTGCCTCAGGAGGATAGCTGGGTCATTTTTCTAATTGAGATATCTTAAACACAATTAAGAATACGAATTGCTTGCCCTTTGGTAACGAAATGGATTACTAGGATGTGAAGTGATGTGAGTATTACTTCAGAAACAAATCAGAGATTGAAAATTTGTGTCATAAGACTTTGTTTTCACACTAGACTCTGTGACTGAAGAAAGCTATTTTCAGAAAAGCTATTTACTATTCAGTAAGTCACTCAAAAGTTAAAAAATAGTTTCCTCTAGACTGCATAATTTTTTCAAAGAATTTTTTCAGGACACATAAAACTCACTTAAGCTTGGTTTGAAATTAAAGAAAAATCAAAAAGGAAATCTTCAGTTAAAATTAAAAAGAAATAATTTCCATTCAAAGCACATTTTCATATCTTGGGTGAAAGAAAAGTATGTTTCTTAACCTGCTCTGTGGTAAACATGTTGAAAATGGAGCATTTGAAAAAAAAAAAAAAAAAACAAAAACAAATCCCCAAAACATTTTACATTCCATCCTCAAAAAAATGTGTTAATTCCACTGGTAGAAATCCTATTTCAACAACAAAAACAAAAAATCCAATTACATATGGAAAGTTAAATAGAAAAAAAAAGCAAGTTATTTTTCCTGTTCTTATTATATTTTTGTTTTTGAAAAGACAATGTTGTATGAATGTTCAATATGAAGAAAAGAGAAAACAGAATGGAAGATACACATTTAGAACCTCACTATTTAAACTCTAAAGAATAGCAATACGAACAATTTAAAATAAATTAGATTTCATAATACAATCTAGTGACATCTGACTTTTTGACTTTTTTGAACAATATTTTAGTGGAAAATTTCCCAAGCTATATCAGATAAGGTAAAACTTTCAAACAAAAATTTCAAATAATTCATGATGAGACATCATATTTTGAAAATGAAGGACACTTTTTGCTGAAGACTGTTATTATTTTGTTGATATTCTTATCAGACATTGAAAGTAAAAGCTTAAGTACTGTTTGCAGAGGTACGTTCATCCTACTGCAGCTGTGTTCATTCTTGCCTTTTAAACTTTTTTCTGAATAACTTGAAATATTTAGTTCAGTAGAACAACACTTCTATTTTTTTGTTTGTCTGTTTTTTCAATAATAATTTTACCATGGAGATGCAGTCAATCTGCATTGTAGTTATAAAGAAATGCACACATTGCCCTGGATGGAATTTATTTCAAGACTGATTTCTTTTCAACCTGGTAGAAACACTTAGTTCTGAGAAACAGAAGTTCTTAGACACAACTGCAGGAGCATTGGCCCTTCTGTAAATGCAATGACAGGGGTCTTCCTTTGTCAGCAAACTTAAAAAAGCTGATCAAAAGAGGGGTTTTCCTGCTTTCCTCTGTGCTGGTGCAGCCTTACCTCAAGTCCTGTGTGCATTTTTGGTCCCCACAACACAAGATAGATATAAAGCTATTAGAAAGTACCCAAAGGTGGGCTACAAAGACTATAAAGGGTTCTAGAAGAGAAGGCATACAGGTGAGATCACTTGGCTTATTCAGCCTGGAAAACAGGAGGCTGAGAAGAAACTCATGGCAGATTACACCTTCCTATGAGTTTGACAAATTCTGTGTATTCTTATGTGAAGTAATGATCAACATTACTGTCTTGTTTTAAAAATGAGGATAAGCATTTGTTGAGCAGCACAATGAACAGCAGCTCATTTGTCTTGGCCTAATCTATTAATAGATTCATATTAAATGATTCATAATTAAATGACACAAATTAAGAATGAATATTTTAAAAGTCTTTGATTTTCATAGAACCATAGAATGATTGTATATCCTAAGATGGAAGGCAGCCACAAGGATCATTGAAGTCCCAGCCCTAGCCCTGCACAGGACAAATCAAAAATCACACCATGTCTCTGAGAGCACTGTCCAAACACTTATTGAGCTCTGTCAGGGTTGGTGCTGTGTCCACATCCCTAGGGAGCCTTTTCCAGTGCCCAAACACCTCTGGATATCCAGCCTAAACCTCCCCTGGCACAACTTCAGGCCATTTCCCTTGGGTCCTGTCACTGTCACCACAGAGCAGAGATCAGTGCCTGCCCCTCCTGTTCCCCTCACAAGGAAGCTGTAACTACAGTGAGGTCTCCCCTCAGTCTCCTCCAGGCTGAGCAGACCAAGTGACCTCAGCTACTCCTCTTATGGCTTCCCCTTAAGCCCCTTCACCATCTTTGTTGCCCTCCATTTTATATTGTGAGGAATGAGGGAAAAATGACAGATGAGGGTAGATGTCAAATAGCAGCATGGCAAAGGTAACTCTCCTTGCTTCAACACATTTATCCTAAACAGCTCTGTTGGGAACCCTGTTCAAATGCAAGGCTTTGCTGAAAGGCAGTGAATAACAATTATGTAAAAGATAATTTATTTTTATCTGGAGTAAGAATTAAAATAATTAAACTTTAAAAAGCATTTGAATAGTGGCTTTATATGAGTAAGAATTTGTTTATGTTTGCTAAAATTCTTCATGTCACAACAGGCAGCTGACACCAGAGTATTCAGTGCTGTTGAAAATCTGCAGATGGTTCTGTGAAGGGACAATTCCTCATTCCCAGTTTAATTTGAGTATTTCATTCCAAAGTTATATATTTTTAAAATTAGCTATATGTAAGGAGTAATATATAAGGAGTAAGCACATGAATGTGAGGTATTATATATACATTTCTGTAATTTTTAATAGCAAGGTACTGTACCTTTTACTTGAGTGCGCATCTGTCTGAAAATTGCAACTTTAAGATACTGCTGCTGTTTATAGGCATTCAACAGAGATTTATAGAAATTTTAATTAAGCAGCATCAAAAGGAAGCAAGAGCTGTCAAAGTTAGCTCCTTCTTAAAAGTCTGAATTACTGTTTCTTTATTGATTAGAAAGTCCCTTCATTCATACAGCTTTGCTAAAAGAATTTAATAGGTTTTGCAAATGTAATTTCATATTTGATCTGGTTTTACCAATGATATGGTCTCGTTGATAGCACAAAAATATTATTTTAGTCTGTTGCTGGGTGAATTGACAGCTTTGCCTTTTAACAGCCACATATCAGTATCTGAGGAGAGCTCTAGACCGCCAGCTTAGTAACCTGTGATAGTGCTATTTAACAGTGTTTTATGACACACTGATTAGCAAACAGTATGCACCAAAGGCTTCTTAAACTGGAAACCTCTTTGGTCCTCTGATGTTGTGTTTTAAATTCTACAGCATTTTGGAAAGGGGAATTCAGCATTTTTCTTTTGGAAATGTATGAATGCTTAGCATAGAAAAATACATTGCGGAGAAGAATACGGGGTTTTTGAAGATAGTTTCTATTATACACTAGGGCAGAAAGATAAAATATATGTTACATTTTCAAGAAAGCTTTTACAAATTCTGAGTGAGGGTAAGAGAGATAGTATTGACTACTTGACGATTTTGACTACCCAACCTGAAAATAGGACTGTTTGTTTCTCTTTAGTAAGTGAAATTTTATACAGCTGGCTGCAAATTTATTGACTTTAGTTCTATTTTTAATCTTCATGGGGTGTGCCTTTCAGATCCTTAAGTGGTCTTTTAAACTGCTTTATAATTTTGTCTTCACATTAAAGTAAACTTCAGCTTGATGGATAGCATCTAACCTAATAATTTGCTTCCAAATTAGGTTAAAACAAAAGGTTAATTACTGGCGTAATACTATTATTGATGATCTACTTTAGCAGTTCTTGTTACAGTGTTTCTGTAATAACACCTACTGCAAAGTGATATTCCCACTTCTCTGTTAAGAAGAACTTGCAGTGGTGGCATATCAATATTCACCTGTTCAGTCCAACATGAAATTTAACACCCACTAGTTGGATGCAACTCCAATTCGTGTTAACATTTCATTGGTACTAATGAGTTTCCCCAGCCTCCCATTTACACCAAAATAGAAAAAGGGACTTGAAGAAATTTCTATAGGTAGAAATTTTCTACTGATTCTACTAGCAGAAAATATAATGTGTCTGTAGAAATATTTTATTGGTTATTTCCTGCCTACTTGGTCTGCAACTCAAGTCTATAACATTGAGATAGGTTATATTCTAAATATGCTGCTAATTTCCAGAAAAAATAAACTTGAAATTGACAAGTTTTAAGGTGACAAAAATGTATGGAGTTTATTTGGACTATTTTATATTTCTCAGTGGTTTTTTTTGTGAAATGGAAACAAAAAGAGGGACCCAAACATTCATAAATCATATATATATGAAGGATTAGTATCCTGTTTTAAACAATCAAACACCGAGCTATGCTTTTTTGCGTAGTAGCATTACTGTAGGAGTTCTCTTCAGCTGGTTATCTATAGTGATTTCAAGTGCTTTCTACAGCTGATCTTTTTTGGACATTACCTAGTACTAGTTTGGAGGTCAACGATAATCCACTTATCTTGATCATTTTTTGTGGGTTAGGGGACTCTGCCGGAATGCCAATTGTACCAAGCCCATTGTGCCAGAACTCCCACCTCTCTTGCTGAAACAGTTGTGGGATTTTTCTTAACTAATTATTTGACACAGAGAAGAGGAAACTGTGACTGTTGAGGTATAAGGGAGTTCATTACTCTATATTACTGAGAATGTTCTCTTCCAAAAGGTGAGATGACCAAAATTCCTGTACTGTAGGTCTCTTTTGTCAGATAAACTGAGTCAGATTTCTTGGCTGTTAGGCTGCTTGGAGAATAACTTCTTTTGAAATGGTATGGTAGTTGTCTTGTTTCCAAACTTATCAAACTGTTTTCTGGAATTTTTTGTCTAATTAATGCTAGCAATCTATTGAGAATTATGCCAATTTGTGTTACTTTTTGTGAAAGTTAACAATTTGACAGTGACAAGTAGCTGTAGATGAAGACCTCCAATGTCAGTGAAGACAAGGAATTGCATCACACTATCTTTTGATATCAAAATATGATGGTTCAGTGTCTTCAGGTTCAGTGTGGAAAACGGAAGATCAAATTGACAGTAGATCACATTTGACAGTAAAGAGAGGCTATGTGGTTTATCCGGCAACTGTGCTTCAAAACACCACGAGCAAGTAATGAAACATCCACAAATGTAATTTTTTTAAAGAGAGAATAACTTATGTTATCGTTGTGTAATTCTTACGCAATATGTTTTGAGAGACCATATGCAACAATTCATTACTCCAATTTTGTCTCATTATAGCTCCATTGACATTAACAGAATTGAACTGGTGCCCACGTAGAATGTAAAAGTAAATCATGTGTTCTATTTTAATTTTTCCTCTTTGCTTTTACATTTATTTAAATTCCTTTTAAGTCAATGTCAAAAACCTTCTGGGAGCAGAAGCATATTAGACACGATTTTTTTATTTCACTGAAACTGTCAGCTTCAGCACAAAGTTAATCTGCAGAGAGAAAGCAGTTCTTAAGAAGTATTCCTCAGTCTTTTCCTCTTCTCCTATAACGTGTTGTTTTTTGGTTTTTTTCCTTTTCATTGTGTAGCACATCCATTTGAATTTGAGTATAAAAATACACAAAAAGTGATACTAAAATGTAAGCTTTTAAAGAAGAGACTTGGGCATAATATCTAGCATTAAGAATAGACTTTTCATTTCTTGAAAACACTTTGTACTCTGCCTCCAATATATTCTTTATACATTCCCACAGCTGTTTGTTTTCTGTGTTTTGTCAGCAATTTGTGCTTTGCTAGGTGTTATACTTTAGTTTCTATGGAAAGTTTGGACCTGTTCAGAGTAAATTGCAATATGTGATGGCCAATTCTCAGGCATATTGCTTTAGCACAGGTAGTGGGGAAGTTTGGCTATGAATGTAAAGAAAAAGTGGTTGGAATTCTTTGGCATCAGAAATAATACTGTTAAAAAAAAAAAAAAAAGAAAAAAAAAAAAAGGTAAATTATTTTAAAACCATTCCAAAATAAGGAGATCTTTTTTCTTATGTATTACGAAGGCAGAAATGGAACTGAAATCATTTGGTTGTTGGTCTTGTAAGAAATAAATAAACTCTTACAATAAATAAATAAATATTTAATATAAACCTGCACATTGGAAAGTATTTAGAACAAATATCTAATATTCTAGGTAAATTCATTATTTATTCACTGATTTGGTCTGTAAAAAGAAAACTGTTTGAAAGAATGTTTGGTGAGAATCCAGGGGATAAAAACCAAGTCATATTTTATAGAATGCTGAATTCAAAAGTAGCATTAAGGTTTAGTTCAGAGATAAAGGACCCTGAATGCTTTTGAGTGACTTAACCTGGGATAAGTTGACAATCTAGTTTAAAAGAAGCTAGCAGTAGGACCAAGATCTTGTTTTCTCCATTTTAAGAAAGTTTGGCCTTTAGCAAAGTTAAAGGCAGTTGCAGCAACTGAATGAGACTTCACTACCTGCTGAACTTCAAGCACACTGAAGTAGCATCTGTGTGTGTTTTATCCCCTAGGGCACTCATTATTACAAGGTAAGACAGGGATCTTGCATCTTTCTTTTTTATGCACATATTCTCAGGAGGTGGAACCTCTGTTCAAAGAACAGAAGCCAGCTGAGGACTTCATAAGACTCTCAGGGTCATTAAGAACTCCATTTGTTCATTGTACCTCTGACTGAGAAGGGACAGCTAGATTTTACATATGTCCTACTTGATGCCATACTTGTTTCATAAAATGTCGTTTTCATGGATTCTGGATTACTTATAATAGGGAAAATTATTTAGCCATCAGAGGTAATATGCTTTTAGAGGAAGACAGTAAATCTATTTAGACAGACAGCTTTTAAGTGACTGAACTGTGTTGAAATTTAGACTCCAAAATAAAAAAAAAAGTAAAATAAATAAACAACTGGAAAATCTGTCATTCTAACCCTATCTGTAACTTTTCACACACTAAGCACATCCCGGTGTCAGATTATAGTTTGAAGTTAATGATTCATTTTTCTGTCTATCTCTGCTGAATATTTTTGAAAAGCAGCAAAACCTAAACCAAAACCTTAAGCAAACTAAAAGTTCATAAATCTCAGAAGCAGATTGCAAAGATTTAGTATTTGCAAGATTGAAGGATTGTAAAATCATATAAATGTTTGTGTTGGAAGAGACATGAAAGATCATCTAGTTCAAACGAGATCAGATCGCACAGAGCTCCACCCAGCCTGGCCTTAAATGCTCTCAGAGAAGGGGCACTCCCAGCTTCTCTGAGCAACTTGTCCCAATGTCTCACACTCTTATAGTGAACAATTCCATCCTTATAACCAATCTGAATCGGCCCTCTTTCAATTTAATGCCAGTCCCCTCTCATCCTGTCACTGCATGCCCTGCTTTCCTCTAGGCTCTGTTTAGGCACTGGAAGGTGAGACAAGGTTTCCTCAAAGCCTTCCTCCCTTCAGGCTGAACAACCTCAGTTCTCTTAGCCTCTACACAGAGGAGAAATGTTTCACTCCTCCAATCTTAGTGTCTTTTTTGCTGACTTAATCCCACAAGTCAACATCTTTCTGTTGTTGTAGGCCCGGCACCAGAAACAATATTCCAGGTGGGTTCACACAAGAGTAGAACAGAGGAGCAGAATGAGCATGCTCTCCCTCCTGCCCATGCTGGTTTTGTTGTGGCCCAGGACATTGTTGACATTTTGGACTGTGGGCACAAGATTAAGTTGAGGTTACTGTCCACCAACACCTCAAGTGCTTCTCCTTAGGGCTGCCCACATTTCATTCTCTGCCCAGCCTATACTTGTGCCTGGGATTGCCCTGCCCACGTGCTGGACCTTGCACTTGGTTTTGTTACACTTCATGTACAAAGTTCAGTTTCTCAAGCCTGTCCAAATCCCTCTGGATGGCATTCCTCCCCTCCAGTGTGTTGGCTGCACCTCACAGCTTGGTGTCTGTGGCAAACTTGCTGAGGGTGTCCTCGATCCCACTGTCCATGTCACTGACCAAGATGTTAAACAGCAGTGTCAGTCCTGATTCCAACCCTTAAGGAAAGCCCTGGGGCCTTTGGAGTTTTTTGAAAGTGGAAAAATCTTTGTGTGTAGATACAGAAGAAATAACAGTGAAAATCTGCAAAAGCAGCAAGCATACATTATTGAACTGGCAGTAGAAAATAATACATGTTCTAGCAAGCACGTTTAATATAATTTTTTTAATGTTGTAATTTCTAATCATATTCTGAACTTTTTGGATCCCAGGAGGTACGCAGCTGCTCCACGTATTGGACACCTAACATGACTGTTCTCTCATGTTGTGTAACAATTAGTTCCGGTTGCATCAAACTTTAATTGGTGAGCCAGCACTTCCTTGCTTTCTGTGTCAGCTTTATCAGTCCATCAATTTCAATCTCTGAAACACTAAATAAAGCATTTATGGTCTATTAAGTTCCCTTCAGCCTTTTATTTTTTTCTGACAATTATTCTAAAAAATTACTTCCAGAATAATTTCCCTCATATGACTTCATAAAAGCAGTTATAAATTCTACAATATACAATTAATGTTACATGAAATTACTTCTTTTTTTTTTTTTTTTTCAGAAACAAGCTAAAGCATAAGAGAGAGTTCAAAATTCAAGAGGCCCATCCCTGCACTGGCAATGCAATAGAAAAAGATGCTAACATTGGGATAAGAAAGCCCTGTTTATCTAGCTCTCAGTAAATATGTAACTTGGAACTGATTCTATTTGTGAATGGGGATTTTTCCCATATGGAAGGTCTTTGATTGAACCTTCAGAGTCCAGTAGCTAAAACTCATTCAGCAGCAATATGTAAAGGTCTTTATTCCACATGAAGATTCCTAATTTTGTTGATGGTAGAGGGTCTCACCTGGGAAATTTCTCTCACATTTTGGTTCAACTGGTCAACAGGATCAAAAACTACCAACTTAGAAAGAGGGGAGAAATATATGTTGCATTTATTTCACTTAATGACAAGCTTTCAGCATAGGCAACTACTTTCCAGAATGTAGTTAAATTTTTAGAAAATTCAAAAGGAAAATTTTCTAGAAATTTTGACATTATTCTGGATTTAACTTAGTTTATAAATCAAATCCTGTTTTTTATTTGGATACAGAGAGTGTCACTGTCCCTCCAGTTCATTCTACACTGGCAGACCCAATGACTGTGTGAAGTGACAGCCAGAGCTGTTGGTGTTACCCATGTTTTAAAATGTCACCTTAAAGCTTGTAAGTCTGGTACAGATACCTCACAATGAAGAGAGTAATAAAAATATCCCTGTTGTCATATTTGTTTTAATGTAGAAAGCCTGTTTTAATAATAGTACAAGGGAAACTCAAAACAAGAAAAGTGGTTTTGAATAACAAAAAACATGAGCTGTCTTTTAGAAAGACAGGTGTGTGTGGAGTCCAGCTTTGTCTGCATTAAATACTTATTCTATTGGTTATGACAGTGTATTTTATCTCGTAATCAACTAGCCTTGTACTTTAAAGACTAATAAAATCACTGGATTCAAATGCAATACTCATACGAAAAAATCTTATGCAAACACACCTTTACATCAAACCCTTACTCTATTGTCCAGGGGATAAAGTACATCTCCATTGTACTTTAATCCTGACACAAAAACAAAAACTGTAGCTTTATTGTTGAGGAGTGATAACTGAAATTATTTCCCTTTCAAATGAGTTATATTATTCCATGTAGCTTTGTGGGTTTTTTTCTCCATTTGCTACCACAGTAAGTTGAACCCAAAAATGAGACGCATGTGTGGTGCAGAATGTATTATAGTTACCATATTGATTAACATAAATAAAAGAAGTGAGGTAAAGTTAAAATATCTTCTTAGGAGATATGGTAGGAAACCCAATAAAACATAGAGAAGCTCAGGTGGGAATACAAGTCTGTGATTTACTTTGGAATGTCTAATGATCAATAATGTATTTTGTTCAAAGAAATGGTTACAGGATGAGCTTCAGAGCTGCTAAAAATCTTTTCTGTATTTTAACCTTGTTGTATTTGCATTCTGTCCTGGTTTAGGAAGGGAGACTCAACATTTTCACATGTGATATTTTCTTCTGTTTTCTTAATATTATTTAGTTAATTCATTCATATCTCTGACAAATTTAGTGAAATCATTAAAAAAACCTAAAGCCTGCAGAGGCATAACTGGGAAAAGTAGCACACATTTGTGTGATACCAAATATGCACCTGTACTTGTACCAAATCCCAGGCTAGATTTGGTTGAGACAAAATATAAAGCCGTTAAGAAAAAAAAGTAAAACTTTTTCCCACACCTTTTTATTTTTTTAAATGAAAAGACAAAATAAATTTTGCAAAATCAAACATTCCATTAAAAAAAATATGACTCACATTTAGTGTCCCAATAAGACACTTGTCATCAAAGCACAAACAAATCACAAACATTAATAAACTAATAGTACAAACAGTTATGGTAGCAATTGAAACTTCTGTTGGTCCCACACATTTAATCTGTTGCCAGGTTTCCTATATAAAGAAAAGTGAAATTTTTGCCTAATATAGACCAATTATTAAAAGGAAGGAAAAAAATTATTGTCTGGTGTAATCCTACTAAAGCAGCAACTTCAGTTTGAAATGCTGGCACTCCTGTATCTATCTCAAAAGTAACCAAAAATCTAAAAAGAGCCTAAGACAAAAATGATTACCACATTTTCGTAGTTCTCTGTGAGCCTTTTCATGTAAATCTGCCAACAGTTTCACCTCTCTACCTTTGATCTCCAGTGGTACTGGCACTCCCAGAAAAAGAAAACAAGACAAACTTTACACATTACTCCTTTGTGAATCAAATTTTTGAACTGCATGAACTTGGTATCTCTTAAGTGCAGTTTCAACTTCTATTAGATGAAGTGCTTGTTGTTTTCCCCATATTTTCAGGAGGGGGTAGGTCTTCTCTGCTTAATTTCATGTCTGGAGGTAGTGATACTGACCCTAAAACTTCAACAAGCGCTGCATCTTGTGAGTTAGGGAATGTTCTAACTGCTCAAACTGGGTTTCTTTTACAGTTTTAGCATACTTTTAGTTCTCACCCAGGAACCATGAATTAACCTTATCAGTTTGGCAGATAACCCTTGCTTCACTTAATCCAGTGATTTTAACTCTTTGCTGTCTGGCATCCCTCTGCATTAACATTGACAGGATTTCAGTCTTGACTGATTTTGATCTTGGAAGCTGCACACAACACTGTTTTAGTAGCAGTTTGCTAACCCAGGCAGTCATTTATGTTTGCAGTTTTAATTGAAGGTTGACATGCTACTTCCTCATCATCAGAAGTCAATGTTTTGCTCTTTATCAGAACAAGAGACTTAATTATCTAGTCTCAACTCCTCCTCTGAGCATGACCAAAGGTCTGAACTGCTTGATCCTGCTTCAGAAGTGTTTTATGGGTTCTACATCCTACAATTTTTCCTGTAAAATTCTCACTTTTACTGCATTCCAAAAATCTGGCTGAAAGTTTTGGACATTATCACATTTTGCACCAAGCAGGGCTTCTTCCTGCAGCTCCTGCAGCCTTTTTTTTTTTTTTCCCTCATTTAAAAGAAGGAACAAATCTTGTAAAGATAGGATTATCTTATCTTCAGGTTTTTGCATAACCAATTGCTCATTATCCCAAGTCTTTTTATGCCTGCTTCACTCAAGGAATGTAGGGCTAATAAATTTTTCCAGAAAGGTCAACAAAATATTTTCTTTACACTGGCCACCCAGAAGAGCCATTGTCCCCAAAAGCTCTTATACAGCATCCTTCAAGGGGCAGCTGTGGCAAAGTTTCCGAGTTAAACAAGGAACCACCCACTTCCCACAGAGAGAACTGTACTATTTTCAAAGGCACTTTAGGGCACAGGCACAGTCTGTATCCAACTAGAGAAAGATAAAGTTATGATCTCAATATTACAATTATCAGAGAGATGTCTTTGCCCAAATTAGGGTGCAAACAAGACCGCATACAAAGTCAAAGTGCAGATTTTATTTTGCAGTAACTATGAGGTAAAGGGAGATAGAAATAGGAAGGGGAAGATGAGAGAGTGATCTGCCCTGGGGATCCAGAAGCATCCTGTTTGTCCTCTTCACCCTGGGCTTCTCTGTGGTGGGCGTCCTGTGAAATACAGAGTTCAATGGGTCAAACATATGTTCAGCTGTATGTGGAACACCAAAGCACCTCCCGTATGAGGAGGATGTTTTACACTGTCCTTTACAGCAACACTGTAGATCACAGGCTGATAGAAGGTCAGTAGAATCTGGGGCTATTGGCTCCCCTCATGAACCCAGCCAGAGATTATTTTCAATACAGCTACTGAGTTGGCTTTTCACATGGATACGTTTTTCTCCCTCAAGCCTTGTTTATTTTTCCTTGGACTTAAGATAACTCGACCCCCTTTGAGATAATAGTACCACCTTTACCTTATCTCAAGTTCCTGTCAAGTGGCTTAACTCACCATCCAAATTCCTGGAAATCAGAAGGCATATTTAGAGGAGGATGAAGGAAGGAGAAGGAAGAGTTTGGGCATCAATGGTGCAGATAAGCAGTTGCTTCTTTGCATAATTTGCAAATAAAAGTCCTTCAGCAGTTTTAACTGTGTTTAAGAAAATTGAGATTTTTAAATCTCTCACATGGTTGAATTTAGATTCTGGTTTCTATTTAAAGGCTAATAAGGTTAAAAGAAATATCTTTTGCTTCTACAAATTTAGTGGGTTTTCTGATGTCTTGGCTGATTTTAAATGATTTCTGTTTTTTGAAGAACAGAATGTAGAAGTTTTCAGTTAGATTATACTGGCACACTAAAAATTGTGTTATAGTCAAGAGGGAAAACAAAGCAAAACAAAACCACTAAATTCATAACAAAGAACAAACCAATGTTCAAATTAATTTTTTTTTTTCATCTGTATCGTCTCATCAGCATCTGGGACACTACAGTAAGAGAGAAAGCATTTTCATTTGGTGACTGCTGAACACGGGCAAAGGGAGAGGGGAAGGAAGGAACATTGCATTATGCTGGTGAGCCTAACAGGTGCATTAGGTTTAGCAAAATGTTTCAGACTAAACATCTCTGATTAAAACATGAACTTCCTGATTAAAACATTATCTTCCTGGTCTCTTTCCTGACTTCCCTTTTGCTCATATTTGTTTTGAAGACCCTTTTTTAAAATCAAACTCGTAATGAAACTGGCATTTGCACATTGCCTTGGTTTGCTTTTCAAACACTAACTGTGGTAGGATTATGGATATTTGAGAGCTGAACTGACTGAACATGCTTATGTGGATGTGCATAAGATACACATAAGACTCACAATACTTGTTCTTTACAGAAGGGTGTCTTCCCTTAATGAAATTGCTGTAGTTCACTGCACCACAATTATATTCAATAAATCTTGTCACTAAATCAAGCTCTGTAATTTCAAATAAGGATAGCTACAACAAGATTTAAGTAAATGTCAATGCAGGTTTTCAAAATCTGCAATTACATTTGCGCAATTTCAGTCCATACCGCAAAAGTGCAGCCAAAATATAACACTGTGTAGAACCTGTAGCTTGCATTACCCATTATTTTACTAATTTATTACACTTAAACCTCAAATTAATTTTTCAGTAATTAGAGCATTTTACAATAGACATTTTGCAAAGTTACATGTGTTCCTCAATTATATGCTTAGTTAAGCAAAATATAAGTTTCCTTAAAATTAAGAGATTTAGATTTTAAAATATTTAAGAAAAAGAAAAGAAGAAAAAGAGTGATTTTTTTTTTCTGGTCGTATAAAAACATTATTCTTACTCTCCCCAATTTGTAAGTTTTTTTTGTGTGTTTACCAAAAAAAAAAATCACTTCAGCAAAAAATAAGTAAAAATTCACTAAACATCTTTTTCCTCTAAAAGTTAAACCCAAAGGTATTGATAGCAATTATTATGCAGTCCACAGAGTTTTCTGGTGTTTCTTTTGTATAATTGTTTCCTGCAACTATTCTAATGGTTTTATTTTAAGTTTGTGCCTTTCCCCAATAATTTAGCAATTCTAGAATTGAGAAAATTAAAATTTACAAAGTCAACTTTTCATATTCTTCTCCAGATTATCAACACCAGAAAAAATTCTCATTGCAGAAAGGAGAGTTTGATAGTGACAGGGCTAAATATAAAAAAGAAAATATATTCATTTTAGTGATAATATTAAATCATATTTCATAACTTAGTAATCAAAACACTTTGCAAGTAATAATCAGCCCTAACATCCCCCTGTGATCTTATTATACCTCTTTTACACAAAATCCCATAGATAATTAATTAACAAAATGTCATGTGAAAAACAGTGCTGGAGATGGCATGATGGTGTCTGAGGACTCTCACTGCTTACTCTATTGCATAATCAGAGGGGTAATAAATTTCCAGTCATTTAATTTTGAATGAGGGCATAAAATTTTAAACTAATATCTTTGCTTTACACATCTCAAACTTACATTTTCTTCTTTTTTTAAGCATACAGGAAGGTTCTAATTCCCTAGAGTTACATGTAATATTCCTAAAGGAGGAAGTGACAGAGAAAACTGCAGCTGTTAGGCAATTAATTAAGTACAACCAAGTTTATTATCCTTTTAATTCTATTCCCTTAACTCTGATTTACTTCTGTCTTCACCTATACTCATCAGCAGTTAAAGTAAAGGTCTACACAATATTAATCAGGGTACTCAACATAACTGTGTGCAGTTTAACAAAAAATGCCCAAAAAGAACATCCCCCTGGGTCAGTAACCGACCTGAAGATTAGCTTAATTAATAACAACACTTGGTGAAAAAAACAGTCTCAGGGGAGCTAGCACTGCTGTGAAGGCTGGTAGGATCTACTACAGACTCAAAAAAAGTCATTTTATAGTCATCTGGAAAAGATTTCAGCAGCATGAATTCACATGTATATAGACAGCAAGTCATTTTAATTAGAAGGCTAGTCACTAGATACTAATGATGGGACCAAAACTAATAATGCTTCAAACCTGAGATATTCCTCTTTTCAATACAATAGATAGTCTAATGACACAGTTGGGTTTTTTTTGTATAATATTTTCATGCTAAATATTCTTGAAAGGCTTTTCCAAACAACATACACTAAGTAACAGTAAATTTTTAGACAGTGATATTCAGAAGCAATTCTAGTTTTTTCTATATACACATTTTAATTAGCACAGAAATGCATAGCACAGCATTTACTATGTGAAGTAAGACCATTCTCCTCTATCTTCTTCCAAAATCTGTGTTTCCTACTGATTTGTGAAGATTGACAATTTTTTTGGCATTTCTGAGTCAACCTCACATTATTTGGTCTTCATTTTACCTATTGCATTCTTTACTTGAAGATTCCTTGTCTGTCTGCACACTCTACTGTGAAATAGTAACATCAGCTTGAATTTTACCCCGCCTTGCCATGGACCTGATCTAGTAACAACTTGTCATACAGCAGCCTGATAAGCAGCCCTGTTCTGCCTTGTTCTCCCCAGCCTAATCCAATGCTCCCTGATGGACGCCTCTTGGGGCAACAGCTGTGGAAGCTGCTTTAGCCCCATCAGGGCCTACCAACATCTGAGCAGATTTCAACTCAAATAACATATCACTTGCAAATATGGGATTTGCTTTCCTGTATGTGCTCTTCAAAGTTTGAAATGCCATTGCAAAGTCTAACTGTGGCTCTCTATCCTAACCATTTCTTAAGTATGGTCAGATCTTCCAGGAACACCCGCAAGGGAAGCAACTTACTCTCACAGGAAGTTTTAAGGGTTTGGGTTTTTAAAATTTTGATCTCTGTTTAAAAAAAAAAAGCCATACTCTTTAGCTGAAATTTATAAGGCATTTAAAACTGGTCAGATTTCATATATGCATATATATATTTATATTTCATGTGTGATTATATGTGTTCTATGAATGCTTTTAGAATTCTTTCTTCAGTATTCCTTTTGTGCAACTTGTGAACAGAAAGTTTATGGCATCACAATTAAAACACTTCTACTTCAGGTAGAACATTTAATTCCTCTACAGTCATTGATGGTTGCTATGACTTTTATGTAGAGTCACTCAAATGTATAAATAATTTTCTCTGAAAACATTCTGTTACGTTTGTTCTATTTTCACTGATATTTTTGTTGCAATATGAAAAAAAAATGCTTTCAGCTTGGACTATTATTTTCTTTCTTCTTCTCAGCCACAAACCAAATAGGTATTGAAGGATATATGGATATCTTTTTCCTAGAGAATCAAATTGAAATAAATGAATATTCTCTGAAGATACGTCTTCATTTCATTACTTCCCTTTCAAAAACAGTAGCAACAAAACTACTTCAGTGATAGCTTTTTTCTATCACCTGAGCTTTTCCTCTTCCAAAAGTTACTTTTTATACTTAAGGAGAAAATTTTGAACAAGTGTGAGTATTTTAAAAATATTTTTTAATAATTTAAAAGACATGTTGGTGATTATTAGCATCAAGAACTTAACATGCCAAAGGAGAAAAAGAAACACCTCATCTCAATTGTCAGACACTCCAGCAGAACCAAGAAAAAGAGAAAGGAGAAATGAGAAAGGGGAAAGTGGAAAAGGAAAGGAGAAAACGGAAAGGAGGAGGAAGGGAATGGTGAGGCAAGGCAAAGGAATAGCATATATAAAGTTACAAACAAGAAAACACAGTGAAACACATATATGTTCCTATACACAAGCACACAGGAAGATATTTGAATTTTTATTATTCTGGTTTTCCAAAAGACATCAGAAAACAACAACAAAAAAAACCATATACTGTTTTGTTTCAATTCAGCTTTCCATGTGGTTGTTTAAGAGTTTTACACTAATTATAGGCTCCACATATCCAGGGCAAAACCTGTAAAACACAAGCTTCTTGTACTTAAGCAAATCAAATAATGAAAATCTTTGATAAAAAAATGAAGGTATTTTTACACAGAAAACTATGTTTCGAAACTATTTTTCCCCAGGAACAGATGGTCTTTTTGATAGGAAATTTTTTTCAGATCAGGTGTGATAGGACATGAAGTCATTTTAAAAATGAAAACCAATATTTTGTATGATAACACAGAGAGATCTACATTTAAAATTAGTATACAAAGTAAATAGTAATAAAAACAAGAAAAAGAAATTAAAACCCTGAGAGGCATCATGCCACTCAGTAGGCATCACATTGTGAAGAATAGCAGAAAGGTTGACAAATAAACAAAAGTAGAACATAAAAACAAAATTTATAATAGTTATATTGTTCAAAACCATGGTGGGAATGCAGGAACTGAATGTTTCTGATGTTGATATTTATTCACTTCTAAAGCAAGACAAGAAGATAAATCATCATCAAAGACACGTTCACTATGATTCACCTCGTAACTCCCTACTAATATTGAGAAAAGCAGTGTCCATTTTAAAAGGTGATATTTTCACTGGAAAATATGTGCACAGATTACTACCAACAGTAACAATGTATTAATAACAGACACAAATTTATTTGAATGAGAGAAAAATCTTACTCAACGAGCATTAATATTAGCAAAGTTTAGTAAGACAAAAGAAGAAAAAATGTAAATGTTTTTATAGAAGTAACTGACCAGTTTTCTTTAGCTTTTCATCTTTATTTTAAAAGGATCAGGTTAAAGGACAGCACTAATTTAAAAGCCATTTTTCAAGAGTAGTTCAATATCTAGAGAACTAAGGGATGTCAGAAAGCATGGCCACCTTCACCAGGCATTCCAGCCTGGGTCACCCCTCACTCCAGCTGTGGGACACAGCTGCCACTTGTCTGTGTGGATTCAAAGGTGTACCAGAGCCCTGGAGAGATGCACAGGGGCTGACCAACATGGGCATGGTGAGACTTCGCAGCACACAGATGCAGGACTCACATAAAACAGGCACAGACCATCTCCTCCTCCTGAAGTTTCCTGATGGTCACACATCTAGTGTGTGTGGCAAAGTTTGTTGTTTGCCATAAGCTCCATGTGTGTTTCGTGAAGTCTCTGCATGCTTTGGTTTTGGTTTCATGTTTTTGCCCTTATTTGCCAGTTGCCAGAGGTCCCTACAAGGTCTTGAAACAATCATCCTCAGTCTCTCCCACTCTGGCCAGACTTGGTTCTCATCACTGCATCTCTCATAATTTGTCTGTCTTGTTTCCAGGCACAGCCTCACAAAGAGCCACTGTGCTCCTCAGCCTGGCACAAGCAGGACATTTTTAAGCTGTCAAATACCTGCACTGTTCTGGAACTCTACCTTCTTGACTATAAATAAACTCAACTGTACATCAAGCATAAAACAGAATGTGCCTCTGTTTTATTCTGGCACTTAGTCTGAGAAACATTATTCCACCTGTAGTAGATATAATATTCAGAAAGATGGAGTATCATTCAGTTATAATGACATTGGTATGCACATCCTGGCGTAACCCCTGCACAAATGGTCCCTGGTGGAGTATATTTCACCAGATATTTATACATTTCCTTGGAGTTTTGCAGTTCCACAACACAATGCAGAGATAAACTATGTCAGTAGAGATTTTGATCTTGATAATATTATAATTTATTTTGATAATATATTAGGAATAAAATCTAGATTGGACAAAGCCCTGGGCAGCCATATCTCAGCTGACAGAGCATTCAGTGAGGGATTGGATCATAGAGGTCCAGAAGTTGCCTTCAAGACAAGAGAAACTATAGTTTGATTTTGCTTGATACCGGATCATACTCCATACGAAAAAGCTGTTAAGCAGATTATCTTGTAATTTACTGGATAATGTTTACAATGACACATTCTCTTCAGTAATCTCAGTGGTTGCAATAGACAGTCACAATTTAGATTGTCTTTCTTTAGTAAATGTTGCTTGGGAGTTAGGTGTGTTATACAAGGTAAACTGAATAAAGGGTAATTTTTCAGGGTCATAGTCATTAATAATTCCACTGTGAGTATAAGCAATTTCTATTAAATAACCTTAGCCTTAGCTTATTCACCAGCTGTTTTTAGACCAAAGATTCATTAATATTCCTCTCAAATGTAACTTTTCCACTTTACATGCAGTTAATCTGAACTAAGTAACCTCAGATAAGCAAAGCCATCTTGTGTTCTACATTTAAAATAATAATTAAAAACGAAGGCTTATTTGTGAAATGGATTTCTAGCATTACCTAGAGAATTATGAACGTGTCAAATGGATCATTAAATCATACACAAGGACAGACAGGTATAACTATTGGAGCAATAATTATTTCATGGAGAATTGTCAAACAAGTATGCTCTATGAACAGATTTCTATCAATAATACAGAAGGATTATCTCCCGCAGTCACTCATTGCATTTACTTTCCCACATAGGTCTCTTTTTATGGGAGTGATAATTCTTTTCATTGTATGGAGATAAAACTAGAGGTAAAACCTATTGTAAATTCAAGGTAATCTTAAGTAACAAATTAACTAAAAGCAGGGGATTTAAAAACCCCAGAGTACTATATTACATTCCATGTGGTAGGACAAGAGTTTAGATCCTTGGCATTTCCTACGTCAAAGGTAGTTAAAAGAGCTACTTTACCAGAGTACAAAAGAAATAAAGAACAAGATGCTTCTGTGTGGTGATCCTTCTGGTGCCTCTTTGGGTCATCACTCGGAAATGGAGGGGAAGAAGATATGGTTCATTTCTGCCATTCGAAAGCAATGGCTCCTTCTTCATCTCAGGTACATAATCCAACACTAATTGGAAGGAACCAGGTCAATGAACATCAGATGTAAGAGGAGAAGCAAAAGATATCTTGTCATAATATGAAATCCTGCTTTTCATTCTAAATTCCTTCTTCTTATCACATCCTTACTTAGTACAAATTAAATCTGATTTATTTTTCTTTGAAACTCTGGGAAATAGAGTTTGTAAAAGTGAACATTAGTGACTAATAAGAGAAAAAAAACCCCAAAATAATTTGGTGTAGCCTTAAAATATATGAGGAAGGAAAAAAATTCACATAGGATCGTCAACCCAACATATGTTACAAAGAATTCATAGTAGATGAAATCTCATCTGATAAGAAAGAGATTTTGATTCATTCTCTGTGTTTAGCTCAGGCTTATAATTGATATATGCAGTTTGACAATGCTATAGAAGCCTCAAATATTTCAAAAATAATGTGTGGAAGTATGTAATGGAAACTAGTATTTATCTGCAAGGTTTCCATGCATCTTTGCAGGCCAGTCCCTTGTCTCATTGTAACGTCAGCTTAGAAACTTGGTTTTAAGTCTAATTAAGGGATACTGGTTCTATAATAAAAGACACACCATTCACTCCATAGAAATATTTATTTCCTAGAAAATAATTATGAAATAATTTCAGTTTAACTGTACAAATAGAGAAGACAGAGATAGTATGTATTTAATGCAAATGCTTATTTTTAGAGATTTTTAAAGTTGTGAAAAAAATATGAAACCTTCCACAGCAATTAATTTAGTGAAAGAAAATTTTGTACAGTAAATGTTTACATTTTACATATATTGGTTCTTTTCACATTAAATATATAATGAAATATACCATGCCAAAAGTCTGACTGCTAAAACTATGTTTTGTAGAAGAAGTCATAATTATGTCTTTCCTTATTATTAATAACTACTTTTGTTACTGAAATGAAACCAAAAGAAATTGCAGGGGCTATATATAAAGTAGATGAACTTAACTCTAGGTCTCTTTTGTTTCTCAGTATTTAACAATGACAACATCCCTACATAGCTGTGACTATAAACTGTCAAGAAAATTGTTTAATTGCCTACACTCTACATGAAGCCAAAGTTGTCATTATTTGCAGACTAGACTCTCTTTGAAGGTTATTTTTGGGGACATAGAGAAAATAATAGTGTGTCCAGACACAAACCGCCTTGGTATTTCACACTGACATGAATTAATGAATGTTCAACAATGGGAGATATGTGTTCAGAGTTGAATGTAATTGCTAAATGGTTGCTTAGTAGAATACCAACACATTTCTTTCCTGCATCATCTCTTCTCCCCTTCTTCTTTACTAGACGATATGTTATTATCAGTCTCTTTAAGAGTTTGGGGAAAATTATGTATTATGTGCTTAATGGACCTTTAAGCACCTTAACATACTCAAATTAGAGATAATACAGTTGTGTTTAGTAATGAGAGTAGCCCTGTGTCCATGTATGAAAAACAGTATGTCCATAGCAAGATAGATGTTTTTTATCCTCCAGCAATCTGAAGATGTAATAAGAGAATAAGACATTGAAATATTTTATTCAATTGAGTGCTTATGGGAATTCTCTCATCCTGTTCTGATTTTAAATTTTTCCATCTTAGATTTTCTAACCTTCATCCTGAGATTTTGTTCATGAAAATGATCCTATTTTAATAATGTTTCTCTTGTGGAAAAAAAATCCCAACAACAAATAACCACAATTTTTTTAAAAAAAAGTCCCAATCAAGCAAATGACAAATAAAACACATTTAATAAAAAACATTTTAAAAATCACTAGGACAAATATTATTGTCTTCATTAAATACTGCAATCCCAGAAGATTCAAGAAGAAAATCTGGATGTTTACATGTAAACTGATGAGCAAATATTTTACACTAAATATCAAATATCTGAATACCAAAGCACTGTAAAGAATATGAATATTGCAATTCAGAGTATGTTTTTCAAATAGAATTAATCTTATGGGAAAATATGTAACAATTACAATTAGTGTCCATTGGTGATGAACTCAGTTTTTCACTATGAGTTTGGATTTTTAACTTCAGAATCATTTAATTGCTTGCTGTTATGATGGTAGAACTTCATTTTCACTGGGCATTCTGTTAAATATGTTTAATCTGGATGAAGGAATGCAGTGCATCATCAGTAAGGTCAGAGACAACACTAGGTTGGGTGGGAGTGTTGCCTTGCTGGAGGGCAGGAAGGCTCTGTAGAGGCTGGATCAATGGGCTGAGACCAACTCTCTGAGGTTCAGTAAGGCCTCATGTCAGGTCCAGCCCTTGGGTCACAACAATCTTGTGCACTGCTACAGGCTGGGGCAGAGTGCCTGGAAAGCTACAGAGTGGAAAAGGACCTGGGGATGTTGGTTGACAGAGGACTAAACATGAGTCAGAGGTGACCAGGTGGCCAAGAAGGCTGATGGCATCCTGGCAAGTGTAGCAGGAGAAGGGCAGGGATTGTCCCTCTGTACTGGGCACTGGTGAGTTCACACCCCAAGTTCTGTGTCCTGTTCTGGGCTGCTCACAACAAGAAAGAAGTTGAGGTGCTGGAGCCTGTCCAGAGAAGGGCTAAAGAGATGATAAAATGTCTAGATCAGAATTCTTGTGACAAACAGCTGAATGAGCTGGGGTTATTAAAGGAAAGAAGGGTGAGGAGATCTCATTGAGTTCTACAACTGCCTGAAATGAGATGGGTGAGATGGGTGTCAGTCTCTCTTTCCAAATCACAAGAGTTTGGACAATGTTTAGATTGCATACTAGAAAAAATTCTTCATCTAAAGGGCTCTCAAGAATTGGGGCAGTCTGTCCAGGGCTCATCCCTAAAAGTCTTCAAAAGGTGAGTAGGCAGGTGCTTCGGGACACAGTTCATTGGAGAACATGACTGTGTTGGGATAACTTAATGATCTTACAGGTCTTTTCCGGTATAAAAGTTTGATATGTATGGATAAAAAAATTGTAAATTGAAAAGATATTTCTTTAAGTAGCCTAATTAGCCAGCTGACAACTCTCCAGATTTAACCTGAATTTAGTTTTAATTATAGGAATCAAAACTTTGTCAAAGAGGAAAAATGCAGAAAGTTTTATTTAGTCCTTCTTTTGAGGGTCCTTCAATCTTTGTTGAAAGTAGAGTTATAAATTAACTGGTACCCTGCTGTACATACATTTGTAACTTATTCCTGCCAAAAGAGAATTTTCCAGACTTTTTTAAAAAGTCTTTTTCAGAAAGAAAATATTTTATATTGCTTTACATCTTTCATTTGAAATGTATTTAGTAATTTTTCCCTATGGAGTTTGGTGATTTTTGGAATATCACATAAAACAATATGTATGCATAAAAAGGCAGAAGCTACTATCTTTATGGTCTTTCAAAATCATGTCTATTAATACAAAGTGGCCTAACATGAAGATATCTAGTGACTTCATAAATAAAAAGAAAATAAAAGAGAGAAAGAAGGTTGAATCAGGCAAACTAATTAAAACCATAAAAATCAGACTGCCTTTAAAGAGAACTTGGGAAAAGTAGGTAGGGAAAATTCGTAAGTGCAAGATATAGCACAGTTCTGAAAATAGAAAATAAGGCATTCAGAACAGCATTCTTAAGGGAATTAAGGAAGACAGAAACTAACACAAAGGCACAAATTAAAAAAAAAAAAACAACAGTAATTTCACCACTATAAGGTGTACTCTTTTGACTAAAATTTTGGTGCAAACCCAGAAGTGCGCCTTATAATCTGGTGCGCCTTATATATGGACAAAGTCTGGAAATTTGCCAACCCGGTAGTGCGAGCCACTGGCTGCGGGGGGAGCTGGCAGGGCTGCGGCTGCTGGGTGCAGGCGGGGCCGCGGTGCCATGGCAGCCAGGTGGAGGGGGAACCGCAGGGCTGTGGTGCTGCAGCTGCTGGGTAGAGGCAGAGCTGCGGTGCTGTGGCAGCCAGGTGGAGTTGGAGCTGTGGGGCTGCAGCTGCCAGCTGGAGGCAGGGCCACAGGGCCGCGGGGCCGTGGCAGCTGGGTGGAGGCGGGGCAGCGGCCAGCAACCACGCGGTGGGAGCTGGCAGAGGATCCTCGCTGAAAAAAAATGTGCGCCTTATAGTGCGGTGCACCTTATATATGGGCAAAAGTTTGGAAATTTGCCAACACCCAGAAGTCTGCCTTATAATCTGGTGCACCTTATAGTTGTGAAATTACTGTAAAATAAAAGCTATTAAAAATCCATAGAAATTCTTTCAATGAGTATATTTATAATCACTTTTCTTCTAGATGATATAAATTTAAAAAAAGCTCAAATGAGAAGTCTTTCCAGTCAAGGTTTTAAGTTACTCACGCTCTCTAATCATAATATTTTTTCCTCTGCCTTAGAAAACACAAGATTCAAAATTGTTCATTTCTCCAAGCTCCTTTTCTTCATTGCCACCTTATACACATCTGTTCCTCATTGTGTTTTCTGTCCAGTTCACAAGAGAAAGGTTAAACACAGGTCACAGAAGAAACTGATCTCTGTCAGAGTAGTCTTTATTAGAAAAACAGGGAAGAACAGGAAGAACAAATGCCCTCATTCATTTTTCCAGCTGTGCAGCACTAGGGGTTTCATGTGAGTGAGTTCAGTTGCTCCCTTCTAGCCATGTAGCAACCTTCCCAACTGGAAACACAAGCTGCTCACAAAACTGAATCTAGACTAGTTTTTGATGAACAGGAGAAGTGGTAGCTACTGTTTTCAAAGTAAACCTATTTAAATCCTTTCTGCTCAAAATATTCTTGGATACCCAGTGGTAACTGCTTTCATTTGAAGCACCTGAATAGCCACCAACAGACTTAATTTTGCTCTTTGAGTTTGTTTGAATTTCATACCTCATATCAAATCGTTAAAAGTTTGTTTAAGTCTTTTTTTTTAAAGCTCCTAACTTAAGGTACCTTAGAATTTATGGGCTTAAATCAGAATGGACCAGTGGAACACTGAAATACTAATTCTATAGTGGAAGACCTCAGAATCCACAAAAGTTATTTTAACTGCAATTTTTAAGAGTTTTTAAATTGTGGGAGTATAGACATAGAAGGCTTTATCCACCACAGTAATTTACCTCAGCAAATAGTTGACCTTGCTTTGATCTCTTTGATCCACAGTTTTAATGCTTGTTCTCATCTATCAAATATCTAAACCATTCTCTTTCATTCATTTATTTCACTCCTCCCCACCCTGCGTTTTGCTCATTTAAGAAAATGGCTGCAGGACTTTTTAAAATATCTGCAGGTACACATTTCATTATTATCAATAATTTGATCTGACTATCTAAGGAATATTTATATCAAGATCTGAAAATTATTTGGGGGCCTTATCAAACCTTATATAACAGAAAAACCTTCACATTATTTACTTATTAAATTTAAATCAGGTAAAAAGAAATACAATTTAGTTGAAATTTGGTGTCTGTATGTGGAGTAATGCCAGAGGAAAGAAAAAAAGGATTTCCCAACCCTTACAGAGAAAATCATTAGGAAAAATTCAAACATCTCTCTGACATTTAATGATTGTTTAAAGAACCATATTCACTCACTGCTGTTTAATAACAATGCCTTACTAGTTTTAATGGATATTTCTGCTCATGCTTTCACTTTGCATATGCTTTCAGGATAATCTCTAACAACATAAACAGATTGTATTATGAAATGCATGCTCTTAGCATAATAGCTTTGCAAGTACACTACTACAAAGTGTGTAAAGTGGCAGCAAAGATTTAGGAATGAGAAATTCCTGTGGAATTTATAAACAGGTGCACACACAGCCTTTCCACTTTATATGGTTGCAAATTTATCTGGATCCTAGGTAATTTTATTTTCCACTCTCCAAAGTTTATGAAAATTAATTTTAGTCAATGAGTAAATTTAGTGTCCCTTGTCATTGCTTTCGTTCATGACAATTTTCTATTTGAACATTTAAATGTCCAAAACAGAGGATTATTTGTAGTGTATATTGCACTTTTTCCAAGTGACCTATCAGCTGCTAATGTACTTCTGCTTTGTCCATCACTGCGGACAGTGATCAGTCACACTTCACTGTGCTGCAGTTGATTCCCCAAATCTGTTTTGTTACCATGATCCCTTGGGTGTTGTGGGGCACAAGACTCTTATAAGATTCATCTTCTCATCTTATTAATTCATAGCCTAAATTTTGCTTTCCTCACAACATTTCCTCTATTTTATTTTCTTTTTCTGTCTTTTTACATTGTTATTATACTTAAAAAACTGTTTTCTTCAGCTCTTATAAAAACCCATGAACAGTGACACCCCCACCACATATATGACAAATTTCTACTGGAAGTCACTAACAAAGCTGTGTGGCAGTGAAAGAAGACAATAATGGTGCCCACTGAAATCTGCTGTGCTGAGCTTTCTGTTTGTCAGGTTTTCTGTGAGGAGTTGAGGTCAGGTCCTTCTTTAACACAAATTAACAGTTAATGATGTAAACCACATCATGAGCCAACTCCAATGCCTGGAATAAAGGTGTCGAGTGTCTATATGACAATTATAATGCTAATTCAACTTTTGTCAGCCTGAAGACCTAAATGACAAGTCTCCATTCAGCCTGCACCTGAAGTGATAAGAGACCCGGACTACTGGATCAAATAAAATCTCTACAGGTAGGACAGACTGCTGACACTGCATTTGGTATTTAGTTGTCTCTCTGCAGGAGAAGTTTCAGTAATCTGAAAAAGTTTTCTGCCATTTTGAGTATTTTGAAGGATCAAATCCTTGTCCTAAACTTCAAATGAGCATTGACTTGCATGTCTCCAGTATTGTTTGAAGTTCAGTTGCTATATAATTTTACATAGCTTTGAAAGGCAAGGCTGGACTTCAGCTGTCTCCTCTCAGGACACAGGCCAGGATGCAGGTGAGCTACCACACACCTCTAGCCAGATGGCCTTGTGATCTCTAGGACAGTCTTTCTTTCCAGGAATTGAATGTTATCTGTTATCTGAAAGATGTGGAGGAAGAATTGAATTTCTACCCTTATCTTCTAAGCTCTTCAAGCACAAACAACTGTGACTTAACCCTCTTTATCTGTGATACAACTGACACCAGAAGTCCATCCTAAGTGGTTAAACTCACAACACATGTGAAATTCTGAAAAAAAGGCTTGAAATAACCCTGTCCCAAAGTTTGGTTAATTTTCCTAAACCAAACCAAAACAAACCAGATAAGAAAAAGACTGCTTTTTTTTTCCTCTTTTTGCATTCTAATAGTACACTCTATTTGACACTTTTCCTCAAAGAGAAGGTAACACTTGTTACTTCTTTTTTTTTTTTAATAAATCAAGACTGTGGCTAGACAACCATTTTGATAGATTCCATTAAAACTGTTGAATATAAAAATTGGTGTGTATAGGGTTCATGTACCCATGTACATGGTGTGGCATCTATGAAGAGACATAGAACCCTACAGATGTTTTCAGCTGGCTCCAAAACAGACACACTGTTAAGCCAAGCTGAATCCATCAGTCTTGCTGTTGGTGCTTCTGCAAAAACATGTTTAAGAAGTGCAAATATTGCTGCACAGAAGATGCATGAGAGGAGTGAGAATACATAAGAGCAGCAGCTCAGCAGTCACCAAGGCCAGCAAAGAAGGAGTGGGAGGAAGTGCTTCAGACAGTGAAGCAGAGGTGTGATGACCTATTGAGCCCCCTATCTGTGTCTTTGTTTCTCACTATCCTACTCTACTTTTTTTATAGACAATAATCTGAAACAATTTTCCCCATGTCAAATCTGTTTTGATCATGATGGTAAATGGTGAGTGGCCTTCCTTGTCTTTTTGTCAACCTATATGTTCATCCAATTTTTTCACCCAGTCTTAATGAGAGAGGAAATGAGAGAATAGTTTGACAAGCATGTGGCAGAGAGACAAGATGAACCCACTGTAACTTGGTCATATTAGCATCTTCCTACAGAGAAAGAAAAGATTTTTCTTTTTCTTGTGAGCCTATTTGTATATTATTTTATATGAGGGTTTGTTTTTGGCAATAGGATGCAGCGAATGAAAGATTAATATTTATGTATGATAACCAAAGCCATTGATGAGCTTCAATGACCTAAGCTCATTTCAGGTTTGTGCAGTTTTAATATTGTGCTATCTGCCAAATATGAGTATTTCTTCTTCATTAATGTGAGTGGAGAATACAGTTTTCTCATTCATCAAGCTTTGATTTCACTAATTAACTCTTTTCTGAAATAGTGAGTGGTTGGTTGTTTTTAAGCCTTCCTTCTCAAGTTTTTAAAATCCTCAGCATGTCTGATTATTTCAGCTGTGTGTCTATAAATATCCATTCTCAAGTATATGTGTTGGAAAACATTAATAATTAAATAAAAAATTTTAAAAATTCCAAAAATTTAAACAGAAAAATTCATAGTGATCACTTTCATTCTGTCAATACTGTGGTAATAAATAATTCTTGCTTTGAAATCCACTTTGAAAATGAAACAAATACATGACAAATGTGGGGGTTTTTTTCCAAAATGAAAGACACCTTTTCCTTCTTTCTATAGAAACAAGTGAAACCAAGAAGTGGTTACTGCCTCCAAAAAGTGTGTAAGTGCTAGCATAGTGGATAAAAGAAAATGTGCTTAAGTGTGTGCATTCTCCATAATGAGAGAAATTAATGAGAGAAATTAGTAAATGAGGAGTGAAATGCATCATATTTTTCTAGCAATAATAAGTAATGGAACTTTCTGACCTGAAGGCTGTATCTGGAGTGTTATCTACCATAACATTCAGGAATTACATCTCCAAGTATTCTCCAAGTCCAATTACTGTAGCACCTGTAGCATAGCCATCCATTGCCACTATAGATGCTGGTGTTGGAAAGGTGAGGAAAATTTCTTTGGGTTTGGTCAAAGTTTGCTGCTCTGTAGTGGTTTAAGTTCTTCTTTTTTTCCTCTGTGAGAAACAGTGCATAAACTGACCTACCCTATTTCCACAGCATTTACATTTCTGTCAGTCTTTGTTTTTAGTCCCCTAACAGACTTCCTAAAATGAAAAATCCCAATCTGCTGAAGTTTTTTCATACATGTAGAAGGAGATCTGTCTTTCTGATATTTTTTTTTTCATTCGTGGAATGAACATACATTGAGGTGTCAGGAACTGAAAATTAAAATCCTGTTACCAATTACCTGAAAACTTTTAGCCAACTACTTTTACTTGTGTAACAGAATTGTCTTCTGCTTCATCATTTTAACAGAAAATTAAGAGAGACCTAATTTCTGAATTTTTGGTGGGTTTCTTCTGACAACTTGAGTTATTTTTGACATTTGAGTTATATAAGACCTCCTTTAATTTCTGATTCAGTTTTGCCCAAAGTTCATTGTCATTGAACAAAACACAAAGGAGAGGAAAAAAAGGGTAGTGGAGGGTGGTGAGCTTGTGCTGCACAGTCTCTTCCAGACTGAAAGATAAAAAATCATTCTACCCATGTAGAACCCTCAACTTCAAAACCAATGGAACCAGGCTAATAGTTGCAGAATTCCAGCTCTAAACCCTGTGACAGGCAGAGAGGGTGGTAGTGAAGGAATTAAAAGCTTTTGTAGGAAGCAGTGGAAGCAGTCTGCTAAATCTTCCACTATCATGAGCACATAGATAAAAGGCTGAATTACGGCAGAGAAGACATTAAGGAACAGAAACTGAAGAGACAAGCACAAATGTCAAGGCTGATTTAAAGGCAGATTCTGTCATGGTGTGAGGCAGAAGTTAAAGAAAGGGGAAAAATGTGTAATAAAGTCGAGAGGGAATGCAAAGGGGATATTCAGGAGGTGATGTGGGTTTGCATAGGAGGGATTGATAAATTGACAGGAAGGCTGCCTTGCCTCCTGGACTGTTGGGAGGGGGTATGAAGGAAGACAAAGAGCAGAAGAGTTTCATACTTCATGTAAGGTATCAATTAAATCTGCATTGGTAATTTCTTCCATATCTCCACAGACATTTGTTCCTACCTGTCCTAACTCAAATTAAACTCTAAAATTTACCTGACCCCGCAGATATTTTGGTACTCACAGAACTGAACCCACCTGAAATCATTGAAAAGGCACTTATAGAGCTCAGGCTGCTGTCTGTGGAGTGAGGATATATAATGCTGAAGAGATCAATAGCAGCTTTTTCCATTTATGGAACATTACGCTCATATTGAGTAATATGGAGTACATGTTTGCTCAGGAATGATCCCTGAGTTTATTGTAATTGAGAGACCACTTCTCAGTCACAATACTAATGTGAATTTTCATGTAGTTCTGAGTTCTAATCCTCATAATATTCTATTGCCTTAGAACATCAGAAATAAATCCTCTCATTATATATGCCAATTAGGAGTGAAATTTTTAGAGAACAAATTGAAATTGTATGTCTCACTGATTATTTTTCTAAGAGTCATGTTAGCTTTTTTGTATGTATCCTGTATTCTTTCAATTTGCCATGCATTTACAAACTATTTGACTGACCAAAACTACAAGCAAAAAAACCAGAAAGAAACAGGTTTATTAAACAGACATTTTCTCTACGCAGTCCTTTGAGAGACAAATCTTTTGGTCTCAAGGAGGTCCGTAATTCTTTCTACTCATTTCTCCCAATGAAACACATCTCTGAAGATCAATTAAAGGAGAACAGCTCTGTTTAACTCACAAACTGTAAAAACGCACTCAATTTTATGCATTTATATGAGGGCGGCCATACTTAAAAATAAGTGCCAGCATTTGTAAGCATCCTTTTTTCATGACCGATAGTTTTTGTGATCACCATGTTCTGTTAATGCTTGAGTACTAAACAAAAATCATATTTATTTGGAGGGAGAATTTTCTGGAAAAGATTACTGAAAAAAAATTCACTGGGGAAAAACAAAGAAAAAACAAACAAAAAGACCCTTTGAAACTGTTGAAGAAAAGACGCGAAAATAACAAGAAAAATAGAATTAGGATAACAAATCCTTACCTTAAGTACTTGGCTATTGTGTCTTACTGACCTGATAACTGTTCTAAAAGCACATGTTATAATACTTAGAGACTTTACTTAGAATAAGGAAAAACTAGACGTATTTTCAGGTTTTCTTCATAGAGGAAAATTCAAATCAAGATGCATTTTTTTGTTGGATTATGTATACAAACCAGGGGAGGGCAAAGCTATGGATTCTAGATTTGGCAGGTACTCTTGCAAAATACACTGTCATTTTGAAGGATACTTTAAAATTTGTTATCTTATTTACCTTTAAAGAAGCAGTAAAGTGTTTTGCATAGGAAGGAGTTTATTGGATGCTTTTATGTAGAGCAATTAACAATCTCTTCTAGATCCCTCTTTCTGTCACAGAGAGTAATCCTTTGCTGCTAAAGGAAGTTGTGCTATTCAATATAATTAAGAAAGACACAAAACTACTCAACTATAACTAAGAATTCCTTCGTCTCCACTAGCAGGAGAACACTACTCATTTTGTTCAAAACCTGAATTCTTTTTCTTGAGATTCTGTCTGATTTTTTCCCTTTTCCCTCATGGCTTCCTACAGGTGATAACCAACTACACTCATGATGCACTAATTTGTTTTCTGTGGTATAGGGATCTCTATATGCTGGCTGGCAAATTAAGAAACATCATAGCCAGGACCCATTCAATTACATTTTTCAGAGCTCACTGGGAGGTAAGGAACTTTGGGAGAATGATCACTTGTACTATGGCCTGATGTGCTGATGGAAATAAATATAGTTGTTCTGCTTAACAAAGAAAATGAGCATACTTCATGAATTTTCCAATAAATTATTTGAATGAGCCTCTGTGCTGACAGACAGAGTGAAAGAAGGACTGAACCATTTAGTTCTGTCAGGTCCTTGGATATTTTGCAATTCAACCTCAGAAGGCTTACTCTATTATTATTATTACAAAAAATTTGGAAATATGCCAGATACCAGTTGTTGAGTTTCTCTCGTTTTAAGAAAGAAGAGTAGGAGTAATCTTATTTAAATAAAACTTTGGCTGTTCTTGAAGGCTTAAGGTACTTTCAGCTGAAATCTTTCCCTTAATTTTAATATTATAATTTTATTAAGCCTTTATAAATCTATTATTACTTCAATTGTTCTTAGAAATTCTGAATCACTGATTTATATTACAGTAATTTCACGCGTGTAAGGTGCAGCCTCTTGAGTAAAATTTTGGTCTGAACACAGAAGAGCGCCTTATACCCTGGAGCACCTTATATATGGACAAAGTTCAGCAATTTGCCAACCTGGAAGTGTGAGCCCGCAGCAGCCCCGAGCCGAGCCAGTAAACTCCACGATTGCATGATTCCATTACTAATTCATTACTTTGCTGCATGCGGATGCTCGCTGCAAAAAAAAAAAATGCGCCTTATACTCCGGTGTGCCTTATACTCTTGAAATTACTGTAATACAATTCTAGGTTTTGTTTTAGTGATATAACAGTGAGCTGGGAACCTCAGGAACAGAAGCTGCTTCCTCAGCCAAGCTTGCAGTATAAAAAATGGGAAACATAATCAAATTTAAAGTAGGGCTACCACATATATACAAAGTACATGCCAGAACTGAGACTTCCTCTGAACTTCAAAGGCTCTTTGATGTCATACTGGGAACATTCAAACAAATGATTTAATATAAAAAGAAGGAATTGCAATCAGGTTCAGAATGCAATAAAAGTGTGAAGAACTTCGAGAGAAATTTCAAAAGTGTCAGAGTGTTGGATCCCAGAGACCTGGGATTTTTGAACTTTCTGTGCTTTCTGGCACTGACACCCTGGAGAACACTGCTTTTGACCTGAGGCCTTGAGAAGGCTTCCAAATTTGAGGGATGGAATTAAAATCACGGGTGTGTAGTTAAAACAGAAGTATGTGAAGGGCTTTCACATCGTGAAGGGCTTTAAATTAGAGGGTTTTACAATATAGTATAATACAGTATAATATAGTATAATATATATATGGGACAAGATGGACGATTTCCAGTGTTGTTTCTTTCGGCGTTCATCTTCCTTCTTCTTCATGATTTCACGCAGCAGTTTCTGGCTGGGTAGTTAGTGCTGCACTGTGGGTCACAGGGGTTTGGTTATTAGGTCAAAAGTATAAATAATATAGGTATTAATTCTCTATTGGTCTGTTTAGCTTTAAGAGACCTTGTAACTAGCTAGATTCACCTCCATTTTGCTCACTTTTAGCTGGTAGCTTGAAGTGCTGCTGAACTCTTTAGATGAGAATTAATAAACAACCAAGCCCAAATGCAAGAAAATTAATCTCCTTCCTTTTTTTTTTTTAATCCTGGCTTTGAGTGAAGACAGAAGAAAACTGCAGACAAGCCACTAATTAAGTGGTGCAAATACCACCTTTACAACAGAGCTATGACCAGAGTTCACAGAACTGGTAAAAATGGGGCTTCTTCATTCAAAGGTTTATAAATTGTAAGGTTCTGTGACATCTCTTCTCCTCAAATCAACTTCCCCCAAAAAATGAAGGGGTTAATAATTGCCTGATTGTAGTGTGTTAGGAAACACATCTCACAGTAGAACAGATAAGGTGTACAAACATCTGTTTGCAATGACATAGGTAATGATTGGGATTGCTCTCAGACTTCTGATCTTTTGAGTACAAAGCAGCGGTTAGGGAGGTCTCTATTTTTTGTTTTGGTTTGGTTTTTGGTTTTTTTTCTTCACTCTCTCTGGGAATTAACAACTTAAACCAGCATTATTTGAATTGTGGGAGACAAATAAATATGAGTTCAAATAAATATGAGTTCAAATAAATACAAGGTTTTTTTCAGATTTATTTTTGTATTTTAGAATGCTGTTGCAAATAAGCATGTCCTATCTCACTTGTCAGTATTAAAATAAAGTGTTGCGTAAGAAAGACAGGTTAAAATTTTATACTTAGTTTTATGACCAAAACACTATTTTTACTACCTGAAAGCCCGTTAAAAATTATATTCTTATTCTGTAATGTATATTTAGTGATATTTTGATGTTAAGGACTTAAAGAAACAAACTAAATCTTAAACTGTTCTTAGTCTCTTAATTTTTTTCCTTGTGCAGCTTTTATTTATTTTTCTATTGACTATGTAAGTCTTCATCAAAAAAAAGAAATTTGACTCTACTTCAAACAGAATTTGAAAAATACATATCAAAAGATCTGATTGATCTGTTTTCAAATTGCTGTATTTTTTACATCCTTACTCAGATTCTGCATGTTCTGCCTAGACAAGGTGAAGCATAAAACCAGAACTCTGATAATGATAGATATTTTTCATTCTGCACTAAATCTCTCTCTGTGAGGTGTTGGGATTCTTTCAGCTTGGATGACCTTGCTCAACAGCTTGCATTGTAAAAAACTCTGGATTGCCAAATCTAGGATTTTTTTCAGAGAAACTGAGATATAATCAGATTTTAATTCTGCACTAAACTGAACAACATCAGCTGTCATTAAGATATCATAAAACTCATTGTACCATCTTTGACAGAAATATGAGCAGTGTAATAGTGAAGGAGTCTGGTTTGATTCCAGGCAGGTGCAGGTAAAATTTAATTTTCTGCATCCACTAAAATCACAGTGCCAGCTACATTTTTTCCCTGCAAAACTGATTTCCTAATAAAAATACAATAGTTGCATAGTAAATTTTCATCCTTTTTGGTTGCAGGCCATCTACATCTGTCTATATCTACATATGATTGGGGAAGATAAAAATTTCCATGGTTTTTGGCTAGTGTTTCATCTACCGTGGCATCTTTTTTTTAACAGAAGAGGGGGGAAATGTGAAAGAACTTGATGGAACAATTAGGAACTGCATAACCTGTCAGTAATTCATGAGCTAAGTGACTTTAACAGAATGAACCACAGAGTGGTATAGTCAGGAGGCTGCTGAACCCTGTGGCTCACAAGAAGAGAGAGAAGCTGCTGCAGGTCCTTTCTCCAGGGCCAGCCAGAAGCACAGGTACAGGCGTACAACACACATGGGTTGGGGAGGACTTTGTCCCCTTGACTGAGGTGTCCCCCCTACTGAGGTGACTCTTCAGACATCAAGATGGGCCTATATCACATGATTCAGCAGATTTTAAGTCATTAAGTGAATCAGTTCTTACTAATGAAATCTGATAAGACAAAGATTTCTATTGCATTGAAATATTGTCTGCTTTTATAAATTTCAAAGTTCTGATTGTAAAGATATTTACTGTAAAATATGTAAATGTGTTTTGTCAAAATACAGATTTGTCTAGCTATTCTCAATCCATTGTTACTATATCTGTGTGCCCAGATCAGCTTTTGTTTGAGTCCTTCCAAGACTAAAATAAGAAATATAATTTTAAAGGAGAAAGCTATGGATCTTTCTTGGGCTTATAAGCATCACTAGTCTCTGTTTTTTCATTGGGCTTTATTGAAAACCAAAAATGTATAATTTCCTTTCATTTCTTCAGAAATCAATCCCTGTTTCTCTAAATTGTTTTCTTCACAAGCAGTGACATCTTTCAGCATCATTCCTTAAAAACAGAAGGCGGCAGATGTCAGGGGAAGTAAAACCCTGGGAAAGAGTAGATACAAGAGAGGATTTCAGCTTGATTTCCTAATTCAGTAGGAAAGGCACACAGTGAAATGAACTGAGGGTAGACAGATATCCTTGTCAAACAGTCAAGTTGATGATGCATTTATTTCCATTTTTTTAAACTGGTTTTCGGTTTTACTTTAATTCTGACAGATGAGATTTAACCAATATTTTGAACAGGTACAGCTACCATACAGAACAAGTACAAAGGCTCACATTGCTCTGTGTGCTGCATGTATTCTGTACTAACTTAAGCCATTATAAATGCCCTATAAATATACTGCTATCTCATGGAAAGAAATAGATCCATTGTAACTAGTGTACTGCAAAATTAGCACTTTCAGTGCTAGTTAACGGACTAGTTCTGTTTTTCAACAAAAAAAAAAAAAAAAANAAACAAAAAAAAAAACCCAGACAAATATTTCTGTGCAACAACAAAAAAAAAAAATTAATGAAATTATTTTCCAAGAGGACTATTTTGCATTAGTAATCATGTGCAGCTATTGATATTATTTTTCATACTGACAGACATCCTGTTCTATTCAAAGTTATACAAGGTGAGCATCGTGCTCACTGTAAATGGCATTCCTTTTCACAGGCACTCAGGGCATGTAATCACATAAATCTTGAATTTCAGACAAGCTTCTGCCTCTTGATGATATACCACAGAACTCTGCTGGTTGTTGTTGACCACCAGAATGACTTGTGGCATACAGAAATTTGTATCACGCCTTTACTCATGCAATGGTCCACATGTGGCTCTGCAGCAAAATTACTTTTTTCCCCCCTCTTTCTTGTTTTTCAATTTTTTTGTTATTTACCCGCAACTTAAATTAATCTTGTCAGAATCTTTATTTTTTAAAACACACTGTCTAGGGGGCAATAGGTGTATTGGATTGCATAATACTGACTTGTCTCTATCATGAGGACTTTGTTACCCTAATTTAATATTTTACAATACCAAACCCATGGATAATTTACTGCAGCTTGCTGAATTACAAGTGGCCTAAGGCTCAGATTGTCTATAGGGACTTTCTATAACAGTTTGATTTTGGGAAGACATCATTAAAATCATCATCACCGAGACTTACCTTACTCCTATGATATGGAAGATACAACAAAGCAGCCTGGTCAGGCTTAGAGAAACAGATTGAAATCAAGATCTTCCAAATAAACAATCTCAAAATGTGACCTCTGAATTAAACTTTGACTAAGACTCCATCTTTTGCTCTCTGTATACACTTTGACTATAATTCCCAAAAAAATATGGCTATAATTTTAGAATTTACTGCAAGACTTTTTCTTCCTATGTTATCCTCAGTTCTTGTATTTTCTTAAAACAATTTAGGAAGAGTACCATGGAAATGCCCATACAATTATGGTTGAATGGTATTATCTTACTCATTGGTCTTAAATCATGCTGTGACAGCTCTGAAACTCCATTCTTAAATGTTATAGTCCTTACATTTTCTTTGACTATTGGTTAAATGTCTCAACTCAACCCGGATTATTCAGAATCCCTAATTTCACCAAGAGTAATTGTTTTGCCAATGTCAGTTGCTGTATAAAAAAGTGAGCTCTTCATATTTTGCAGAGCTCACGAATCTGGCAACAACACCTTTCCATCGAGACCACATGAAAAGCTTTTGCACATAAACACATCAAGGAGCACAGTGTAGTAAAAAAATAATCCCAACACCATGAATTTTCTGATTTTTTTGAGTTTTATCACATTGGTTCCATCTTCCATGCAAGAAAACACATAGTTTTCTCTCTTGAGGGCAAAAGATTTTTTTGACAGCACTACCTTTCAAACATCTGAAGAATTCTGAAGAGCTGCTAGGAATGTAACATGTCGCAGAAGAGAAAATTTGGTTTAAATAATGAACTTCTTTTTGCCTCATCTTTGATGACCAAGTGTGGAAAGAAACTCAGTGATTCTGAATCACTGTAGGTCCTGCACAGAAAATAATTGGGGATCAAAATTTAGATATAGCTCTATTGTATTCCATTGTCTTCATGTCACATATGAGAAGCATGCACAATTATCTGTGTGCGATCCTCTGCATGGGACCATTTAGCCAAGAACCATTTGACATCTTTTTTTTTTGACATGTATATTTTGATATCACATCTATAGTAGGTCCACATCTTCCTAGTTGTTAACTATGAAAGACACAGTCTGGATCATCTGAAACAGGAAGGCTCAGTGCAGAAGATGTGGAAATCAGAAAAGCACTGGGAAAGGGCTGCATCACATTTGTTGTGAAAGGGAATCTTTTTGCTGGCAAGAATGAAGTGCTTTCTTGGTCCAGCTCAACTGCTTCCAGAAGAGATGCAGTTTAACATGTAAATGCTACATCCTTCTTCTTTTAATTGTGCATATAAAAAATAATTTATTAAGAGGAGTAGTGCAATGTGAAAATGGGAAAAACTTCAAAGAAACATAAGGAGATTTTGGAATTTCTTCTGTTTGTCAGAAGATTTAAAATTTAGGAAACTGTGGAGATAAAAGGGAATGAAACCTAGAAATCGCCTGTGGCTTACACCTACCCTCTGGTTGCAGAAGTCTTTGAATCCTCAAGATTCTTTTTTTTCTCCCCATAGTTCCCCATCTTCCAAAACCCATATGCCTTTGATATTGCAATATTCAGTGCTAGTGGGGAACTTTCTCAGCTTCTTTCAATTGTAACACATCAAAGAGAAAGAGAAGTAACTCATGGAAAGGTAGATTAATGTCAAAAGGAGCATTTCTCCTGAATTCCATAAACTAACAAGGAATCCTCTTATCAGAACTCATATTAAATCTGGGGGAAAATGGGGCTTCTTGGGGTAATAGTTATTTAATTTCTCTTAAGGCAGAGAATGAAATTAGTAAGGATAGTCAGAGCTATAGATTTAGGCAGCAGAATTTAAGCATCATTGAGGGATATAAAGTGAAGGTGAATAGCAGCTTAGTCATCAGTTTGCAGTGAGATGAAGCTTCCCCAGTATGCAAATGTGGGCTGCAGACAGTACAAAAAGCATAATATATGTCTGGAAAATAACGAAATACTATCTTGCTTGATTTCTGAATTTACAGTTCATTTCTCTTTTACTTATTGTCAAAAACTATGAGAACACAATAAAAAGATGTGCTGGAAGCAGGGGCTAAAGTGATTCAGAATTTTAAGACCTATACTTTGACAAAAAGCACAGAATCTATATATAAAGTGACAGAATCTATATATAGCCAAGCAGGTAAATATTAGGCAAGGAAAGAAATTTTTTTATCTTCCTGAGTCACATGTAAAATCTCATAATGAATGAAAGAGAAGGTTTAGCTAAAATTGAAGGATTGAAAAATGTATAAGGCACACACATCAAAAATTTTGAATAATTTTATACTGTAAAAGCATTCAGTTGCTCTTCAATATATTCAAAATAAAGCAAATACACAAAAGTGAGGATTACTAATTACCTTTTCTATGTAATTCTACTCTCTGCAAACAAGAAAAATTTTTTAAAAAAGAATCCAATAAGAATCCTAGTTATGCTAGTTAAGATGGCATTTAGACATACAGTCAAAAGAATGAAAAAACTATTATTTTACTCATCACTAGATTTTTTAGGTCCCCATCTCAGAAATTTCCTTTTTTTTTTTTTTTTTTTTTCAGAAAAGTATTCACAAGTTTTGGTAGTATAGAATATCATGTCAGATATTTTAATAGAGGATGCTTCCCTGTGCAAGCCATTAGATAAATGTGTGTCTTACATTATTTGTTTCTTCTACAATTATGTGCTTATTTGTGTTTTATAAAACTGCAAAACCTATTACAAAGATAACTGCTTCAAGAAAAAAGTCAAATGTCATGTAACATAGCATTTTAAAAAGCATTTAAAAAATCAAAATGTAGTGAAAAAAATTTAATGTATAGCTGAATAGAAATATGTTCATTTTCCACAAAAAATGTGAAAGATAAAAATTGTCTTGAGAGATATGTGTATCCAGTATACAGTGAATGTTAGTGTTCAGATATTCTCTGAGTAGAACCTGAAAATTTTAGATAATGTAAAACAGAAAGGAAATATTTTCACCTAAAAAAGATTAAATGGAACATTAAAATGATCAAAATAAAATTATTTTCTCCTTTACTGAAAAATGATCCATTAAAGCAGGCATAAAAATTAATGCTGTGTTACCTGATATAACCAGTCCTGCAGGAAAGACATGGCAGGAAAAAAGAAGGGAAATGTCCTAGATAATCTTTCAAATCTTGTAAGGGTATATTTGTGTATGTACAATTGGGTTTATGCAGTGATAATCTCTTTTCATTAAGTATAAAATACAGTATAGTGGCACTCACTATAGCGCTAATAAAAACAGTATAAAATAATATAACACTTATAAAAATGTATTTATATATTATTTTCCCTCACTCTGTCACTCTCAGTGCTTGAATGCCTGAACAGCTCCTTCACATTGTTCAATATTTATTTTACTGGTGAACAGAAATGGTGTGATGCTTGGGGACAGTAGGAATATTGAAGGTTCTCTGAAAGACCAGCAGCAGTATTCATACCTTAGACATAAAATCCCTACATAATTTCTGGTTACAGAGATATCTAATCTGATGATTTTTTTTTATTTATTATTTTTTAATATTACTGACCTATTGAAGGCAGTGCCTGTAATTTGCCTCATGCTTGATCTTTGTGATTTTGATTTTTGCTATCTTCATAGCAGAACTTGGAAGTTGATTGCAGCAATGTAGAGCAGAAAAACTCTGTTCAGCTTAAGGGGCAAATATATCTTGAACTGATAGAGAGAAGGGTAGACTTAAATATTAAAGGCTGTGGTAACTCCTCTGACTCATTTTCCTGACTCAGGTCACGTCAGAGTCACTGGTCTAGAGCTTCTGGTTGTCAGGAACCTGATGAAGGCCTGCCTCAGAGCCCTGATATATTTTCTGACACAAATAAAAATTTGACATTTAACTACCTTTTAATTAGAACCAGAATATTATTGGTAACTGATGCTAAACTGTGATATTTTTACTTCAAATTAATCTACATCCAAAAAACCAAGATTAATGTAGATTAAGCCCAAATTAATTTATCAACTATCTATGAATTTAGAGGATTTAAAACAATGTTTTAATTCAACATGAAATTAAATCTCTTTTGTGTGATGAAACACTTTCTGGAGTTTTAATAAGCTACAAAATAATTTTTACAAGAAAACAAAGGAGAACATTACTCTTCTCGAAAATGATATGCAAGGAAAATATCAGGTAAAATTGATTTGCATTCTTCAAAGACTATCACAGCAAGTAAGTGTCTTTCTTCCAAAGCCCATAGAAAGTCTAAGATGCTGTCCTATGTTTCAAAAAAATGAGAAGGTCATCTGCTATCTCAACTAGATGATTTTGCAGCAAGAATTATACAATACTTTACATAGAAAATGGAATGTAATACTTGTAATCATTCCCTCCTGATTTGGACTCAGGACTTCCAGCTTTTCTTACTCCAATGAAGGAGCTGGGGGAGAAGGACAAAGAGCCTGATTCTGATACTTCAGAATTCACTAGACCCAAAGCTGATGTGGGTCAGAGACACAGGCAGTCTGTTGTTAATAGAATATCTCAAGATTTAGAAAATGAAGCAAGGGAACAGTGAATAAATAAAATGTCAACGAAGTATTGGTAAAATTACTACTAAATGCTCTGTCATATTTTTGCTTTACTCATTAATTACTCTGGTCACATAGTCCTCGTTTTTACTATTTTACCGGCTTGTCGTGGTTTAACTCCAGTGGAGTGGGTTGACCTGCGTTATTACTCCCCTCCTCTTAAGGACAGGGGAGAGAACATATAAAGGAAGTTGCATGGGTCAAGACAGAGAGACATCACTCAGCAATCACAGTGGAAAAATAAACTCAACTTGGGGAAATTAATTTATTGGCAATCAAATCAAATTACATGAAATTAAATCTTTAAAACCCCATCCCTCCACCTATCCCTTATTAATAGGACTAGCTTTACTCCCCATTTTCTCCAGGATGCAGGTGGACAAGGAATATGGATTTCAGTCTGTTGTTTCTGACACTGCTTCTCCCCAAGGGTGAGAACCCTTCATAGTCTTCATGCTCCAGCACAGAGACACTCCCACTTAAGACAGTCCTCCATAACCTTCTCCAGCATGGGCATTTCTCCCAGGCTGCTGCTCTTCACAAGCTGCTCCAGCATGGGTTTCTTCTATGTGTGCAACCCTTTCAGTATTGTACCTCCACAAGGACACAAATCTTGCTGGCAAACATGCTCCAGAATGGGCTCCTCTCCCCAAGGGGTCACAGATCTGTCCTGCCAGGAGCCTGTTCCAGTGTGACCTTCCCCTGGGGTTCACAACCTCCTTTGGACATCCACCTTCTCTGGTGTGCAGGAGAAAACTTGTGGGTTGATACAAGGATAATTTTATAGCTAAAGTAAAAGCCATGTTTGTGAGCCGAGCAAAACAGGGAATTGGTTCCTGCTTCCGATGGACAGGCAGGTGTTTAACCACCCACAGAAAAGCAGGACTCCATCACGCCTAACTCTTACTTGGGCCAACAAACACCACCACTCCAAACATCCCCCTCTTTCTCCTTCTTCCTCAAGATCTGTATGCTGAGCATGACACTGCATGGTGTGGAATAACCCTTGGGCCAGTTGGCATCACCTGTCTCGGTCACATCTCCTACCAGTTCCTTGTACATCCCCAGCATCCTTGCTGGGAGGGAATGGGAAAAGGAGTAGCAGAGGCCTAGGCTGTCTTTGTGATAAGAACATCCCTGTATTGTTAGCTGTGTTTCCAAAGTCCAAAACATAACCCAGTACTAGCTACTATGGAGAAAACTAACTCTTTTCCAGGAAAAGACAGCACACATCTCCACTGCTGTATTTATGTCTGTCTTTTCCTTCTTTTCTCATAAGACTACACTGTTACACATCACCCTGGTTCATCAGCCAGGGAGAGACAAAAGTTTACTGTTGTGTACTGTTACTGTGCGATCTCAATAAGATTTGTACCTTAGGAAATAACATACTACTAAATCAAAATACCTCTTTATTTTGCTTATCACTGTCTTATAGGTTTATTGTTTGCACTCTGCAAATGTAAAATCTTTCTAACTTCATCATAAACTTTTTTTGGTATTTTGAAAAATACCATCCAGTCTGTTGAGTGGCAAAATTAAGGTATCTCAACCCAGTTAGGTTTTCAGCCATGTTTTTATGCATACAATCCTTTGACACCCTTAACAGCTAGCAGTGTGAGACAGGTTCACCTCTGTGATAAACTGTGGAGGCTCCTAATATTGAGAAATGAGAGAGGGAATGCTTACCATTAGCTGCAAGAAAAAAAGTTTTGATCAAACCCACAATATAAGAGCAAAGCACTATGTTCACCTTTGACAGAGTCTAGCTGCTATTCGGATCAGTGTTGAGATTGCTTTTCACAGCTGATAGGAAATAGGAATGCAGAAGGAATGCAGAGCTTAAATTTGTTTGGTAACATAATCTATGCTCATAGGCTTGCTATAATGCAAATTCTTACGTCCTCAAGCAGCTTTGAATGTTCTTACTAATAAAGGAAAAAAAAGAAAAAAAAGACAACGAACAACAGAAATGCAGAATAAAGTCTTGTTTGTTTACCTTTCTTTTATGGTATAGTGGACATTATGGAAAACCCAGTTATGCATATTTACCTTGTAAATAGATGTGTGAAATCTCTGTGAAGCAGAAAGATATTACTCTTGTTTCAGAAGCTTTTTTATACCTAAATTTTCATCACTGACCTGATGCAGGTTTCTCAGAAGAAGGAAAATCCTTCTGTCTTACTATTTTCTTTGAAAATTGTTTTGAAAGCTGTCACTTTATAGTGTGTGTTCATAAGAGTAAAGCTCAACTCTGTGAGGAAGCAATATTGCACAGCACCTCTTTCAGAAATGTTTGTATCTATTTATCAATCCCTTTCTTTCTAGAAGCCTCAAATGAACATTTGAGTTGAAAAATTTAAGAGTAAAAATGTGTCTATGCTTTTTCATACACAGAAGTACAGAAAAAATCCTTTTCATAAACACATGAGCATACATATCCACTTGTATAAAAGTCTACATACATACATATACATATACATATACATATACATATACATATACATATACATATACATATACATATACATATGACCCCTTCCAGCTCAGCAGATTCCATGAATGAATTTGGGATATACAATTGCTAATATCAATTTTTCATACTTTAACAACTAAAAGCATAATTTCAAAATTAATTGTAGAATTTATTGTGTGTGTTGCATAAAGCAGAATTGAGCATAGATTCAAATTCACATGGATTCAAATAATGATGGTCCAGATATTTATCTCAGAAACTGTCAAAAAATGCCAGTTGTATATAATAAAAAAATTAATGATATAATAAGTATCTTTGGGAAAAATTAGAAAAAGCTGACCACTGCTAGAGTTCAATTATGACTTTTCATTCTTATAGTTACTTTTCACTCTATTAGCTACAAACCACTGTTTCCAACCAATTAGATATCCAAGAACTATTTGAGACAAATTTTCCTGTCTTTGTGTGTGCATACTGTAATTAACTATGGATTTGAAAAATCAACACTATGGCTTTCATTTATTTTCTCTGAAGAGTACTGCCACTTTCCAATGTCTCATGGAATCAACAGTGTAGTTGCTGCCATTTGGTACCCAAAATATTCATATACAGTAATTTCAAGAGTATAAGCCGTACCCTTTTGACTAAAATTTTGGTCCCAACCCAGAAGTGCAGCTTATACTCCGGAGTGGCCAATATATGGATGAAGTTCTGAGATTTCCCAACCCGGAAGTGCGAGCTCCAGCCCGAGCCGAGCTCACGAATTGAGCACCTGCAAGTAAAACCCGCGATCATGCGATTGTTACAAATTGGTTACTCTGTTGCGTGAGCATCCATGCTGTGAACAAATGTGTGTCTTATAATCCAGTGCAGTTTATATATGGACAAAGAACTAAAAGTTGCCGACACCTGGAAGTGTGGTTTATAATCAGGTGCAGATTATACTCGAGAAATTACTGTAATTAGATAGTTATGAACACAGCAGTGAAATATGAAGAAGTTAACCTCTGAGATGGTTTTAAAGCTGTGATTTTGCTTTCACCACCTTATGGCAAGATACAAAATTTCAAGTGTCCCATCTAAACTAACTGAGCATAGCTTCCTACTGTAGTTGAGGGTGCCTGACCATTATTTGTGGGTGTAGCTAATGGTAGACTTTCAAGACCACCTATTTTGACTGGCAATATTTTCCCTACTGTGCTTTCCCATGACAAAAGAAGAAAGTAAAAATAAAAGGTTTCTTTTATATATGATCTATTACTTTTAATATGTCAGAATTTTCTCATTTGAATTTGGTATCCAGGTCCCAAAGGAGAAGAAATAAACATATCTGTTTTTACTTGTTTCTCCAGGAATACATTACTTTTCCAGATTATTCAGAGTGAATAGGTGAACAGGTCTGATCTAAATCTCCCTGGAGTCTCAGCAGTATAAATGTCACAATTTTTTATGTGCTTTATCATATGAATTTTATCACTTTAATATGAAAATGGGTCATTCTCCACTAACCCACTGACAAAGCATGACATTTTTGCTATCACTTTTACCTCTGTAGTGCACTTAAATTTGATTTATGAGAACATTTTATAGTATGTTGTCCTTAGGAGGCAAGCAATGAGATATAGAATACTAATGTGAATTGTTTAAAGAAAAAAGAAGAAATCAAAATACAAACAAAATAACCCTAAATACTTGCAAGTGAACTGCCTACAGATTTAATTTTAACAAGAGAAAATATAAATTAGGAAGAGGAGATAGTTCTGAGATGTTCTTAAAACTGCTGAATAAACAAAGGGAAGAGATGAGGAGTTAAATTAAGCTTCTGTGGTTTTAATTAAAAGATTAAAAAAAAAAAAAAAAAAGGATGCGTGAAAACCCCTCAAAATAAAATCAAGTAGATTTTTTTTTAATAACTTGAGTATCAGGCTTTACTCAGATATGGTCAAATCTGTTCTCTTACTGCTGTCTTTTCTTTTAGATATGTCCTACTTTATATATAAGCAGCTAACTAACTGTTCAAAATCTCTACCATTGTGAAATTCCAATCAGTTTAAGATTGTACAAAATGTTTTCTATCACTTATGTTAGGGCATATATTCCTAGGGAAATGTATCTGGAATTGTATAGGAAGGTCTTCCTCAGTTGAATCCTTCCATCCTCAAATGCCAGTAAACATTTGAAATATGGTGCTTAAATGGTTTCATCTTTCTCCTTTGAAAGTGAAGGCATTTCAGAAATTTATTCAGAATACTTCAGAAATGGAAGTTTAAGTAGAAATTTAGAAGCAATGGCTGTGTTAAACTCAGAAGTTTCCCCTCTTTATAGGGTGACTTAATATTCATAAAATGATGCAATTTAGAGCTCCTGACTCCATTATAAGTACATAAACAGGGCATTTTGTCTTTAAAAATGAATTACTTGGCCAGTATCTCATGCTTAGAATACATAGAATTAATTGTTCTGAGCAAATGAGTGTCGTATAAAGTGAAAAATATGCAACATAGCTATGTAGCTTTCAAGATGGTGTATATTAAGTAATACACAACAATAATCTGTTGCAAAACTGAGGTATTTTTTTTATTCAGAGAACCTGTCTTGTCTTTGACAAAAGTCCTTATGTTTCTTTCTGTTTCCTTTTAGCAAGTATATATTCAGTGTCTCCACAAAATTGCCCTTCCTCCAGAAAAAACTCCTTTGAAAATCATAATCCTACAGTGTTTATTTTACTTTGCATATTCTTTTTTAGAACTTTCACGTTCATTTATGAAAGATATATCTTTTGCTTCAAAAGCATATAATTCAAACATCTGAAGCACAAAGAGTCTCCATTAGCTAGTATGGGTCTGTGGAAAGGCTCAGGAATTTTTTGAATGTTGAAAAATATGTTGCAGTGATGCAAATGTAATGGAGCTTTAGTCTGCAAACATTTACTTCTGTAATGCATCCTCACTCCTGCTGCTGGCTTAAATCAGTGATCTGAAATGTGGACTGTTTTGATGAATATGAAAGTATGCAGATAGGGGTAAGGTGACTTTTCTTTTTTCTCTTTTTTCTTTTTTTTTTTTTTGTCTTTTTTTTTTTTTTTTTTTTTTTTTTTTTTTTTTTTTTTTTTTTTTTTTTTTTTTTTTTTTTTTTTTTTTTTTTTTTTTTTTTT
>PYHW01009260.1:1143390-1167458 GCA_013186435.1 Turdus rufiventris | reverse complement strand
TCTTTCTTTCTTTCTTTCTTTCTTTCTTTCTTTCTTTCTTTCTTTCTTTCTTTCTTTCTTTCTTTCTTCCTTCCTTTCTTTCTTCCTTTCTTCCTTTCTTCCTTTCTTCCTTTCTTCCTTTCTTCCTTTCTTCCTTCCTTTCTTCCTTTCTTTCTTCCTTTCTTTCTTCCTTTCTTCCTTTCTTTCTTTCCTGAACTTTCCTGAACTTTCCTGAACTTTCCTTTCTTTCCATTTTCAGTAGCTCTAGTGTTTTCATGCAGACTTGACAATCTGTGTGCCAGATTGCTCTTCCATGTGTTATAATTCTCTGAAAAGGAATTCAAGTCTATTTGGCATCTTTAATATGTGTGTGAGAGAGCCAGCAGTGACCTTGAGCTTATACTTCGGGAATTGATTTCAAAGGAATAGATATCTATCTGAATTACAGAGACAAAACACAGAAAGTTTACTATCTCCTCATTTTATGGAGGTATTGAAAAAAGAACAAAGGCAGAAAATAAAGAGATGTCCTCTACTTTATGGTTGATGATTCAGATAATATTGAAAACAGCAAAAAGCAGCGAAGTAAGCAAGTAAGTGGTGATGAAAAGACACACTAATCCCTTCCAGGGCTGCAGGTTTTATGGGGGTTTGTTTGCTTGGTTTATATGGTTTTATGGGAGAGTGTGTTTTTTTGGTAGTTTTTATTGGTTTTATGTATGTGTGGTTTTGGTGTTTTAACCCTGAATCCTGCATTCTTTATACCCCCAAAATCTCATAGCTGATATAATCATCTTTGTGTAGTGGATGTAAGTTAGGGGCTTGCTTCATTTATACATGCGATGGGCCTTCCAGGAAAGTCTGTATACTTGTTTTTTGACCGCTAAAGAACTTCCTGGATTGTATTTCATCATACAATATATTATACAATATTTGTTAATGTTTTGTTTTGTTGGGTTCTATTTTTGGTAAAAACAAACAAACAAACAAACAAACAAACAAAAAAAACTCCAACCAAACAAAAGTGGTTTAGATTTATTAAAAGATAGAGATGAATGTAAGATCTAAGTTCTTTTTGCTGATATTGTCTTTGTGATGTCTAGTCAAGCATAATTAACCATCAGGACAAGTGGCCAAAAAAGATGTTTTGAATTCCTACAACTTCCAAATTGCTTTGCCTAGTTCTCTCCTGCCCAATATACCCTTCTTGGTTGTGGATCATTTCCAGCTCTGCCTCCCTCAGCAGAAGTAGGTCAATCTTTACGAGTAAGTACATGCAGACAGAGAAAACTGCATCTGGATCCAATAATTACTTTTTGTCATTTCTGCATTCATAAACTAGAGAGTTTGTGAGCACTGGCATTGTGTAAAAAAGGAAACCCTGTCCTTTGCAAAGCTAAATTAATACATATTTCCTATGCTGTACTAAATTTGAAGTATTATAAATATCTTCTCACACTGTTATTGAAAGAATTGGAATTATAGATATTAGAGTTTAATTCACTCTTATTGAGCTGGTGAGAAAAAAAAAGAATCCTAGATAATTTTTTTTTACAAAAAGTTTAAGAAGATACTTCATGATCTTGTGTACAAAGTGATCACTGCCAGTTTCATTTGGTTTTCTTGTTATTTATCATGATGTAGGGATCATTATGTACCAAATTCAGTAATTTGGAAAAGCAAAGAAATGTAATTAAATTATGTTCACAGACTGAATTTATTAGGTATTGTGGAAGTAAAATCTGGACAGAAATGAACTTCCAAAACTTCTATGGTTCAATTTTTTTTATTATTATTTATTTATTTTTATAATAGATTTTGTCAGGAAGGAAGTATATCTGTAGAGTGGTAAACATATACTTGATGTGACCATTCCTTCTTTATAAGGCTTCATTACATCCTCATGCTTCCCTGTATAACATAATTTATCCTAGGGGATGAAAATAATACCATGTGAATTATGCATAATAACCATTATAGGTAATAACCACTAATGAAAACACAATATAAATACAGCAAAGAAGCAAGGCAAGGAAAATAAAAAATACAAATCCTTTTTGATTAGAAACCATACAAAGCAACTAAAGTATTCAGCACACAATTTTAGATATAGCTTTTAAAAATGCCTAAGGGAATTTACTACCAGTTTTCACTGAGCAGTGAGATGCCCACATTTCACTGACTTCATTGTATCTCTTTAACTATTCTACCCTCAAATCTGCCACAGCACATAAATCTAGTACATTGTTTTCTATAAATCTGAAAGCACTAGGGTCAGAGCTGTAGGAATAGAACTTCAGATGCTTAGAGTGGAAAACCAAAGAAGTGGAGACACCTCCTTCTTTTTCCATATTTTTTTATTATAACAATACTAATATTGGTACTAATGTTAATAATAACAACAGCAACATCTCATTCTGCAAATAATTAGCAACTCTATGTACAAACCCCTTATTTTCTAATGAACTTTATTATTCAAGACCATTCAAAATAACTTGTTCTATTCCCTTATAAGCTAAAGCTCATCTTTCAGTACTGCCTGCTCTTGGCCTTCAGGAATTCCTCCTTGAATAAAGTCCAACCTTCCTGACTTATTGATTACTTTGTGTATTGCAACAGACAGGAGAAATAGCAATGCTAATATGTAGAAGATATAAATTTAAATATATAATTTTTCCCCTGGGAAAGGCTGAAGTTCTTCTAGAAACATCTTCATAAAAAGCCTCAGATTCTGTATCAGTGTTGTTAACACAGCAGAAACAAACCAGTCAAATGTACTTTATCCCACAGCAGTAAAAGGTAATTTTTTTCTGTCCCACATCCCTTTTATCTTCTTCACAAAAATCAGATTTAGCAATAACCTAGTTTCTTTTTTAAACACCAGATTCTGAGAGAATAGAAAATGCCACTTTCTTATGCTATTCGAGTTTCTAGAAAAGAAGAGCTCTTTGGAGATTTGTTGCTTTAGTTTTTTTGTATGAGAACAAGTAGCAAATCCAGACTTCAATGTGGTTCAGGTTCCAATCACTAAGACTGATCTCCTACATCTTTGTGATCCTTTGTACCACTAAAAAATAATGCAAATTATTATACTATTAATTAAATTGGTTTTTTTACGTCATTGGATCTCTGAAAGTAGTTCAGTATCTCATTGAGTTATTGAATTATTTTAATCCAGAATTTATTGATTATTTTTTATGTATTTTTATGTTAACATTTTCCCAGTAAACATCTGCAGAAAGCAAATTTTGAACCCACCTCTCTTTGTAGTAATACAACTCAAAGGGTTCAATATCTTGAAAAAGAACCGGGTTTTTTTTCACTTGGAGAAGAGAGTGGAGGAAGAATTTGTAGTGGAACATTTATCAGTGCTGATGGTTCAGCACTGGAGCAGTAATGAATGCCTGTAGTTAAACTAGACATATCAAAATAAATTCATACTACTGAATGTGCTCTTTCATATTTCCTGGAACTGCTGTTTAAAAGTGACTGCAGACATACAGCACAGTGCATTAAGGAATTACAATAATCATGTCCTCAGGATTGTCTTTATAACCATTAAAACAGGTGAAGCAAATGCAACAGAAAAGGATGGAATTGTGTGGTGAATGCTGACTTTATGCAACTCACAAAATTAGGATGCTGTAAAAGTTCTTTCTTGGCCTATGAAATAATTTTTGTTTTGTTAATCATCTTTCCCCTCAAAAAATTCAGCTATGCAAGAATCGCACAAGATATTTTAGATGAATAGTGCCATATCTCAGTGCCACAGAAATATTAAGGTGTACAATAAATGATTTTTTTGGCAGAGGAATGTTAATTTAATATGTGCTGATCTCTCTGGAAGGGGCAAATCAAAAAGCAGCTATACTTTTTGATGGTGTTCCTTGATTCCTAGCAAAATGTTTAAAGCCCTCTGAAATCACATGCTGTTCCTCTGCTAAACAACAGTGTGCAGAGCATTCATTTTTAAAATTCATTACCAAACTGTGTCTTATGCACCTCTAAGTAATGTTCCCTTCTATGGGACCACTGGGAGTTGCTACAAAATAGAGCATATTAAAAAGTGAGGGCAGGAGAAGAAATTAGGCAGGGGTTAGTTAGACCATGCAGCTCATGATAAGAGCCCTCAGCTTCACTCTGCTGTGGAAAAAGTGTTTGGCATACACACCCACTTAAAAATTATGAGGACAAAAATAAAGTATTAGGCCTCCATTTGTTTCCCTGTCCCATTATTACTCAGTAGTAGCTTAGTCATATACTTTCTTGCAAGGATGATTGTTCACTCTTCAGTTTTTTCACATGGGAAATCTTTAGGAAATGTTTGTTTTCAAAGTTGATTTCTAAAATTTATTTCTGAAAGCAGTGAGGGCTCCTACCCCTCCTTGCTAAAGAACTGAATAAAACAGTTTTCATGACTTGTGAAGTTGTTTGTGTGAAATGGACGTGTGATTCAATTCAAGAAAGGGTATACTGAAGAAGGAGAATTTAAAACAGTAGGAAAATTAGTATTAAGACAAGTGGATACCTGCTCTGTATTCATTACTGCACTGCATTGTCATTTTAAATATTGTTGGTATTACTGTTAATAGCAGCAGCATAATGCAGATAGATAATAGCCCAGAAATATCATTCTTTTTCTCAGATAAGTGACACTAAGAATGTGAGATAGCAAATTCTGTTTATCAGAACAGAAGAGAAGGTGGCTGATATGTACTTGCCACAAAAGACACAGAGATATTAATCTGGAAACCAAAGTCTGGTGAAATTATATCCTGCCCACACTAATTAGCCTCACTTTTCAAGTGGTAGCTAGTCCTCAACAGAACCTCATACATGGATTATTGGGAATGTCAACAACCTTGCCTTCATGGTGAAGAGCTGTTCTTTTGTAGAAGTAACTTTTACAAGTCCATTGTTTTAAAATCTTGGTTTTCAGACCCTCTTGTCTACTTTTTCTCTCTTCCCCTATGCTCAATTTTACCATAAACTTTCTTGCCCTAGAAGTTAAAGAGCACAGTTGTCTGTCTCAAAAACTGATAAGACTGCAGATGGAAGATAAGCCATGAAATAAGCTACCACAGCAGGAGCTCAAGATAAGCACAAAAGGGAAGAGTTTGAGATGGGATGGCACTGATTCCAGGCCTGGTGAACGTGAGATGTGATTAGTACCTTCTGCTTTAACAGATCCAGACAAAAAAATCCCACTCTGGCAAACTGTGCAAAAGGAAGAAACTGTTTATGTGTATGTCACTAGTCAAACAAAGGTCACTCAAGTTATGGGACAGATGGTATATCACCATCAAAGATCCCCAAAGCATTCTCAGGCCTTGCACCAGAGGACTGTACATGATCCACAATGTTGTATCAGTCATAAACTACCCCCCCGGAGGAGGTAGCTGAGTGTTCACACCTGAACCTGAACATGTATTGACCCACTGAACTCTGCTTCACAGGCTTAACCCACCCCTGATGGATCAAGACTGCGACCACCTTTTTGACCAGCTGACATCAAAATAGTAACAATCAAATTTTATTGTTTCATCCATGGGAGGTGATCTGGATTTCCTCCCCCCTATCTAGTCTTGTCCTTTGTTTATCTTTCTTACTTTTCCTTATATATGTACATTTCCTTATAGACATATTCTTTACACTTTTATATTACTATGTTTACATAGAGAATAATCAGCATGGCTATATACACCTTCTTTCCATTGCAAATTGTTCTAAAACAGACCTAGATATATATCTATATATCTAATCTATATATTTTTATATATATATATATATTTATATATATATATAAATATCTGCATATTTATATATTTGTCTACATATATCTACATATCTATCTATCTATCTATCTATCTATGATCTATCTATCTATCTATTATCTATCTATCTATCTATCTATCTATCTATCTATCTATCTATCTATCTATCAACACCAGTCATTCAGTGATGTTTCACTCTAACCCACCCCAAGGGAATTAACACAAACCTCAGCTACTCCACCTTAGGGGTGGGTCGTAGCACTCTCTCCTTTTAATTTAGGGCAGTCTATCCTTTATCCTTCACTGAGCCTTTGGTTTCTTCTTCTTTTTATATTTTTTATTTACCTTTCCTGAGAATTTCTTTAATAGTGTTTAAAATACTTAATATGAATATATTTGCAATCTCTTGTTCTCTTGTTATTTACTTGCTGATCTCTACCTTTCCTTGATCACTATCCCTGCACACTTCCTTTTTTTTTTTTTTTTCTGGATAAGTTTGAATTTTATGCTATATTTCCTCCATAGATTTTATTTAAGCAGCACTGATTCACATTGCAAGATACTACATTTCAGCTCTGAGCTGTCAATTATCACTCCTTAATAACTGGCTTTTCTCATTCTCTGTGTTATATCATCTTTTTTGAAATTTCCAATATTCACTCATCACTTCTTTTGCTGTCTTGTGAAAACCTATTTTCTTTTAGAATTTAGAACTTTTTCTTTAATAATACTAATAATATTTTTCTCTTCTTCTTTTTTCTTCATTCTGACTTTCTTCAGACAAAAGAGAAAGCAACAACCACCAAACAAACAAAGCTCCACCTGATTTATTTGTTGTAACATCATTTGCTTTGGGATGGAAAGAGTCTTCTGTCTTTATCTTGCATAAACTTTCCTCCAGACTTTGTTTCCAAAAAATCTTGCTTCATATGGTCTTCACTAAGTTTACCAAGTAGTTTCCTGTTTAAATTGAAATGTAAATTTATTGTTAGTGGGAAAAGTAGTATTTCACTTCTTGCTCTTGTTTGGCCAGATCCTGTTACAGTCTCAGCAGTTAACAAATAGTCAGGTGAATGCTGACCATGAACCAGACAGCATCGCAGAGGTTCTGTGGTTATTTTACTGAAAAAACATCTTATTCTTTCCACACAGTGGTAAGAAATCAGATAAACTTTACCATTGCACAAGTTTTCTAATCAGAAAGTTAACAGTTAATGAAAAGTGCACAGAGCCACGGAGTCTTTTTCATTGGTTTGTGATCTTGAGGTCTCCTGGATCCACATAGTAACCAGGAAGGTTTTATAGTGACACCACTGGCTGCAGCAAGTTACATCTTAAAGTACTTAAAAAAACTGTGACAATAAATATTTCTTCTACAGTTCCTAAGTGAAGAAACAGACTAAAAATTTGTTCAGAGTGAAAGAAATATTCCAAACCAGTCCTGGATTTATGAATAAATTGCTAATGTATGGGTTGCTTTTGACAGATAGGCAATTATAATTGGAAATTTTCACTCTTGCTACTTTGAATATGGCAATCATTAATTTTCTGTTGTTGTGGTAACTGTATTGTCAGCACTAACTGTTGAGGTAACCTTCTGCTATGTTTTTACTACAAACATCAGAAGTTGAAAGCAGTGATGCTCTAAACTGTGAATAGGTGGCGAGATCAATCTCTAGACATGGAACTTTGGCTTGTTCTAAATGCAATGAAGTCACTAAATGAAGATAAATTACTCAGGATCTACAGAACACTGAGAAAGAACTTCAGATCATTCAGTTTTTCACATCATTGGCAGTTTCCAGGCAGTGTGGAGGAAAAATTATTTGATATTGATTGGCTATTAATTATTCATTATACTATAGTAAATATACTATACTGCACTATACTTTACTATTATAGTAACTGTTTTGTTTATAATGTGCTGTTTACTTTCTGTAAAACGGATGTGCATTTTCCATGTGATCAAAAAATTATTCATGCTCATAGTCTGCAAAGAAAACTACAGCTTCTTCCTCCCCACCCAAGCATGCCCCCATAAAAACCACTACAATTTTTCTGCAATAAGAGTCTGAATATTATAGACTTTTGCAAATTCTGGTGTGAGTCAATATGGTTTTGTTCTGCTCAAACTAGTTTAACTGTTACTCTGACATGGTGGAATGAGATCTTTAATGATGAAAGGGATTTAAATGTTCTGAGTAAACAATGATAATTAATCATAAAGCTTTCAGTTTTGCATGAGACAGCTTTTAACTAAGTATTCTGATCTTCCCCTCTGATTTATGTAGGAGAGTGGAGCTCAATACCTACAGTTGAAAACATGTATTAGAGTTGCATGCTGTGCACCAGCCAACATTGGGATAATCATAAAATGAGATGAGATTAGAGATGTTCTGAAACGGATCACATCATCCTAAACTCATATGAAGTAGACAGCATTTGATCAGCCTCATCTGGTCCCCTGCACTGGCTTAACAACGTTGTGTCTCTCTCAAATAACACAGCTAAGCCACAAGCAGGTCAGTTTCTCATTTGTAGAAGGAAGGAAGTGGTTAATCCAGAACTCAGCTCCAGTTTGTGAAGATAATTCCACTGAAATTTGTGGAGATACTTAGATGGCAAGTAAGGAGCTTTTCACAGGTACTGTGCTGCAGCTACATAAGCAGAAATGCTCACTAACACCTTTCTTTTGCCTGGACAGCACCTTTTGGCTTTTAGCTCTGCTGAAACAGGCCATGATCCAAATCCCTTCTGGGCAGTCCTGCTGGCTTCTGCAGAAAAAGACTTTTTTTCATCACTCCCAATTTTGATAAAATATAAAATAATTATACTGAATTTCAGAAATCAAGAAATCCAAAGATGCAGGAAACATATGGGTTTTATTATGAGCCAGTGCCTCTGGTTGTCAAGAAAAGCAGAGCTTTTCTTGGGGACCATGATGAAGTTGAGTAAAGTAATAGCTGTTTTTTAAAATCTCTGAGGTGTTTGCTTTCAAGGCCATTAAAAATGAGTTTGTTTTTACTTTTTTTTCCATTTCTGTTAGTGAAATAACAACAATTTAATAAAATATTTACTCAGTACAAACATTCACAAACAGTGTGATCTCAATAGTATGTTAACTCTATTTCACAAGGGAAAAGAATTAAGTTCAGACATTAAAATTTGTAAGAATTTGTAAGGGGACAGAATAAAATGCTAGAAGACAAAAATGAAAGCCACAGGAAACACAGAAGTCCTTTGAACCTCTAAATAATTGCTAAAATTTATTTCATTGTTTCATCAAAATCTCATCTGGGTATATTTTCTGAGAACAACATTCTTTCTATAGATAGGAATAAGTGTATGGGAAGAGAAAAACAAAGGATTTTTAGATTTATTGTGTTTTTAGGAATGGAATTCTACAGATGCCAAGAGTTTTAACAAGCACTAGCCTACTTACATGATTAAGAAGTGGAGTCAGAAGTGTGTTTTCCAGAGCATTTTCAAAAATAATATTGAATCAGTGTTTAGATTTTCATCAGATTCCAGATTCTCATGCTAATTCACTATTTTTTTGCCCCTGAGATATTTTCTGGGGAAAAGAACCTTAAGAGAGATACAGTCACTCATCTTCTCTCTTCTTTCAAATTCTCCACTGTCTTGAAAGTTCTAAAAAGCTCAGAGCTGAAGTTTAATGTGATGGAATACTGCTTTAACTTCCCCTCCGAAAATAATTAGGTGAAGTGATCATTTCTGTATTTAAATATTCATTCCTCTTGTTAGTCTTTTAACTGTTAGAGGCCTCCAAGCTCCAAGAAAGCATCACTACAGTGAAATGATTTTTTCCCCCCAATATTTATTTCATAGCGGCATTTTTAAAAAATTCCTCTCTATGCCTCTCTTGACCCATAGGAGCAGCTGTTCTCTCTGACATCAGTTATTCTCTCTGATATGTCTAAAACACTATGCACCTCAACACAAATCCCTAGTTGTAGTGTCTTCATTATTGATGGTGAAGTTTATATTGCAGTCACTGACTATTTCATGCCAAGACATGATAAACCACCCTTGAAGAAGCAGGCTCATGGGATGGTGTTATAGCTGTGATAAGACAGGTTTCAGAATACACTGCAAAATAAGAATGTGGGTGTTTGCTGTGTGGGTCATCTTGCAGATGTACTATCACTATCTTCAGCCAAGGAGTAAATAGTGGACTTGTATTGTTTGCACAGACTGCAGGCACTTTAGTCTAGGTACACCTAAAATTATGGTTCAAATTGTTCTTTCTAATTCGAGGTGGTTTTGCACATAGCAAAACACGATCTATAACTATAGAGCTTTGTGAGTGCCTAAAGCAAGATAGTCACATGAAAATCAGGTGCAGAGTAAATTGATCTATTTCACTGATTACTGATTTGAAGTCTAAAGATGAAAAGGAACAAGGACAAAGGACAAGAAGAGGATGATGAGAGTAAATTATACATGAGCAACTTGGGAAGAAAAGCAGCTCCATTGTGATAAATTCAGGGAAGTGCTTCTCATATAGAGTGGACTACTGATTTCAGGTTAATCAACTTACCCAAATTTAATGCACCAACGTAAGTATCAAGCAGGAAGAGAAAATATATCAATGGAAAAAATATCTCTTTTTTCTCTTCCTTCCTTCCTTCCTTCCTCTCCACTCTCTCCTCTCACCTCACCATTCCTTCAAGTCAATGGATTGGTTTCTTGCTGCAGTTACCCACAAAATTATTATGAATTTACTCCTATGTAGGCAAACACTTTAGTAAAGACTTCCTAGCCTGGAGAACTTTTCCAATAACATTCCTGGATGCCTTGTTTGGTTCCCACCTATCCAAAGAAATATTAAAAGAATAGGTCTTGTACATTTCCTCTGGTATACTATTCAATTAGATGAAAACTTCTTAAATGTTGCTTGAAAGGTGTTTTAGGGAAATTTAAGATGTAAAAACATTACATTTTACAAATGTAAAAACATTGGTATTGCTGTCTAGGGTATTCCTGGGCAAAAAGTACTAATAGACTATTATTGCCTCAAAGTAATAATCTATGTAGGGACAAAGAAAATAAAAGAACAAAAACAACTGATCAGAATATTTTGTATTAAAAAAACTCCCTTCATCTAAATAATGGACAATTTTAGTAAAAAGCCTGCTAGTTCATACAGTATTCAAGGAAAAAAAAAAAAACAAAAAAACAAAGAAGCAAGAAAACAAACAAACCAACCAATTAAACCAAAATGAAGCAGAGGTAGATTACCTCATTAATTTTCCAATACAGATTTTGATATGAAATTTGAATATATTTTTTCACAAATGAGCAGTACTGGTAGAGTGTATTTTGTCTATGTAAAAAAGCTAACATATTTTGCTGTTTCTTTCCGGTTCTTTGAACACAGTCTGTAAAGCTCAGAAGGTCTGTGATTTTTTGTTAGAAATATGTACAGTAATTTCACGACCATAAGGCGCATCAGACTATAAGGCCCACCCCCCCCGGGAGTCGGCAAATTTCGCAACTTTGTAGATCATATAAGGTGTACCGGACCATAAGGCTCACTTTTTTTTTTTTTTTAGCCAGGGTCCGCCCCCAGCTCCCCCCGTGCAGTTGCTGGCCGAGGCACTGCCTCAACCCGGCAGCCATGGGTCCCTGGACCCGCCTGTATCCGCCTCTCTGTGCAGCATCCCCGTGGCCAGGCTATGTCCGCCTCTGCTCTGTGCACAGTCCCCGGGGCCCTACTGCTCCGGGAGTTCCCTGGCGCTCCGGGTGCCCCGATGCTGGTGGGATTGCCCCGCGCCTCCACTGCCCCAATTCCGGTGGCATTCCCCCTGGACTATAAGGTGTACTTCCGGTTTCGGGGCAAAATTCTAGTCAAAAGGCTGCGCCTTATAGTTGTGAAATTACTGTACTTTGTATCACACCAATTAGATTTATCTTAACATGCATCCTTTATTCTTTTTATACATTTGCTTGTGGTAATCTACTTGTATCAGAAGGGCAAGAGCTTGCAGAAGAAAGAAAAATTAATGTCTGTTATGATAATTTGATTGCAACAGAATTTCTAGTTCCCATAATAAAGATACTGGATCATATGAAATTACAGTAATAGTTTTCTTACCTCAAATTTTACAGAAAACTGTGCATGCCATTCTGTGTTGCAAAAAAAATGAAAGAAGAAAAAAACAATAAAACAAAAAGTCAGCTATCTCAGTGAGAGCTAAACCAGATATGACAGAACACTGACCTTTTGAGAACAGTTTTCAAAGAAAAATACAGAGTTTATTCTTTTGTGTATGGGGTGTAATATTTATTTTCAAATGGACTTTACAAAGGACAAAGGTACAGATTAAGATAGGCATGATTAATTTTTGCTGCTGCTTCAGAACCCACATAGACAGGTATGTGTCTGTGTTTCAAACACATATGAGATTTAAAAAAACCTCAACTTTTGAATACTTAGTCTATCAAACAAGAACTCTATCCCTTTTTATCCTTAATAAGAAAAGCTATCACCAATACTGGCTTAAGGTTTAGAAAGCAACACTATTAAAAAATGTTTTTTAAATTTTTAAAATTACACTGCAGTCATTATCACTCATTGATGTTTGCCAAGGCATCTGTCTAGGTTCTTTCCTTCACTCCAGTATTTTCAGGAAAGTGAAAAAATGAAAATATTTCCCAAGCATCATCTAAAAAGAGATTGAAATGGAAATATACTGCAAGTATTCTATGCAAATCCATAATCCTTTCTTTCTGGATTAATTTCTGTGTAAGCAAAAAGGGATTGGGATGAATAGCATTGACAAAAAGAAAAGCATTTCACAAAAAAGTTGTAGCCAAAGGATAGGTATGGCTATGGCCAAACAACAACATCATTATGTGGATGAAAGCTCAGATTCTGTATACAGAACCCTTTTCAATGCAAATGCTGCCACGTTTTCTTCTGCTTCTCAACCAAGAAGGCATAAGCATCTGGTAGAGGAAGCACTGTAAGAGGCACAACCATACTTCCTCAGTAGACACCGGAATAATTACAGGGACATCTCTGGCATGTTTGTAAAACCTATGTTTTGCACAGCCATGCCACAACCTAGCTCAGTCTGGATATTCCTTGAAACAAAATTAAATAATGTATAAACCCTAGCCATAGGGAGAGAAAAAGTGTCTTTAGACACTGTAGGGGGAAGGAAATTAATTTTGGCATGGTTAAACAGCCCTTGATTCTGAGGAGACCCTTCTAAAAACACCTAGAAGGTGTTTTGATTGTGCTATTGTACTGGTTCATTAAAACTCAGACTCAGCTGCTCATTTAACTCACACACAAGTAGGAAGAGGGTTGCCTTCATAAAGTAGCACCACTATAAATAAAACATACGCAAAATAATTTCCATAAAATAATTTCAAATACAGCAAATCCTTCACACTGTAGGAGGACAAATCACTCCAGCACTCTGCTACTAACCTGTTATATAGAAACTGCCCAGCTGTTACTATATCATTATTTCTATTTGTGCTTAGACATTATGATGTTGTCAACTTTGGAGTTTGCTTTTCTTAGTGGGAGATTTATGCTGTCATGCTGCAATTCAGGAAGCAATCAAACAATAGAGAAAAAAATTACCAGAAATTATCTGTGTTTAAAAGTTAAGGGCAGAAACTGGAAAATTCTTGTTCTGTTATTCGCCTGCAAGTGGATTATGAAAAAATAAAATAGGAGGAGGAGGACACAAGATTTTCTATGTATAGTTGTGTGGAAAAAAAGATTTTTTTTTTTAATCTAAAAATTAGACTTTTTTGTTGGAAGTTAATTAAAATTTATTTAATTAATTCAATAAGATACATTTTGATTTTCCTTCAAACAGGCTGAGAAGCAGACATTTTACTGAAGAAAATAGATTTCTTGATATAGAAAACAATTTAGAAATCATTAAAGATGCTGGCTGGAAAGTGGTGTAGAAGAAAAGGATGTGAGAATGCTGTTTGACAGCTGTATAAACATGAGCTAGCCCTGTGCCTAAGTGGCCAGGAATGCCAGTGGCATCCTGGCCTGTATCAGCAATAGTGTGGCCAGCAGGAGCAGGGCGGGAACTTCTGTATTCTGCACTGGTGAGGCCACAGCTCCAGTGCTGTATCCAGTTCTGGGCCCCTCACTAAAAGAAGGATTTTGAGGGGCTGCAGTGAGTCCAGAGGAGCCAGAGAATCTGGTGAAGCCTAGAAAAGTCAGATGAGAAGCAGCTGAGGGAGCTGTGGGTAATTAGCCAGAGGAAAAGGAGGCTCTGGAGTGCTCTCTTGCTCTCCACAGCTGCCTCAAAGGAGGGTGTGGACAGGTGAGGCTTGGCCTCCTCTGTCAGGAAAACAGTGAGAGGTGTCCTGGTTTAGAGGACAGCATTGCCAGAAAAAAAAGGCAAGGGCTTTTCCCCAAATGGAGAGTGAAAATCCCCTCCCTCCCAGTTTACTATAATTTGGAAATTAAGGGGCTCTCAGGTAAAAGGTATGGGTTTAGGAATAACAGTTCTTTACTGATATATCTACAAGACAAACAAGAACAACATCAGCTATGAAAAATCAGTGACAAAACAGAACGAAACTCAGTCTCAGTCCTTTTTTTCTAGTCAGATGCTCTTTCTCCTCCGCACGGTCCCGGTGAAGCAGGGCAGCCCCCTCTCAGTCGCAGCAGCAGGCGGAGCAGGCAGGCGAGGCAGCAGGGTTGTCCCTGGTGGGAGAAAGGCGAAGGAAAACCTCCACTCACTGTTTGCATCCCGTTTCTCAGTGCTGTTCTCAGAAGCAGGAAGCTTTAGCAGCATCGGAACGCAGGGCCTGGTCCCACTGCAAAGAAAAAAGAACCTCTCTCCTCCGCGTTAGGGCCAGGGAGAGCAAGTGTCCACTTGCAAGGGCAAAGCAACTCACAGCTATCTATCCCTACCCCTCAATTTTGTCTTGAGCAATTAGAAGCCAAGAGAGTTGCCCAGCCAGGTTTCTTTAACATGATAATGGGAAAAATTTCTCCACCAAGGGAAAGAGCAAAAACTCCCCCAACCCCCAACAGAGGACAAGAGGAAATGGCCTCAAGCTTCATTGTGAAAGATTCAGGCTGGACATCAGGAAGAATTTCTTAATGAAAGGGGCTGTTAAACTTTGGAATGTGCTGTCACCTTCCCTGAGGTGTTCAAGAAATGACTGGATGTGGCACACAATGCCTTTGAGGAGTGCTGATTAATGACATGGTGATTGGACTTGTTTTGGAGTTCTTCTCAAACCTAAATGATTCTGTGATGTATCTAAATGTATCTGTGATGTATCTAAATTTTAACATTTTATATCAATACTTCTTGCCTGTAGTAGATAGATTCTTTCATTTATTTATTTCCCACTGACCCTTTGTATTTTCTTTTCAGATATCTGACTCAGCCATTCTTCTAATGTGATCAAAACTAACCCACAACTATCTTTGTTACCCATAAAGATGTCAGACTGAAGCCCACTGAAGTACTGTGATGGCAACATTTTATCTTTGTTTAATAACATGAAGAAAATTTTCCTCAAAATTTCATTGATGATCTCCAGGTAAGTTTGGGGTTTACAGCTTAAAGAATTGTTTCATTATGTCTGAAACATGGCATATGCAGTAAACAAGCCTACCTTCAGCTGCCTATAATTTTTTGTGCTTGTTTTTCTTTTGTTAATGCTCTCCAGTGATATTGAAAGCCATCATTTTTTCCTTTAGAAAGTTCCAATAATATATGGCAAATGAAATTTCAAAAATCTGGCCGATTTATACATGCATACATACATACACACATACATATATATACGCATGTATGTTTATACACAAGCATATCTCATGTCTTAAATACAACACAACTTACTATGTAGGAAAAAAAAATAAAATTGGTACTGTTTTTCCTTCATACTATTCAAAATATTTTATTGTGCAAAGGTATTCCAGCAACTGTGGGTGATATAAACTGAAATGCTATAACTTCAGTGTACCCATAAGAAGGAAGAAGTGAATGTTAGTGTGATGTTCTCCTTCAGGAACAACCCATTTCTCTTTGAATATGTATGTAACAGGAGTCAGTTTGGGTTGGTGGTTGTGCCTGAATCCAGACTTTTGGTGAGCACAGGGCTGATGTGCACCAGAGATCTGCACAAGCCAGGCCACGTGAAGCAGGTTTTCCATCCCCAGAGTCAACTGTGGCTGTGCCAAATGGAACTGAATCCAGAAAACCATCAACCCACAGAGGGGATGACCCACAGCACCCATTGAGAGCTACATCTCTCCAGATATCATGCTCATAATTTCCTCAAGCTCCATACTAAAAAGAAACAGCTGGCACAATATTTCCTTGAATTATTTCAGGTCCATTTCTGTTCTTCTAGGAAAGTCTTTACAGCACAGTTAATCCACTGTTGGTAACTGGAGATGAAAAACCTATTATTTATGAGGATTAATATGAAGTCTACAAGCAGGACTTGCATTTTTAACAAAGTATTTGTGCCATTTATAGCTTATTGTGACATATAAGGAATGTAAGACTAACTTAGAAGCAAGGTTACATCTTTGTTTCTTCTAACATACCCCAAACAAGAACTGCAAAAGCAAAATGTATCCTGTGAGCTGCTGAAGATAAATTGATAATAGAAAATTGGGCAAAATTCAATATATTTTACATCTGAAAGCAAATATTCTTCAGAAAAAATGTTGCTAAGAAAGAATTTTTAGTATATTTTCCTGTCCTTATGCATGTTTAAAGCCTGCTTTGTTAGCAATTAACTTGAGACAATTAGCACTAGAAAATGTATACCTGTTTTTAGTGAAGAAATCCAAAGTTCCTCAGCCCTTTAAATGTGCAATGTAAGAAGTGTCCTGACTAAAATGCCTCCTAAGAAAATCCTAAAAATGGGAAAATGGAATAATGTCTCTCTTAGATATTCATTTTTTTTTTAAGTAGCTTGGGCTTCTGCACAGGATGAAATATGAAAATTTAAATTTTTACTTTCTGTACTGATGCTACTTGATCAATATGGTAATTACCTCAACTGCATTGTCCAATTTTCTAGTGTCTGTTGCTCTGAGGTGGAGTTTTGTACTAAACCTACGAAAGTCTAAAAACACTGATATTTAAGGAACATAATGAAGTTCAAATTAATCCTGTAAGCATTTAGCTATGAAATAAATTGAGGTCTTGGATTTAAGAAATTGCAGGTCTAAAAAGCAATATGAAGAGAAACGCAACAAGAAACAGCATACAGTAGATTTAAACTTTAAAAAAAAATATTTTTATTTTTGAATATTTAAATTCTGAAGACTTGAGAAATATGAATGTGTATATATATAAACATGGTTCTCAAATGTAAATCTTTCTCTTATTCTGTTAATTTCAATAATAACCATTTGTGTCCAATATAGCAACTATAAAAGAAGACACAAAATCTTACACTAGGTATTGTTTTTTATTCCTGAGAATTTGTTTTTCCTGGAATGATGTTCCTTATTATTTTACAATCTGTGAGAGATTTATTAAAATGTAAATATATGTCAGACGTAACATATATGTTAAATCCTTCTCTTAATGAAGACCCTATATTGGTGAGACTGCAAATATAAAATTGGTTATTTCTATTCCCTACCTGATATATTCCATTTAGATTTCATTCCATAAAATGCAGATTACTTTCATGAAGGGCCTCTTATAAGATATTTTACAGAGGGTACAGAATAACATTTTTAATTTCACCAGACATACGTGTTGTCTGTATCCATTGGGATTTCCATAGCCACTGGTATCTTTGCATAATTGCGGGTCATTCTATTGTCACACGTAATGCACAATGATGACATACAGTTGTGTATTAGACTCAACCTCATGACAAAGGTAAGCTCAAATACTTTTAAGACATTCTGTAGCCATTTATGGTATCTTGAAGTGCACAACAATGTGCTATGCAAGAAGCACACGTGGGTTGGTATAATGCTGGATAGCTACATAAACTTTAAAGCATAGATAGAAGGACTACTGTTCTTAAATCTATTAGACACATAACTAAGCAGTATGAAATAACTTAAGACTTGGTTGAGTTGGTGAAATTTGCTCTTATCAATGTTCTTTAAAAGAGTACATATATATAAGTAGTACTTATTAATAAAAAATTTTTATTTCTTCTACATCTTTATTATTACTGCTGCTTAATTATGCTGCTGTTTAGTGCATCAGCCAAAGAAACATGCTTGCTATAAAATCTTACAAATGTGTTTTAAAAAGCAAACCACATTTCAATGTGGAGATTAATATTCATATTTGTATGTGCACTGATGTTCAAATGCATCTATGATAAATGTATTCATCTAGAAAAAAAAAGGAAAATTTTGTAGTGCTGCTTTATTAGTGTTTAGTGGAAAGAATCCATTACAACAGATGATACACTATTTTATATGTCTTTTATACTTGTTTCATCCTTGGAGCACTGGTGGTATATGACCTACACAAGAATAAGCTTTTCAAGATTGGTAACCATAACAAAATGCACAAAATTACCTCCCAGATTCCATCGTATGTTTCTATGAAATAGTCAATAGGACCTATCCTCTAAATTATTTCCCTGTTTTTCAAAAACTTTCAAAATCTTGGTGGTACCACACTTATGGAGCAATATGTAAAAGACCAAGAAATCTTATTCACCTCTAATTTTATATGCTTCCTTTTGCACAACGGTGTTATAAGGGAGAGAAATAAAGAATTGATTTTCATAAATGAGAAATTTACTCTCAAATCAAATCCACATCATGCATTGATATTTGTAATGATAAATATTTGACTTCTGTTTTCTCTAATGAGGTGGATTTAGTCCATGCAATATGCTATTGATAGTAATGTGATTGGCAAGTTCTCTCCAAGATTACCTCAATCATTTATTTCAGGATGCACACGGTAGACTGATGAGCTCCTGATCCTTTATTTGCAAACCTGAAATGCAGAATACTGGGGCCAGATAACATTAAAAACAGAACTTTACAGGAAAGTAGACCAATAAATACTGAAAATTGGAGCTTGAGATTTTAAATGATTGACAGAAAACTAAATTAAAGAATACCATCATGTTCAGTAATTAAAAAAAAACATATATTAAAAAAAATACATCAAGATAATGAAACTATTTGGAATTAATGGAACACTATAAGAGAAAGATGCTAATGATGAAAAATCATTTCTGTGTCCTTTGGTGTAATTTCCAGGCTTTCTGTAATTTGGGGATCTGTTGGGAGGAAAGGATTAAAGATTGACAAAGACAATTGTATATCACTCAAGTAACCTCGCAGCTGGGAATAACTTTTGATACACCTGTCGGAATAGTCGGACAGTGATCCTGCAACAGGTACAGAGTTTAACAGTGCCTGCATCTCCATATGCCTCTGCTGTTTTGGAGATGATCTCTTTAGTCAGGTAATGGAAATAAATTTACTCTTTGTGCTCTCGTCACAATCTTATGGTTGTTTTGGCTGCCTGCCTTCATCAACTTGCACACTTGACAAACCTGATTGCTTTCTGTGAGGAAACAACTATTTCGATGGACGACAAGACAGCACAGTGTATTTTCTACCTTGACTTCAAGCAAGGCTTTCAACACTGTCTCTCACAACACCCAAACTCGGGAAGGACTGGATGAGTGGACAATGAGGTGGATTAAGAACTGGCTGAACAGAGGATTCCAGAGGATCTTAGTCAGTGGCATAGGGTCCAGTTGGAGACGTGTTTACAGTGTTGCCCCCCAAGGTCCAATAGTGGGCCCAGGCATGTTTAACTTATCCGTCACTGACTTGAAGGAAGGGACAGAGACCTCCTTAGCAATTTCATTAACAACACAAAGCTGGGAGCAGTGGCTGATACCCCAGAGGGTGTGCAGCCCTTCAGAAGGACCTCAGCAGGCTGGAGAGATGGGCAGAGAGGAACCTTCTGGAATTCAGCAAAGGCAAATGCAGGGTCCTGCACATGGGGAGGAACAACCCCAGGCACCAGCAGAGGCTAGGGGTAACATGCTGGAAAGCAGCTCTGTGGAGAAGCAGCTGGGGGTCGAGATGGACAACAAGCTGTCCCTAAACCAGCAGTGTGTCCTGGGGACCAAGAGACCAATTGTATCCTGTGTGCATTAGGAAAGGCATTGCCTTAGTTGCATTAGGAAGACCATTGAAGTTTGAGGGAGGTGATTCTGCCCCTCTAGTCAGCCACAGAGAGACAAATCTGGAGTGCTGTGTTCAATTTTGGGGTCCTCAGCACTAGAGACAGGTGGAACTACTGGACCAATACCAGCAGAGGTTAACATAGGTTAGGGTACAAGAACACCTCATTTACGAGGAATGGCTGAGGGAGCTGGAACTGTGCAGTCCTGAGAAGAGATGACTCAGAGGGGACCTCATCATTGTCTCTAAGTATCTGAAGGAAGGCACCAAAGAGCCAGGCTCTTCTCCATGATGCTGAGCAATAGGACAAGAGGCAATGGGCAGAAACTGATGCACAGGAAGTTCCACCTGAACACGAAGAAGAATTTTAGAATGTGGATGACTGAGCACTAGAACAGATTGCCCAGAGAGGCTGTAGAGTCTTCCCCACTGATATTCAGATATATTCAGGACTGTCTGGATGCAGTCCTGTGCCATATAGCGTAGGATGACCCTGCTTGAACAGGAAGGTTGGACCAGCTAACTCACTGTGGTCCCTTTCAACCATACCCATTCTGTGAATCTGAGATTCTGTGGATGAAATTCAATTGCTGATTTCATTTTTATCTTTAACATTTGGATGTCCTGAGTTCTGAGGCTGCATTATTTTTCTAACCCCTTCTGAAAGCAGTAGGAAGAGAATAACAAATCAATAGCTTCCCAGCTTCCTCTAAATTAAGGTAAAATTACATAAAGACTCTTTCAGTGTCATAGGAAATGTTAAATGGGAAAGACAAACTTCCACAAATACAGAGAGGAACACGAGTTCCTTAATGGTTAATGTCAATGAGTGGCACAAATTACTCATATTAAAATTGAAGACATGTCACATTAGTTCTTTTGTAATTCAAAGTTTCACTATTAATTAAAAATTTACAAAGCTCATCTATTTTATGCTTGGGTTTGTGCTCAAAGGAGAAAATGGCTCATGCACTAGAGGGTGACAATATCTAATTGTGTTCCTTCTACAGCTGACATACCAAGTTTAATTGCAATGGAGCAGTAGTGAAGTTAACATTGTGCTATTGGCACTAGCAGCTCAAGGCATGGTGTTTGTTTTGACCCTGTTGTCTGACATATTTAATGGAAATTGTGCCAGGAAGTTTCTTTTTTTAGATAGCTGTCTCTTATACATGGAGGAAAGTTTTAATTTTTTCTTGAAACTTATGCTTGAATATTGTTTTCACAAATGAGTAAAATGAATCTTGTAAAAGGATACTAAGAAACAAGAATTTAAATTTTTAACTTTACTGATGCATATGACTAGAAGCAGTTAATATCCTTCTATATTTTACAACCATATAAAAATATTACTCAGCATTGCTGAAACCTTAGCTCAGCAAATATTCCTATAGACACCGTGAGTGATGTAGGCTTGGTCAGGACTGCTTATGTGATGAGATTTAAAAGCTTCAGAGAACAAGTGTGGTAAATTACAGAAAAATCTTTTCTCTCAACTCATTGTCTCTGCACCTATAGATGCATCAGTGTAAGATCCTGTACTGACGTGGAAGAGGAGGATATGAAGTAGTTATGAAGGACCTGGGAATAAGATCACTGAGAAAAATTAACAGGGAGCCATGTACAGACACAGTTTGCCAGGCTCTGTCAGCTTCTCATCCCACAGGGGCTGGAGAGAGAAGCAGTGTGAGGAGGCACGTGAGCAGTTTGTAATGAGATTGCAGCCAGAGCTTGTGGTAAAGCAGCAAAGGCTGATCAAGAACCCTGTGCCCAGAGGCACAAGTAACAGAAAAGGGGAAGAGTACTGTCAGGATATCTTCACTGCAGAATGAGCTTTCACTACACTAATTCTGGTCTGCCTCCAGAGGGCTGAGCTCAATTTGCCTAGCTTGAACAAATAACACAGCGTACTTGTAGGGATTAATTTTATCTATTGCATGCATTGTAATAAAAGCCCCACTGGGCAGTTACATATCAAATTACAAAATGTGTATGCAGTCTTATTCCTTTTTCCCCAACTTTCCTGCTTCTTGTAAAGCTAAAGATTAATTGCTATTTGAACTGCCTTGGGGGATGGGAAAGGAATTAAACGGGGAAAAAATTATACACTAAAATGAAACCCATGATATATCCTTTTTTTTTTTTTTTTTTTTTTTTNTTATGTGTATATTGAGAGTTTCAATTGATTTTGCTCAAAAAAGAAAATACAAAACCCTGTCACATTTCCTATAGAGGATATTGTGATAACTCTTTCTATGTGTATCTTCTGTGCCATTAGTTACATCTCAAGAGTCAATCTTAAGTTGCTTAAATTTTAGTGTAATTAAGTTTTAATCGCACACAAAAAAAAATTCTTGATTTTTTTTTACCTTGAAATAGCTATTCATCTTGGGAGATGGTGAGTGAGAACCATAGTGATTTCTGCTAATTTTTAGTAGGCTGTTTATTTTCTTTATTTTCTTTTTTTTCCAGTTCTCACAAAGGGTTTTTGCCTTCAGTGACTTGCCTGTTTACACAGGAGCTCTTTATGACTACTGCACATTTAATTTTCTACTCCTAAATCTCTGAAACTTTTTCAGCATCTTATTTTTCTCACATTAATGCATTAATGAGAGCTTCAGGGGGTTTTAGTTTTTTTTCCCCTTAGATTGTACTTTGTTGTTTCATGTTCTATGATTCACTCTTATTCTCATCTAAAATGTCAGGTGATATATTGCTCTTGTTTTGTCACTACCAGGGATTTTGTTTTACTGAAGGTTTGCTTTGCTGCCTACAGATCAGTAAATATGACTGGAACAGTACTCCTCCAGATTCTAGTTTATTTTCACCTCAATTGAAGGCTAATGCACCAAATTTTTTTACTTTTTTTTTTTTTTCCTCTCTGAGTCCACTCCACTCCCTGTTTCTTAGAATCACAGGTTTCAAGGAAAACTTCAATGACATGACTGGGTCACTATTCTATATTTAGAACTGGATTTTCTTTATGCTGTCAAAATAATTTCTGTAACTTCCAAACATTTTTTTCTACCCAGTTGTCTATTAGAATTGATGTTATTGTTCAAGAAAAAGATCATACTGGCATTACTCATCAGGCTGGAAAATACAGTAAAGTACCAACTTGTCAGCTATCTTTCAGAGATCCTAAAACCCTGCAGTTTTTATATCCAAGACGAAATAACTATGAAGCTTTTTTCATTTTACAGAAATGTGCATATAGTTTCTTTATCATTATCTGGAATTATTTCAGCAAGCTTCTGTATTGGTCAATATCATTTGGTACTTAGTTTTGCATTTTATCTCAGCCTTTCTCTGGTAGCTTCCCTGGTACTTGCCTAACTACCTGTGGTCAAATTGAGTTTATATGTCCAATAGCCATCAGTACCTCTCTCCAGCTAGTGCCACTGTACTGAAATTTGGGCTGGTCAAAATGTATGGGATTACCTCTAATGGCCCTTCAGCTAAGTTTCCTAGAAGTTACTTCCAGTAAAGGTTTCCTCTGAGCTTCAGTGATCACATCTGTGTGTGCTTAGGGAAAATGTTTATTGGGAACAGCAGAAGCAACTCTAGCTTGGATGTGTACTTTGAATAGATACGGACTGTGACAAATGGCTTTTGTATCAAACTGTTTCTTGTATGGGTGCTTACTTCTTTTACCCTGGGTGTAGCTTTGCTATTAAAAATCAGATGATTTGACAGATGTCCTTGTTTCCTGATCCTTACATGCTCTATTTTGAGTGTTTTGCCATCTCTCTTGGTCCATCAGCCCTCCATCTATTGTGGGACTAGACTTATTTAGTTCACTGTGTTCTCCCTGACTCCATGGAAACAATTACAGTTTTTTTTTGCTTATTTATTTCTAGTGTCTATGTAATTTATTCCTTCCTATCTGGTCTTATTGAAGTAATTTTGGAGCAATGACAGGAACAGTACTGCATTTTACAGATGGAGTAATTAACGGGCATTTTCACCCAGGCCTGGTTAAACAAACCACCTTTCCCCATCTGAAGTATACACATCCCTAAAGAAAATCCATTGTCTCTGTCAGTTAAGTGGAAAATGATGCAACTCACCAACTTAATGTGCCAAGTTGTGTTACAAGTGGATGAGTCACTGTACTATAGTGGAAAGAGCTGGGCTGG
>PYHW01009260.1:1115469-1138581 GCA_013186435.1 Turdus rufiventris | reverse complement strand
GGAGAGGAGAGGAGAGGAGAGGAGAGGAGAGGAGAGGATTCCAGTATTGATCACTATTTCCATAAAAACCTTTTTCCTAATATCCAACCCTTGAGACTGTGTCCTCTGGTTCTGTCAGTTGCTGCCTGGTGAAAGAGACCAACCCCCACCTGACTAAAACCACCTTTCAGGGAATTTTAGAAAGTGATAAGGTCTTCCCTGAGTCTCCTTTTCTCCAGGCTGAAAAATCCCATCTCCCTCAGTCATTCCTCACAGGGTTTGTGTTCCAAGCCCCTCACCAGCCTTGTTGGCTCCTCTGGATGTGCTCAAGCATCTCAACATTCTCGTTAAACTGAGGGGCCAGAACTGGACACTGCACTCAAGCTGTGGCCTCACCAGTACTGAGTAGAGGGGAAGAATGACCTCCCTGCTCCTGCTGGCCACACTCTTCCTGATCCAGGCCAGGGGCCTTTGGCCTTCTTGGCCACCAGGGCACATGGCTGACTCATGTTCAGTCGGCTGTCGACCAGTACCCCCAGGTCCCTTTCTGCCTGGGCACTGTCCAGCCACACCTTCCATAGCCTATAACACTGCAGGGGGTTATTGCAGACAAAATGCAGGACTCAATATTTGGACTTATTAAACTTCATCTTTTTGGACTCTACCATCCATCCAACCATTCCAGGTCTCTCTGCAGAGCCCTCCTACCTTCCAACAGATCGACACATGTTCCCAGTTTAGTGTCATCTGCAGATTTACTAATGAAAGACTCAGTACCCTCATCCATGCCATCAATACAAATACAGAACAGAACAGGCCCCAGCACAGACCCCTGGGGGACACCACTGGTGACTGATCCCCAGCTGGATGCAGCACCGTTCACCTCCACTCTCTGGGCCTGGCCATCCAGCCAGTTCCTAACCCTACACAGAGTGCTCCTGTCAAAGCTGTGGGCTGCCAGCTTTTCCAGGACTATGCTGTGGGAGACAGTGCCAAAGGCCTTGCTCAAGTCCAGGTACACGGCATCCAGAGCCTTTCCTGCATCCACCAGGCAGGTCACTTTAATAACAGACTCCCAGTAGGATGTCAGCCTTGTTGACCTTCCCCTTAATTCTTACCCATACGTACTCGACTTTATCATTAGTTTCAATACCTGTGGTATCACAAGCCTCCCTCATATAGAAGGCCACCCCTCCATGTCTTCTCCCTTTCCTGTCTCTTCTGAAGAGCAACACCCCATCTGTGTGCGTCACCTCACCACATTTCTGTGATGGTGACTACATCACAGGTCTGCTGTTGCACCATGGCCTTCAGGTCCTCCTGTTTGTTACCCATGCTGCATGCATTGGTATACATGGACCTCAGCTGGGCTACTGATTTCACCCCTAGCTCAGACTTACCACCCTTGGGCCTGCTTCCAGACAGCCCAGCTGCATCCCCTACCCCTTCAAATCTAGTTTAAAGCCCTCTCAATGAGTTCTGCCAGTTCATGAGCTAAAATCCTTCTGCCCTTAAAAGAGGTACAGCTGTCCATTTCCAGCAGGGCAGATGCCATAGAAGTTGCCCCATGATCAAAGAACTCAAAATTCTGCTGATGACACCAACCTTTGAGCTACTTTTTGACAATGTGGTCTCTCTTATTCCTTTCACCATTTTTCTCTGCCACCAAAGGGACTAAGCAGAACACTTTTAATAGCCTTGATGTACTTCTTTTCAATCTCATCACTGGCAGCCTGGTTACCAGCAGTGGGTAATAATGAGAGCGCTGGACCAGCCCAGGTATGAGATATCTCTCAGTGATATCTCATACCCAGGCCTCCTGTGGGAGCAGAACTCCCTGTGGGATGGGTCTGGTCAACATATGGGGCCTTCTGTTCCTCTCAGAAGGGAGTCAACCACCACGACTACCCTTCTCTTCATTTTGATGTCAGAAGTAGTTATCCATCTAACAGGTGAAGTGTAATTAGGCCCACTGGGCAGATCATTTTCTTCTAAATCATCTGGCTCACCCTCTAGATCCAGGGCTTCATATTTGCAGAGTGGCGCTTGAGTAGGTGGTGTGGACTGGGAGGAATATTTATTACCCTCTGAGCAGGGACCCAATTCCACTCTCCTTCATCCAGCAGGTGTTCTCCTATTGCCTGACAGTGGGAGGCATGGGAGTCCTCTGACTCCTGCTGGGCCTCCCTCAAAGATGGAAGGATGGAACTGTAGCAATGGGGAAAAAATCGACATAGACCGCCTCATGCACCCAAAGGAGATCACTTTATTGTAAAAATCTTGCATTTTTTATACCTTTAATCCCTGCTTGACATAATTGAAACCAGATTGAGGCCTCAAAGAACTTAACAGAAAGAAGGCACCCATTGGCTGGTACAGCTGCAGTCCTGCTGTCCATGCGTAGTTCCATCCAATCAGCTTCCTGCTCATACGCTGTCCACGTGTTCCTCCAGCCAATCAGCTTCCTGCTCATACGCTGTCCACGTGTTCCACCAGCCAATCAGCTTCCTGCTCATACACTGTCCATATGTTCCTCCAGCCAATCAGCTTCCTGCTCATACACTGTCCACACATTCTACTGTCCAATCAGCTTCCTGCTCATTTTCTGTCCGCTGTCTCCTCCAGCCAATCACAACCTTGCTCCCAGCTGTCACTCACTGACTCTCCTCACTCACAGCTGCCTCTCACCCCTCAGCAGATTTCCAACTCTCCAGCCTGTGGCTGTGCCTTACCACAGGGCCTTCTGGTGAGCACAAGCCTTAACCTACGTAATAATTATCACCCCATATCCTACACAGAGCTCCACTGATCTATTTCCCTGGACACATGCATCCTTTTTGGATGGTTCTATTTGGTTACATATGCTTGTACTAACTGCAGATTTTGATCACGTAAAAACTAACTGCAGATTTTGATCACGTAAAAAAACCCCAAATCCAACCAACCAACCAACCAACCAACCAACCGAAAATCAACAAACTAAAAACCCCACTAGCAGAAGGAAACCTGAAACTCAGCCTTCTTGTCCTGCCTGCCTGAACTGCAGCGCAAACTGCTGTGCCGTACCCTCAGAGATGTGCTGTGCCCCTGTTTGCCTGTTCCTGTTTGCCACACTCCCTGGAGGCCTCTTTTAATCACCCCACTGCTCACTGGAGGAAAACACTGCCCTGCGCTGGCGTGGATATCTAAGAGCCAGCGACCAAATTCCAGCTTCTGGAATTACAGGTTAAGAGCTACGATACAAAATACCCAAGAAGTAATGAACCCTGAGGATAGGAGTATTTCAAACCCATATTTAGAACAGCATCATATACCTCAAGAGGTACTCCAAGAGGCAGCAACACACATTGTTCACTGAAGGCAATTAAAAGTATTGCCTCTAGGAAGATGCAGTCTTTTTTCTTTGTTTCAGTAGCTCCTGGGAAGACAAGGTAAAGGGAAAGGAACTGTTTTCTGTCTCTGTTTGCTTCACCCTCTTTTTTTGACACTGTAGGAACTGTAAAATTGGTGCAAATGGGCATATACACAAGTGACAAAATCTACAAAAACCTTTGAGATACCACTACAAGCCTTCTGTGGTTCAAGCATCTCAAATTTCATTTGTGTCTTAAAGGCCTTTAGCTTTTTTACTGAAGGGATCTTTTCTTCCTCTAGCTGACATTTTGGTGGGCCAGGAATTTTGCCTACTGTGAATGTAGTGGAAGTGAATTACATTATGAGTATTCTACTGAAAATGAATTCACAGAAATGTTTGTTTTAACTAAAAATTATGTTAGGGTGACTTATTCTACTGTACTAGCATTTAGTGGTTGTTTTTATTAACACAGTCCCTCCAGCTTATTTTTTTTTTACTATCATGGTTTTTTTAAATTACCTTATGTTACAGAGATAATACTTTTTTTTGTGTGTGTGGTTAGCACTAGGTGAATGTAATGTTTATCTGTTCTCTGTCTTTTCTTGTATCTCCTTTGTTTCACCTCTTGCTTCTACTTTTTTCTCCTTTTCCTATCTTAGCTGAAGTCCTTCTTTTCATCCTATCTGAGCAGCTGTTTTATATTCTTAAAATATTCATTTTTTCTATTTCTGTCTCTCTTCTTAACCTTCTATACAGTCTACTTGCTGTCTAGATACTTTCTGTGTAATTTCTCACAAAATATTGGCAGTGAGAGAAGTGAAAAAAACAAGTGGAGATCTGCCTTTTAATTTTTCCAATTACTCAGAGAAGATTTAAAACCCATGTATTTTAAGGTCAGATTTACCTTCACTTTTTGAGGTAGAAAGAAATTGTATGTATGTGTGGGAATAAAGTAAGTATGGGAATAAAACATAAAACAGTTTAGAAACAGGATTGTTAATGATTTGTAGACTTCAAATCAGAGACCAGACAAAAATATATAGTTTTGGTATTTCCAAATCTATGGTATGGGGCGATTTCAAAGGTCATTCCTTCTCCCAAGAATGATAAACAGTTCAAGGCACTGCATTAATAGGTGGGTAGTCTCATTCATTGGCTTCTCTTGATGTCTAAAGTGAATGACCTGGAACAGAGGCTAGACAGTGTTGGAGGAACAAAGTAGCCATGGCTCTACCCAAGATAGACCCAACATGAACTGCATGTCACGAGTTTTCACCCTTTTATAAGTTTTGGTCCATTTACATATTGGGGCAAATTGTCCAATTACAGCTTCAGGTTATGAAGTCTCATCCTCCTAGATTGCTCTCCTCACCCTGCTGCTGTTTGTACTTTTTGGGTTCTCAGGATGGAAAATTATTATTTTGTCTAACTAAACTCTGAAGAGAACTTGCTAACACTTTATATGAAGTTTAGAGCTGCACACTAAGACAGTACAGAATCTGAAAAATATGAACACTAAAACTTAAGGCATCATTATGTCTGGAGATCTTTGGTCAAGCAAGTCACATATGCAAGTCAGAAGGTCGTTGCCTAAAAAGTGAAGATGAAGAGCTTGCTTCTTGCTTTGACTTCTCCAGGCAAAACGTTGCCTAACAGAATTTTGCTCTCAGAGGCACAGCAATGAAATATCTGGCTTGCAAAATATTAAGAGTAAACACTATTTTGCTGACAAGGCACTGAAACAGATAATTTGGTTTGGCTTTTGGTCTAGAAATTCAGACTACACAACTGGGATTGATATGCCTTTATTCCAAGAGCTACATTCTACTTTTTCACTTAATTTTTTTAAGGACTTGTCAGATATTATCTGCCATTTATAGGGAGCCAAGAAATTTATCAGATTTTTTTTCTTACTCTTTTTAAGGTTGAAAAAAGCAAAGGAAAAATTTCAGTATTGATTCAGATACTGTGAATTTGGAGCCATGTAACTTGGGAATTTGGTAGGTCTCTGAATTACAAAATTGTCTTGGTGAAATTAATATGCTTTTCTGTGATGAATTTGTTCATTGAAATCAGAAGAAAATAATAATGCTTGAAATAACTGAATTCAAGATTAAATAAAGGTTGATTTTACTAACTAATGCTATTGAGCAAAGACTGCAAGAAATTAGGTTGGCCTTCCATTGACCTCTTATTAAAATTGTAAGGAAGTAACCTTCATCTTATTGTTCATTCGATTTCTAGCTAATGAGATTGGCCTTGGAGCTGGATCTGCCCTTTTGAGCAGCTATATTTGAAAAAATAATTTTTGTTATTTCTGAAATCTAAAATGATACATCCCTATCATTTACATTTTTAGGAGCTATTATAGTGTTATCTTCAGCAATAAGCTCATCAGCTACATCAGAGTAATTCTCATTGACTATAGGCTTTTTTATCTATCACAGGTTTAATTTTCTATCCATGTACGAGTTTGAAGTTGAGTTTGAAGGTTTATAGCTAAAAGCTAGAATGTCATAGTGTCTTACTATCAGAGGTGTTATTATTAATTCACCTTGGAAATTTCTACTACTGACAGATCTGAAACCCCTTACATTTTTCACTTCCACAAACTAGCAAGATGTTTGGGGTAGGAAGAGAGGAACATGAGACAGGACAGAGAGATTCATCTTGTTTGGAAATCTCTTTGACAGGACCCCCTGGAAACTGTAATGGAAGGAAGAAGATGCCAACCATCACAACACATGAACAATCCACAATCAGTGGGCGGAAAAAATCAATAAAAATTAAGATTACCATGGGCTCAGACAAAACAAAAGCATTCACAGGTGGAACTGGAGATGAGAAACATCTCAACAGTTCTATGAGTGGCCCAAGAAAGCAATGTCTTGAGCATCTCCCCATGTCAAAAAAGTCCAAAACTCAACTGGAGCTTAAATAAGCAAAGGATGTCAACCAGGTGCATTTCCATTAGTAGCAAAGATGAGGCTGAGGAAAAGGTGAGCTTGTGACACACTGGAACTTACAGGATTACTCAGTGCCTTTTCACTGCCAAGAGCTGCCCTCCACCACCCCAGTCTCTGAGCCTCCAGTTGAAGGCAGTGCTTATATGAAAGGGAAGTCAAGGAGAGAGCACTAAGCTCACTAAGACACACATAGATCCGTGGGACTACAGAGGATACACCCTAGGATGATGAAAGAGGTGTCTGACGTCACTGTGAGAATGCCTTCCAAAAGGTTGTGGCAACACAATTGGAAAAAGATGGCTTTATATTCAAAAGGGCAAGAGCCAAAAGTTTATCAGCCTTTTTTTCAACCCCATCCAGGGAGGGAAAAAAAAAAAGTCCTTCTAAGGGCAGCTTCCAAACCCAGGAATACACTGTTAGGAACAACCACTGATTTTATCAAAGCTGAATCTTGCCTGACCAACTTGATTAGTCACAGAGCTGAGATGACTGATTGTATTGATATAGAGGAACTGTTGATGTCATATAACCTTCACAAGGCCTCCAGCATGGTCTATTTACTGTTGGTAGTGTTTTAGGAGGACTGTGTCAGATGGATCTCCTCTAAGTAACACAAAGATGGAAAAAATGTTCCAAAAATTGTGGGATCTGATGAGGAAGCAGATACAGCATGAGATCAGAGCATGAATAACGTCCAAGAGTGCACTAGTAATGATGGAGTGGCTGACCAGGCTCAGAGAAGACTGAACCACTGCCTGAAAACTGCAGAACTGTAGAGTTTTGTGGGAGCATGTATTTTAGATTATAGACTCTGAATATATTATACAGCATATATATATGATATATTTGAAGAGAAAATATACTCTTAGCATCACATCTTTAGGTAATTTCTATGAGATGGAAACTGAGGAAGATTTTGAAGTCATCCTTAATTTCTTCTTGTGGGTCACCATGTAGAAATGCTCAAGGCAGGGCAAGGAGATTCTTCCTTACTTCTAACATCATATCCTGGTTCTGAAAAGCCCAGTTTTAAAATCAGCAGAGTCACTTTACTCTCTGTAGCCAAATGTCTTCAGAGGGTATCCTAAAGGCCTTTGAAATCATTAGAGTTTCATTTGAATTGTGAAAATAAGTAAGTTGTGTTAGTAACAGACTAGGTTTAGCTTTAGTATCCAGGTGAATTTCTGCTGTCCTGGTCTAGTACATGTGGGACTACTGCAGTTTCCTATCCCCAATGAGGTAAAAGGCAGACTGGTTCCAAACAGCAGACTCACACCTACAAAAAAGTACACAATGTCAACCACAAAATGGATAGGTATACTTTTATCACTGTCCATGTGAACACGAACTGTATAGTTGACATTGGACATGATTCTTGTCTAATCATTGTTATGAATTCTCAACTGCTTTTTTCGAAGACATAAAAATAGAATTTTCCTAGTCAAAACAAACCCAAAAACCTAAAATCAAAACAAGCAAACAAACCAACAAAAACCCTTTATAAATTGAACATAGCTAATTTAAACAGCAAGAATCATCTTTAATTTAATATTTCTGTTCCTGGTTTTTATTTGCCGCCATATAGAAAACATATTTTTCCAAAAAAAGGAAACACAGCTTTACTTCAATACACTTTTTGGAACAGAATAAAGGTATTGCTTTCTTTTCCTTGGTCTTTCCTGATAAGAATGTCCGTAAGACAACATTTAACAGAGCCTGGACTCTGAGACTGGAGGGGAAATCTGAAACAGGGAAGAGCTTTGTAGAGGAAATATAAAAATGTCAGATATGTTTAGGTAAATGAGAGAGTCGCAAATGTGGGCTTTCTTGGTCTGAGAAAGAGATTGCTTAGAGGAATTTTATGGGGGAAGTGAAGAAAGTGGAGTCAGACTCTTCTCAGTGAGGCCCAGTGGTAAGACAAGAGGTAATGTGCACAAGCTGAAAAGGAGAAAATCTTTTTAAAGTGATAAAACACTCATAATTTGCCAAGATGAGTTCTGCAGTCTCCATACCTGGAAATGCTCAGATTCAGATTGGACATTGGCCTGGGCAACCTGCTCATGGTGACCCTCTTCTAGGCATGGAGGATTGGACCAGACGACTTTGAAAGGTATCTTCCAGTCTTGACCATTCCATGGCAGAATAACTGCTTCATATTATCATGACTTTTAAGTCTCTCTTGCATTGCTGAAACACTTTCTTTGCAGATATGTGGCTAAAAATCACATCATAATGAACAGTTATAGTTGTATGGAATTTCTACCCTTGCTCACATGAAGCAGAATTTTAAATGAAATTAATTTGTAATTTTAATGATATTTTTTAATAGAAGTAGAAATGGGAAAAGACCCATGGTAGATCCAGTTTTATTTCAGCTCTTATCACTATGTTTTCTGCTCAAAATGCTGGTACAGGTTTCTCAAAGATCTTCTGGGATCTCCTTTCTTGGAGATGTTAAAAAGCCATCTGAACACAGTGCTTGAGCAGGGGTGTTAGACAAGATGACCTTTAGAGCTTACTTCCAAATTCAAGCGTTCCATAAACAGGGAATAAATTGGACATGATAAATTCCCATCTTATTATATATTTACAGATCTGCTTTCCACATAGTCTTTGGTTCCACAGAATATAGTGAAAAAAATTTTTGTAATATATCATAATTTCTGATAGAAATTACAAGACCACTAGTAACTAAGAAATGTGTATATATGTACATGTATATGTACAAGCACACACACATATGCATATAACTATGTATATATATATATTTACAGACATGTGGATATACATACATATACATATATCTATCTATCTATATATAGATATTTTATAAATGTCTATAAATATGCCAATTAAAACCATTATGTTCTTGGCATTATCTAAGACAACCAATTCTAACTATCATGGTTATTGACTATGGATGAGCTCTATGACACATATGATTTTCTGTTCACTTGTTTCCTGTCTTTTGGCTTGCCAAGTCCTTCTAGATGTATGGAAAGGGAAATTTACTGTGCAGAGGCACTAATTTTTCTGTACAGTACCATCTCAATGAAATCCAAATACAGGTTAAGAGTCTCTAGTAAAAAAAATAAAACAAACAAAACTAACTACAAGAACAATCATCCTTTTGCAGTAATAGATGTGGTTTTTCTCTAATGTAATTTCAGTAGCCAGAGGAAACTTGACCTACTGGTCAGTAGAAGGAAAGTGAAGTTGTTAAAAAGAAATTTGTTATGTGTACAAATCTGGAGAAGTTTAAAAGAAGCCACAAAGAAAGCAATTTTTTAATACAAAACTTTTTCTTATTTATTTTCAATAACTTTTAATCTTCTTGTGATTTTTTTTTCTTTTTTTTCTTTCTGGCTAAGACTAGAAGGCTTTTTTTTGATTAACACATTAATAGTGTTAAGAAATTTGGACATTTGTCTGGCAACTGTAAAACTTTTCTTCTGTCTGTGTTATCATAAAGAAAAGAGATGCTTCCTTCTCTTTAAGAAACCCTGAAATGTGCAGCAGACTCTTCTATATATTAAATCCAAACAAAGGTAATTTGGTATCTAGACTCTAATATGACTCTTATAAGCCCTTAAAATCTAGAGAACAGGAATTTCATCTGTAAAATAAATCTACATTTTTTAACAAATGCTGTCCCAAGTCAGAAATATAGCAGTGCCCCTAAATACATTGGTGCAAAAATTTGAAGATAATTATGTGCTTTAGGCTTATTCTGAGTTAGGAATAAGGAAATGCTTTGTGTGGATGTTCTGAGTCTCTGAATTCTGTAAGCCAAAGTGCAGTGGAAAAATCATGACCTTTCACAGAGTCTTAGACTACTCAGAGCTGGAAGGGACCCACAACGGACATTGAAGCCCAGCTCCTGACCCTGCACATGATTCCCAAGACCCATTCATTGTGCCATGTGAGAGTATTGTCCACATGCTACTTGAACTCTTTCAAGTTGATGTCAGGACCACTTCCCTGGGAAGCCTGTTCCAGTGCCCAACCCACTCTCTGGTAAAGAACTTTTCCCTAATATGCAACCTAAGCCTCTCCTGACAGATATTTATGCCATTTCCCTAAGTTTGGTCACTGGTCACAAGAGTGAAGAGAACAGTGCCTGCCTCTCCTCTTACCCTCACAAGGAAGTTGTAACTTGCAGCGAGGTCTCTCCTCAGTTTCCTTGTCTCCAGACTGAACAGACCAAATGATCTCAGCTGCTTATCATAGATACTTCCCATAGATGCTTACCGTCTAGACCTTTCAACCTTTTCCTAGCCCTCCTTTGGACACTTTCTAATAACTTTACATCTTCCTTATACTGTGACAGCCAAAACTTTCCCCAGCACTTGAGGTGAGGCTGCTCCAGATGCACCCTCCTGGCCAATCAGGATAGAATAAGAACAATGCCCGGAGGGAAAAAAAGTTAATAATTAAATTAAAATAATAAATTAATTCAATTACTGAATGGCTGTATTACTTTGAAGATATTGTTAACACTTAGAGGGGAAAAAATGATCATATTGAAATACTGTTGATGCCTTGGACTAGCTACCTAGAACAGAGTTCTTGGGCAGTGCAAAAGCCTCATAGACACAACACCCAAAATGGGCCCTGTGACACATTCTATCTCCATGCTTCTTTGGGAATGGAATTTCTAGACACATCCCTAGAAATCGTGCACATTGCATACAACTAATAAATATCTGTTGAAGTATTACAGAGATAAAAGAGTAAAGTAAGTAATAGTATTGCTTACTGTAGGCCAAACTGACATTAGCATTCATTCCTTGTAATAGCCCAAGATGGATGATGATCATGAGTTTCTCAGACAAATTAAGGTTTGGTCTATTTGCATATCAGAGGTTCATTGTCCAGATATAGCTTCAGGTAATGAACTAATAGTCCCCTGGTTTACTTATTCCCCCCAATTCATTTTGTTGATACTTTTCATGGGACCTGAGGCAGATGGTGTTCTTGGTTCTGAGGCCTGGGAGGATTGTTTTGTCTAACCAAAATGTGGAGTATGCTTAGTTACACTCTGTATGGAGTTCAGAGTTATACAATAATGCAGTACAGGATTTGAAAAATACAAAAGCTGAAAATTAAGGCATCACTATTTACTTAAAAACAGGTAACAAAGGTAGTTTGGAAAGATTTCCAAAACAAGGATATTTATGAAAATAAATGTGTAGTAGGATTTTTTTAAAAAGTGTTGTTTTTTTTTTTTTCATCTTGACAATTTTAACTTTCCTAGCTTTTATTGACCACAAGTGAAGATGGAATTTTTAGTATTGTGCTGGTTTTGGGTTTTTTTTTGGTTTTGTTTTGGTTTTGTTTGTTTGTTTGTTTGTTTGTGCCCTAGTTTAGCAAATATTTCTTTGCAATCTCTATAAAGATATCTCTTCCCCAATAATATACAGATTATGTTAATTCATTCCTTGTTGATAAGAATGTCGCTTGCTGTAATGAAACTCAAGTAAAAATTCATTGTGCCTGCAGTAGTTAGTGCATAAAATATTGTGAAGTTGTGAAGTTTTTATTTCTTCAGGCCAGGATCAACAAAAGTTCATTTCTCCATTGCATTTACCACTAGCAGAATGCCCTTTTCTGGGTCTGTTCAGTTTTTTGGTTTTTGAGTTATAAGCAAATTTACTGGCTGTTTTATCTTACTGACTTTGTTCCTTGTGTTGCACATTATAAATTGTAGATCAGCAGTAAAACACTTTCAACAGTCTAGCAGCATTTACCAGATTGGCCAAATCAGAAAAAGTTTTAGGCCAAGATGGAAAAGCAGAGTTGTGCCTCAGTTTAGTGTGAGTATCTCCTTCAATTTAAACTGCTAATTAGACCTGCTTACAAGTAAACTATTATTTCCACGGGGTTTCCTCTTCTACATGTGCAAAATGCATATTAGCTGTACATTCATATGCCTTAAACTTGCCTAAATATGTTTTCCTCCCAAGTGTTTGGAGAAGATAATCAGCCAAGAAATATTGACAATAGAAGGAAATATTTAGTACACAGTGACAAGAAAATATTGAATTTTTATGCTCATTAACTCAGATTGCTAAACAATTATATCTTTATGGCATACTGTGCCAAGCAACATAAATTTGTAGCAATAGTTATTAATTATACATAGGAATGGATAATAAACTCTTCAATCTAGATGTACTTCTATTGTGTCACATATCATGCAGTGGACTGTATTGAAGAACTTTACAAGTGATTACATTTTAAAAATTGCTTTGTGTATGTCTTTGTTACTTGTTTTTGTAAATATTGCAAAGAATGATACTGCACAATTCTATGCATTCCTCAAGATTTCCAGTGGAAATGGATTTTGAGACAAATACTTTTCTAGTCCATTAAAGGCAATTATTATATAAGAAAAATTGAGAAAAAGCAGCAAAAAACCATCAAGACTTCAGTTTCATGCCAACTTTTTTATGTACATAACATTTCTTAACTGCATTTTACCAACTGAAAATAGAAGGACTGAATGCATGGAAAGGTTGCCTCTGCTACTGTATTTTGTTGATCATATTATTCAAGATCAGTGAATAGTATTAATTCTGCGTGGGGATAGTATAATATATAATTTGGAACATTAGATAGGGTAATATAAAATATTATATGATATTTTAAATCAAAACAAAAAAAAAATATTTTAAGGAAGTTTGTATCTTTGAGTGCCTCTAACTGAACTACAAATAATCTTGTGAAGTGGAAGTAACAGAATTTTAGCTTACACTCTGTAATTCCCTATAATATCAATAATTTTTAAAGCTTTTAAATTTGTTTCAGCAATACCTTTAAAATAGCACACATATTAGTAATAAATCCAGTTATCTATTAAATACTAAAAAAATATTGACTTTCTGTGGATTATTTCTTAGATTTTTCCCACTGTAAGCCAAGCTTCAATTTTTTTTATTTTCCCCCTCTTATTTTCTGCTGTTTGATATTCCACAGTTGGGGATCACAATCCTACTGGGTGACAAAGTGTAAAATGTACTGATTCATAAATATTAGACTAGAATTAATAATCAGATGAGACCAGGGAAGAAAATTACTTATATACTTTGAAATTGTAGGTTAGGAAAATGCTGTTCTACTCGTCTTCCTCCTAGAGACTTTGATCGTTATCTTTCTGCGTCTGCTAAGATAAATTTCCCATTGAATAAATGGAACATTTGTTTTAATTAAGGGTACACAATTTGGTTGTTTCAGTGCAAATCAAAATGTTTCAAAGTTTGGGTTTGGATCCCATTTCTGAAAATTTTACGTGTAGATGAACAGAAGTATTGACAATATTTGGATGATTTATGTAAATGTATAATAGGATAGAAATCGCATCATGGTCACTCACATGAAGGGTGTTTAGTGACATAAGATGGTAGATAACATTTCAGCTATACATTTTAAGTCAGGAAGAGGCCATTGTCTTTGAAGGGAAAATAAACTGATAGTTAAGGATATTGAGGTCATAAGTTTGCATTGTTGAAACCAAGCTATTAGTGGTCAAAGTTTTAAAGGTTTTTTTAGGAAGCCGGAATTTAGATGACTTCTCCTTTTTACATATTGACCATCACTGGAAGGCAAGCATCACTTTGTTGAATAAGATTTTTTCAAGTCTCCTTTATCTTTGTGGAACTAAATCCCATTTAAATTCTTGGCTATGTATCTGTATCATTCAGCTGTTTTGTTTAGAACCAGAAGTAGACACAGATGTGCATTGCTTTAATGAGATTGCAAGCCAGATCTGCCATTATATTCTTTTTCATCCTTTTATGGTAATTTTTTATCAAACTGAGAGCATAGATTTAAAACAGATTATTTGCTTGCGTAACTCCAATGAAGTAGTTAAAATTTTAAATGGAATTTAGAGCTTCATAGTTGATATCACCAAACATCAAATAAACAAAATTTGCATTACCANAAAAAAAACAAAAAAAACATCTGGTGCAGTGAAAGAATTGGAAGAGGATAGAGTGAAGAGAATTACTAAATAGGTGGGGTCTAAATAGGTGTTTGCTATGCTAATTCAAAGTGACTTGTCTGTCCTTGCTGATTTGGTCTTTTCCTGTAATAGAAAAGCACTCACTGAAATCCAGTCGGCTGTATCATCCCACTTTTTGTTTTCCTATGCAGAATATGAAGTTGGTGAAGTGATAGTGTTAGCAGGACTCTGCCAGCATCATTACAGAGGCTGTGTCCTATAGAATGCCATCTACTTTGCTTAGTGTATGGTGAGAACTATCTAGTAAGGCTGACATAAATCAGCTTTTACTCTTGTCATACAGCATTTTCTTTGTTATATTTATTCATATGAGCTGAACTTTGAAGAAGACACAAAGATCTTTGTGCCAACTTTAGGGAGAAGTCTTCACCACAAAGAATAAAAATCTATTTTTTTGCAGCTCTGGATGTAGTGTTCCTGTTGTGACTCCATAAATTTTAGAAAAGGAAATGTGCTATACTTAGGAAGAGATAGGAACCAAAAACCAAAAGCTGGAATGAGTTGTGAGAAGTACATCAGGTTATACTAAGTGAAATATGAAAAGAATTTTCCAAGTCGTAAATTGTTGTAATAGAAACAATGTCAGCTGGAGTTTTATAACTATATATTTATGCTTTCTCATTCCAGCAAGCTCCTCCAAAATAACTGAAACTGTTTAGGATAAAATTCATGCAAGTACTAGCTGCAAGTTTGCATTTAAACTGCAAGTACCTTTACTTTTATTAAATCTCCCCTTTATTTCAACCACACTGTTAACCAGAGAAAATTTTTCTGTATTAGACCCTCAGGAAACAATGGACAGGATAGAATGAATGACACTCTAACTTCCTTCAGGTTTTATGAAATAGAGCAAGTTCTGCAATCTTCTATTGGAGAGAATTATGTTCTGAATTTGATGACATCAAATATTTACAAAGCCTGAAAGAGGCAAAAAAAATCCTGTATTCTATCTGTAGTATTGACTACAAAATATAATTTTCAGCAATGATTACGTCATTTTATTGTCTTTGGTTACCCATTTGGGATCTTAGCATAAGCAGTTGTATGGAACTCTGCAGTTTTTCCATGTAGTAATAGAAGAAAATTTTGAGGAAACTTTGTGTGGATTAACTTCTTTGTCACATAATACTGTTCTTCAGCTCTGAGAAGATCATATCTGTGTTATTTTCTGCCACACTTAGCCAGCTTTGTGCATGGCTCACATTGCCAAAAGAAATGGCAAGGTGAGAAAAAAAATTTCCCTAGTTACCAAGACCTAAAGGCAGTTTCTCAACCCTTTTCCTTGTTCTCAGTGTCTTCTTCTCCTATCAGTCTCTGAAGGGAAGAAGGTGCACCTTTCACTGACTTATGCAAAGGAAGAGGAAAATGCGAAGGTGAACCAGAGTAATTAAGATAAATACCTTAGCTCTGATGTTAAGTGTTTTCAGTTAGGAGTAGGTGGGACATGATCTGTCTCTTAGCTGTTTGGCTTTTTTCTCTCTTGTGTGCAGTTGCTTTACTGTAGGGCTTTATTGCTTTATTTCATTCCCTAACAGAGTAAAGGGACATACAATTTAAGTAGTAACTAAGACACAGATATGTAAACCACAGTGAAGATAAAACCAGCTGTGAAAGAGGAAGTTCTAGGACAACTTGTCAAATAAAAGTCTCAGGCTATAGTGTGAAACACTTGTTTTTTCCCCAATACAGTATTTTATATAAATACTATTTCGTCTACTTCACAAACAGTTATGTAGAGAAAAGCACAAGTATATACTGTTAAGTCAATCTGCTGCCATTAGTATTTCCATGCTTTTTTTCCTCTTCTCACTCAATTTTGTGCTTTTCTCTTTCTCCTGCAGTTACTAGCACCATGTTGAGTGACTTACATCAAGGGTACTACTACTTATTTCTAGAATGAGTTTCAAGGAACCTGATGCACAGTTCTGGAAAATGCTAATATACTTCAATAAAAATAATTTTAAGAACATAGAGGTAGGTATATTGTCTATTTAATGATGAGTGATGGGTTTTTTTAAGGAACAGAGCAAATAACATACATTGCAGGCTCTTATGGAGAAACTACTTTTATGTATAAACACTGTAGAATTGAAACAATTTAAATATCAAAAATCTCTTGGATTACCGACCAGTTGCCTTTTCATGGCAGTGGCTGAAGAAGTGATAAGAACTTTGACGCTAAGTTTTGACACAGACCAGTTTGTAGAGACTGGTTTGAAATAAAGGCAAACCTTTCAACAAGTTGAGGACTTCTTAAAAAGCCAACTTTCTTGGTAGTCTGTTAATGCAGCCTCTGGTTACTGTTTCAGTCAATTTATGTCAGGATCAGGATGGATGCATTGCTCCTGCTGGTTGATATTTTATGTTCATGGTTCTGTCAGTTAAAATGCAAAGCCCACAAAGTCCAAGCAAATCTTTCAGCTGTCATCACTGAGCATGTTACAAGATACAGACAGAATTTTTCTTACTTGATATTTGTTGTAGTGCCCATCTGTCTATATTTATTGTGAGATATCCTGGCTAATAGCAGAGGTTGATGATCAATTTGCTAAAATGGTTGTTAGTCAGCTCAATTGTTGCTTTAATATTGATGGCTCTGAAGATGGCTTGATCTGCTAGTGAGGTACTATGTCAGGAAAACAAAATTTAAATATACTACTTTGAAATGCTGTATGTTTATTCATGAAAACTGTTGTTTATTTATTAATTATTTATTTTTTATTTCTTAAATTACTGAGGATTTTTGGGGCTCCTCAGAAACCAAGATATATGGAGTAAGCCTCAAAAGAATTTTTTTAGTAGACTTCTTGTGGTGGACATCAGGAAAATATTTCTAGGTTACCCTATTGTTTACAACATTAGATGTATTTTACAACTGGTTGATCACTCATAGAAAAGAATAAAGCAAGAAATATGAATGGCATACTTTGTTTCATTGAAAAGGCCTTAGAATAAGTTTTACTTGACTAAAGTTCTTCTTGTTAATGTTATCACTTACTTGTTGACATTCAGAATAAAATACCCTTCAAAAGTAGCTCAGTAGAGCTGTCTGCTTGTTTGCATTCCAGAGAGCAACAAACTTACCCACTACCAAATTTTACCCATAAGTCTGTGTATTCTGTAATCCTGCTAGTACCCCATCAATGAATTTTATGATGTGTGATAAAAATTGCATCTGCACCACAGGCAGAGTTAGTGTGGAGCAGGTGGAGGAGCCTAAACAGTCTTATTCCCTGCTGCTGTCAGGCATCACAGGAGCTGTCAGGCTAACAAACTCTCTCCACAAGCATGAGTGGGCCCACGGGTCACTACCCATGGCAGGAAGAGGTACCCCAGTAGCTTAACCAAGGGAATGAGCTTCTGTCTCTGTCTTCCCAGGTTTTCCTAGGATTGCTCCAGACCCATGTGAAGGGCACACTTACTCCAGGTCAAACACCAGCAGTAACATTGTCAGGTGACATGTAGAGTGTCACTGGGTCAGGGGGCAGGAGATCATGTTGTGAAGTACAGGGGAAGACTATTTCAGAATTGCACAGGTCTGATTATAGGACAGTTTCAGGAAGAACCAAAGCAGGGTGCAGAGAAGTTTCTATATTGCCTGTGGAGGAATAGACATGGGAAAATAGAAAGGGGAAAGGGTTAAAATGGTCAGGCTGTGTGTGGACAGTATTTGCCAGTGTTTATATGTATATACATATATGTGTATATGTTCACTTAACAGATCTCCGTCCTCCTCAACAAGAGAGAAATAGGATGAGGCCACTTGTGTTGTTTGCCCTCATGTAAGGATTACATCAATGTCAGCTTGTGCTGAATTGTCTGGTCAGCAATATATACATGTGCATATGTGGTATAAGCAGGTATTTGTGTGCATGTGTCTACTGATAAATGTGCGGTAAGGCTTGCTAGTAGCTGGACCTGTGCTCAGGGCTGTCTCAGCCTCATCTCTGGTGGACTGCTAGATCTGGTCTCCTCCTACTGCTGTCTTTTGATACCACTGAAGACAACAGGTTAGACAAAACTGAAGAATTTTCCCTTTGCCAAACAGCATGCTTCTGTATTTGAAGTGTAAAGACCTGATGTCTGTCTGAAACAGTAGGTGAAATAATTTGGTGAACTTCTGTAGTCAAAGAAGCCCTCAGTTTTATGCATCTGGGACAGATTACACATCAGGTTTCACAGATAAGAAGTATTACCAGAAGTATTCATGCTATAAAAATATTTAATGATTGTGGGAGTCATTGTGCTTTACTGTGACACCCCATTTACCTCCCAAGTTTTGTTTTAAATAATTTTAATAATAGCTAATGTTAGGAAAAAAAGTTGCCTCTCCCACTGTTTCACCAATAGCAATAACTCCACTCTAGGCATGCCAGAAATATTTTTTCTGTTTGCCAATTGTGTTCCAAAGCCCTCAGATTGCTATTACAAGTGCAAGACTCAGTGACTCAGCACCAGGTTCCAAGCAGCTGAGTCTCTGAAAAGCAAATACTGCTTCAGAATTTAATGCTTTAATTTCAGACCTTTTTCACACATCTTTTCTGACTACTTTGTGCTGTAGTTTAACTCCAGTGAGCCGCACACACTCAGTGGAATGGGGAGAATATCAGAAAGGTAAAAGTCCAAAACCCCCTGGGCTGGCGAAAAGGCGATTTCACAGCACAAGGAAAATTAGGATTCCACTGCTTCCCAGGACCAGGCAGGTTAATTGCACCAAACAATTGCTTGGAAAGACAAACATCATTATTACTCCAAACATACTCCCTTTCTCCTATCCGCAGGTTCCTATGCAAAGCATGGTCTCATGTATGGGATAATCCTTGGGCCAGTTGAGGTCAGCTGTCCTGCCTCTGCCCACTCTCAACTCCTTGTTGGTGCAGTGGGTAGAGGACTAGCAAAAGCCTTGGCTCTGTGTAATCAATCCCTGTGTTACCAACCCTGTTTCCAGCAAAAATCCAAAACAGAGCCTCATAATAGCTGCTATGAAGAAAATTAACTCTAACCCAGCCATAGCCAGTACATCACTCTAGGTCTTTTTTTGCCAACTATAAGATGTTTCCTTAAAGATTTGCCCTGAAACTGAGGTTTTGTAGGAAGAGCAGTGACCTGTAACAAACCAAGACTATATGCACTTTGATTTTAGTGTAAAGTTATTGTCAGGCAAGTTAGCATTGCATTAAATTGGCAGAAATGTCTATTTGCTAGCCCAAAATGTCAAGCAAGGGTTCATATTTATTTGTAATTGATTTTTTGAAAACTACTGAGATAGTAATTTCTGACTAGAGTTAACATTCATTAACATTTTCTTTCAGAGGAAAAAAATGGGGAGGAGGCAATTTCACATTCATCTTGTTGTCAGTGATGACTTCTCTCTTCATCTGAACCAGCCACAACAGTGATGCTCGCACAAACCTGTTTACAGACCAGTAAAGAAATATCTTGAAAACCAGTAAAGTTAACAAATATTAAATGAATTACTAGCCTTCATGTCACTAAAGGTGCTAATACAATTAATTGTTTTCCCCAATTTTTGTAAAGTGTTTGCACTTAAAAATTATTAGGAAAGGCGAATCAAACAAACAAATTGATATATCTCCTCAGCTATATCTAACAATAAGCCTTTGCTAGTCTAGGAATACAAGCAAAAACCTTTGAAAGCTTTGTGTTCATTTTGTGCATGTTTGACAGCAAAAGTTTTAAAACTGAAATTTATTGTCTAAAAGGTTGGAAAGCAAAGAAAAATATCATCATTTTCTGCCAAGAAATAAGTGCAGTGGTCTCCAGTGAAGTAGAACTTGATGTGAAAAATTCAGGAAGAAGAGAGAATAGTATGTATCTGCATTTGGTTTTATCAGATCAGGTGATATGCAACACAGCTCATTGAATAATTGTGGCTGTTTACTACAGGAGGGAAAAGAACAGCAACAACAACAACAACAAGAAGATTGATTTTTAACTTTTATTTTATTCAGAATTAAAGAAATTATGAATTTTTGAGCATAGGTTTATATGATATATGATAAAGCATTTCTTATTTTAATTAAATGTGTATATAAGTACACTTACTAGCATATACGTGTCTCCCTCTTGAAAGTTTTCATGAGAGAGAATAGAAAAATACAGGTAGGAAAACATGAAGTAAATCAACATAAAGATTAGATTACATAGGTGCAATAACACTTTGAAGTTATGGATACTGTATATATCCACTGTATATACTGTGTGAGAAGATCTGAAGGTTTATTTGTTCTTCAATGCCTTAAATTACTTTTTGTTAGGTTTCAGAGTGTGGAGGGTAGTTTTCTTCAGAAAGAATATTCCAATTGGCACACATCAAATTTATTTGTGTAATATCATTGATTTTCTAACTGAATAACTTTTAGGGGTTTGGGATTTTTTTCTCTCTCTCTTTAGTTTGCACTTCACATGCAGATAGAAGTCTGAGTCAATCACTGTTTTGGATAACTGACAAAGATTGCCCCAGACTTAGGCCTGCCCCCATTTTTAAGTGGTTTTGAATTACAGTAATTTCGTGACTATAAGGCGCATCTTTTTGACTAAATTTTTACCCCGAACCTGGAAGTGCACCTTATAATCCAGTGCACCTTATATGATGGACAAAGTTCGGAAATTTGCAAACCTGGAAGTGTGATCTGTGAGTCGTGGGGGGAGCCGGCAGGGCCACAGCTGCCAGGTGGAGGCAGGGTGGAGCGGCGGCAGGCATGTCCCGACCACATGGAGGCAGGGCAGAGCGACAGTGGGCATGCCCCAGCCCTGCCAGCTACAGGCGGGCCCAGGGATCCGCGTTGCCCCTCCTGCCTGGTACAGGCGGGCCCAGGGGCCCATGGTTTGCCGGGTTGAGGCAGGGCCTCTGCCAGCAACCACGTGGGGAAGCTGGGGGCAGATCCTTGCTGCAAAAAAAAAGTGCACCCTATAGTCCAGTGGGCCTTATATAATCTACAAAGTTACGAAATGTACCAGGTCCCGGGGGGTGCGCCTTATAGTCCGATGCGCCTTATGGTTGTGAAATTACTGTAAACTAAATCAAACTACTCATTTGTGTTAAATGGAATTGTTTAAACTTTTTGAATAGAGAAAGAGTAATGTGATGGGAAAAAACTAACCATAAATAGATGTTTATTTGCCTCTCTCCATCTTTGCATGGTGTTCTTGTAGGTAGTTCTTACACCCAGTCTTCATTTTAGTCAAATCAATTATTCTTTTCTGAAGATCAAAAACCTCTGTACTCTACTATGTTCCTTCCACAGCATTTTGTTTTTCTTCCTTTGAGGAAGAGTTGTCATTTCCAGTGTGAGTTGTATCCTCTGGAACGGCACTGTCTCTTGCCCACAGTATGCAGTGGGTTTTGTGATCTTTGTTCCCAAGGCCAGTTGAGTTTCTCAGCCATTCTAGTGACTGTAAGGAAACACAGCACAGTGGGGAATATTTTGTTTTTTAAAAGGAAATAATGTTGTTAAGTAAGACACTTACAAAAAAGTGAACTTTAATTTTAAGACACTTCATTTTATTTCACATTTATTGTTCCAGTCTCCCATATTTTTTATTGGATTGCTGATACATCTCAGCCTTATAAGATAAGAACATGTCACTAATTGGCATTATGGGTAGAAATGTAAATGCTGAACAGACGCATCTCAACTAATTTTTAAGGTAATTGACCTGTAACCTCCCACTAATTTGGTAGTACTGTTTTTATTGCTGTCTATTCTTAGGTTCCTTTAGCCATCTCCTGGCCTATGTATTTGCTAATATTAAGATTTATCCAACATTTCCCATTATGGTTTGTATCATTTACAACATTATTCATAAAACTTTACAAATGTCCTGAATTTAGACTAGGCCTTTTGCACCCAGGTTAAATATAATTTCACCAAAGATAGCATGTTTGTTTTGTTTGATTTAGATAATCTCACGATCTTTTTTTTTCTCCCCTCAGGGCATGTTTTCTGCCATTATCATGGAGCTGTAGTGTGGAGAAGTAGAGAGGAAAAAGAGACATGAAGGGATCTAAATGAAATTGTATCACAAAAGAGTATTTCCTTTAAGAAAACACTTAGCTTCAACATGATAAACAATGAGTTTCAGCAGAAGATCTATGAAAATGGTTCTTCCATTATAACCAAGGAAAATGAAAATTACAAATTCAGTGCTTCATTCATTTTTTTTCTAGATCATCCAGATTCAAACAGAGGTTTGGGACTTTTTATATAAGATATCAGGATTTTGTGGGTTTTTTTGCTATATTTGAATTTCTGCTACTCTGACAATTATGACAGAGCAAAAGTCATATATCTCTGTAGATAATGAGTGACAATGTAATTTTTAGAAAGTAATACATACTTTCTTTATATAAAAGGATTCCCAAGATCCAATTAAATTATGTTAAATTATTCATTGTAATTATGTTTCATTTCAGGACATACAATTGCAGGAGGTAATACTGATTAGGTTTCATTTATACAATTTAGAAAATATATCAGCAGTTTTGATATAACCATGCAACCTCTCTACATGACATTCCAGTGCTGAGAAAAAATTTAATCCTCAGAGACAGGAAATTGCTCAGCAGTGGCTACAGGTATTGATTGCCTATAATTGCAAAATGCATACAGAGTCTTATGCTATGACAAGTGAAACTTCAAATTCCCTTTGTAACATTTAAATAACTCTAACGAGAAACTACAGTAATTTCACGACTATAAGGCGCACCCTTTTGACTAAAATTTTTCCCCAAACCCGGAAGTGCACCTTATAGTCCGGTGCGC
>PYHW01009260.1:1100251-1114775 GCA_013186435.1 Turdus rufiventris | reverse complement strand
TCTGATCTACATGTTGTGAATTTTGCTGGCTGCCAGCGGGTGCGCCTTATAGTCCGGTGCGCCTTATGGTCGTGAAATTACTGTAACTTGATTTTTTTTTTGTTTTGGTTTGGTTTTTTTTTGGGGGGGGGGTTTTGGTGGTTTTTTTTTTGTTTGTTTGTTTGTTTTTGTTTTGTTTTGATGGTGCAAGAATATCCTTAATTTTTGGTTGGAAAACCATTTTCTGTCTAGAAGTCTGAAGTTTATCTGCAATGAGATCTTTCTTCCTCAGTTTTTTAAAACGAAATATCATAAAATTATTTATGAGCACCATCTGAAGTTGTCTGTGGAGCAGCATCCATTTTTACCTAAGGAAATCAATGAGACTGGAACATGAGTCATCTGTTGTGTGGAAAGAAGCTGAGGACTTTAGGCAAGTTGGTGTATTGCAAACTGCAGGCTATTGTAACCACATCCCACTACATTTTAAATGTGATTATGTTAATAATTAGCTGTGCCACTACTCTACATTTCATTCGAGAGCAACAATAATGTAACTATGGATCTTGAACAAAATTTGACTACAGTAGCTTCAATCTGTTCAAAGATAGCTGGAAATGCAGTGCTGCTAAAGATAATAATAATAATAATAATGTAATTTCTTTTCCAGGAGCTCTTTTCTCAAGATGTAACATGTAGATTACGCTATTCTACTATAGTTACATGGCTAAAATTAATTAATAGGCTTGAAATATGTGGAAGAGTTGAAGAAAGAATAAACTAAGTAAAGTATGGGCTTTGTGGCAATTGTCTGAATATCATTATCAATGATATTCCTATATGTCTTATAAATTATGGGGTGTAGGAAGGGAACAAAATGGAGCTACCAAGGCCTCCTCAGCTATCTTGTGGCTCCTCTAACCCCTTTCATCAAACACCTATAGCCACCCAATATAGCGAAGGGAAAAATGTACTGCCTCAGCATAACTTGCCTGGTGTCTTGCCCTATGCTCTTACATCAGCATCAAAACAAAAGTTCTTAAATTATTTATGTATCAATAAATTATAACTGTGACAGTTGTAATTTATTGATACATTGATGTCTATGGTTTTTAAGCTACATGACTCAAAGCACAGGATGATTGAAACAACTTGGGGGGGTCAACTTTTTACTGGCACGACTAATTCATTGCAGCTGATGTGAACCCAGTATCAATCCAGTTATGTGTTTTAACTTTAGAAGTACTAATAAGACCAGGGAGTTGATGCTAAAAGGCATGCAGTAGGTATAATTCCTATGTTTATACATAGCAGTCAGGAGGTCTGATAAAGTCAGCAGTGCTAGGATTACCAAACTTAGACCGAGTGTTAAAGTACTTTGAGAAATATACGTGAAAAGATGAAGTTATAACTGAGACACCTTCTGTCCATAGAAAAAGTGTAAAAATTAGAGAAGCTGGAGACAATGAAAAACTTTTCTTTTGCTAGAATAGCTGGGGAATATGACAGGGGCCCACGGCAATGGTGTCATCTCCTTGGAGAGTTTCCTGACCTGCAGGATGGAGCCCTAAGCAGTCTGAGCTGACTCCACAGCTGAGCCTGCTCTAGGCAAGAGATTGAACTGGCCAGTAGAGTTTCTTGGTTCTTGAATTCTGTGGTGAAAGGCATCTTGTGTTTAGATGTGTCCAAGCCCTGCTAAATAAGAGGCTGGTGGAGGTAAAGGGTTCCTCAGAAGCACTAGTTTAGCTGTATGAAAAACTTACATAAACTACTTTTGTGCAGGGCTATTATAGTCTCTTCAAACTCTTCAGCTTAGTTATTTGAAGATATTGGTTATGGACCAAAAAAAAAAAAAAAAAAAAAGAAGCCCTTTTTTCCAGCTACTTTAGTTGTTTCTCAATTTTCATGCTGGTATGGGAATTGTGTTTTCCCATACAAATTTCTGAAACTATACCTATTGCCACAATTTCCACTAGCTTCTAGTTCCTTTCTTAGGATCTTTTCTCAAAGTTTGGAGTCTCCAGCTCCTTTCATATTTGATCCACAGTTCCTATTTGATATATGTGTAATGTGTCTTCTATTTTGCAATTTGAAATAGACTGAAATGAGATCTACAGTTTTCATCACTTCTGTTTTTGGGACTTTCTCCTTTTTTTTGAATTTTTTTCTCCCTTTCACATGCTATTGTGTGCTCTCAGTGGCAGCCACTGAAAGCAGAGGTGACTAACTGATTATAGAAACAGGTTACCTGGAAGAGCTTACTGAATTACTGCACTGCTTGGAGATAGTAACTGTAGCATATAAAAGGATTTGCATGTTAGCTTTACCCTTTATATAAATTTCTAGCAAAGGTTTTTTGTAGTGTAAAGTTATTCGAGACTACCAGAATTTATGTACATCTTAAAGTATGCAATTATTTATCAGCTATGTCTCCATTTTTTGTGAGAAGAATCAAAGAAATCTTCTAATAAGAAACAAGTGAAGCTTTTTTATTTTCTTTATTTTTAATATAAGTTTTTAAGTTAAAACTCTTTGATGTAGCTAGAAACGGTAGTGTTCTTTTACCAAGTAAACACTTTGTTTTGCTATGAATTTTTTTCTTGCAATTGGTTTTCTTTTGTTTTGGTATTGCTCTACACATATGACCTGCAATACAAACAGAAAATAAAATTTCTAGCAAAAGCTACCAACTATGTTTTCCTTATATCTTCTACTTCTAGAGTGTCACATTTAAATTGTAAAGAATTTCTAGTGTTGCTGAAAAAGTTCTCAGGTGTCAGTGCTACATGTGTGTGATTCCAGGACACAGTTTCTTAGTCCCAATCTGCTTTTGGGTTATGGCATTAAACTTTCCTCTGCATTTAAGTTCTTGAACATACTAAGAGAAGAATGTTGTAGTTTAGGAACAGCACTCCCCAGTTCTGTGTCCCCGCTGAGACTTTCCACCACCTTTCCCTCACCTTTCCCTCACCTTTCCCCCACCTTCCTGCTGCAGCAGGATGAAGTTGAGAATTGGAGGCACAAAAGGCAAAGATCACAGGTTAAGATAAGAGCAATTTACTGAAAACAGCAATGTGAGAAGGAAATGAACAGTAACAGCAAAAATATTAATAACAAAAATATACAAAAGTATAAAAAGTATACAAAATGGAAAAAAAACCCTACCAACAACAGCATTAATAATAAAATTATACAAAAGACCAGGTGATTCACATACAAAAATAGACCTAAGACAATGAAAAATGGCTTTGTCCCCCTCCCTCTGTATTTTTACAACTGGAAGCCACACCTTTTGTCTCCAAAGTGAGTGTCTCTTACTCCTGCCCCTGGCAATGACTTGAGGTGGTATAGAATAATGCAGAATAATGTCCTAGCCATGCCTGCTTAGCAACATCCCCTTTCCAGCTACTGCAAAAACTTAACTCTGTCCTGGTCAGAACCAGGACATAGAAATAGTAATTTGGAGGCTCTGTTGTTTTAAAAGGTATTTTTCCTTTTATTGTACAATGCTGCAGCAACTTTAAGGCAGGACTGTGGAAAGAAACTGTTTATTATTTGATTATTTTTTTCAATAACTAAAACAAAGTGAAAAATGTAAAAAAACCATTTTATAGTAAACATAGTATTGTTTTTGTTTCTTAGACAGCTAGTTCATCTGCTGCTTAGAGTTCTGACTATAAGCACTCTATTTATTTCTTACTTCCTGGTATGAATAAAAAATGTACAATTGCTATCTTGTAGAAGGAAGACAGTAAAACTGAAGCTTTGTTGATTTCTCTCAGAATTGAAATCACGTTTCTAAATCAAGACCTGGCTCCTCAGCTCCTAACCTCACTTGAAGGGTAAAGCAAGAGCCATACAGGCCAAATACTTTGCTTCATGCTCTCCCTTTCTTTTTCTTATCCCTGTTTTATTAACTCATGTGATTACATCTCTTAAATAAGTGTACTTTTATTGTCACATAGAGATGTAAATAAGAGTAACTTGTCATATCTTTTCAGGGACAGTATTATCTGAGAATTCAACTGATTTTCTAAATAATTCCTGAAAATTCTGACAGATATGTGTTTGACAGTAGGACTACATAACACCTCTGCTACTGAATCTAATGTGAGAAAAATCAATTTATTGTGTTATAGCTTTTGTTTCCATTACTTTTGATTAATAACGAAGCAACAAACAAGTAAAATATTATTTGACAGTTTCAATGCATTGAAAATAAACAGCAGAAGTAATTATGGTCCTGATTTCTACCTACCTAGAGAAGTATTCTCTCCTTGTCTGCTATTTAATATGGTCAACCTCTAGCTCACTTTCCATCTATCCTGCAGAATGGCTCACTGAGGTCAAACCAGGGAAGAAACAGTCACTGCAAGAGTTGCACTATTTATATATTATATTTTATATTTATATATATTTAAAGACCTTGGTAAAGGAAGACTTTTAATAGAGAGTATGCTGAGAGCTATCTCCCTTTTGAGCTTTCCAAGAGTTTGCACTCTGCCTAGAGATGCTTGAACCTTGGTGGTATTGGTACATATGAAGCCTGAATAATCAAAAGGCAGCTCATACGCCCATCTGCACAGTATGGTTAAGTGTGGCAGAGGCACAACTGCTAGGTTTTTGACAAGCCAGCTCAATATTGGCATATTTATCTTTTTAACATGATCAGAAAATAAAGTTTCATAGAGCAGGGCACAGGCAGTGCAAGCTATAAAAGCTGAAAAAGGAGTAAAAGGCATTGTGATGCAAATTTGTAGGAATGACTGCACATCTTTCCCCCCCTGCTGTTTGTCTCCACATGAAGTTATGAAATTGTCAGTTATGAAACTGAAAAACAGTTTCCACACAAGTCTGACTACTCTACTGATTGTTAAGTCCTGGTAATTGGAGACATTTAATTATTCCTAAAGAGTGAAGTCTATTTCAGGCACTGTTCACCACCAAAGTGGAATCACTTGTGCACTAAATTTTACCTCAAAATGTGTTCTCACTCTGAGACCACCAAGCATATCTTACCTGATTCTGAATGTGTTGCTCTTCTTTCCCCACCCTGTCTCTTTGTTCCATCTTTAAATGGTTCATTTGCATTATGTCTTGTTTCTGACATGCAGTGCCAGCAAAACAGGAGTCAGACCTGCATTTTGCCCTGTCTGCCTGAACAAGTATCACCCTCACTTCGAGTAGCATTTTACTTTTGAGAAATGCTGGGAAAGAAGGGAAGTATGAGTCTTCGTACTATAAGATGCTGCACATGAGCAGAGTATGGGAAGTACTTCTTTCAAGTCTGTCATAAACCTTTTTTCTATTTCTGTTAAGTGGGAGCAGAAGCTTTCTGTGCTTTTGAGAATAAAACACACACACAACAGGTGTGATTTTGAAAAGAAGGACAGGGAGAGAAGAAAGGAAAAAGCAATTCATGCTAGGCACAAAGTGCTCCCTTTTACTTGAGCTGGAATTTACTCACTTTTTACTGCTACATAGAAAACATATTGAAATCTTGTTCCATTACCTTTCTAAACCTCAAGAATATTTTTCTTGAAGCTTGTTCCAGCACTCAACATATAAACTCATGCCTTTCTGGTTTTGACTTTGAGTTCCAAATTACTTCTGAAAAATGCAGTTCATGACACGTCTTACACTGCCAGAGACCCTCAAAATAACCATTCATCTGTTGCTATTGCAATGACCAAGCAATGAAAGCTGAAAAAAATTTATTAAACAAAAATGTGATACAACATAGCAATAAATTGTGTGCTTTTATGGTTGCTGAAGGCTTTCACTTTTCTCTGTAAATGATCTATCTTAAGTGTACATAGATTTCCATCAATTTTCCTATTATGCCATTTATTGCAGTCATATTTTATGTATGAAAAGATGTATAGCTGGAAAAACACCTTGTTCAATTTTACCCTGATCTTTCACGGAAGAAAATGGAATATTTATTTTACCCAAAGTTTTCTGAAGCTATGTACTAAAGACAGACTTATCGAATAATACTCTGCATTCATGCTGCTATGATTTTATTTTGAAAACATACTAAAAGTAGCTATAAGAAGTTTAAGCAGGCAAAATACTGTCCTAATGATTTGAGCTTGTATTGATTTTCCTTCGAAAACTCATGTAAGATTCATATTGCCATTGTTTTCTTAATTCAGTTTGTCTGACCTAAACTGAGGAAATAACATAGACCTAAACAATCAAAAAACATCTATAAAACACAGATTGCATAAAGATTCTTTTCTACTAAGGTGGACTGAGAACTGCTTGAACAGCAGATCCCAGAGAGTCATAATCAGTGGTACACACTCTAGTTGCAGGCCTGTCTGTTGTGGTTCCTCCCAAGGTCCAATAGTGAGCCCAGAACTGTTTAACTTCTCCATCAGTGACTTGGATGAAGGGGCAGAGGCCTCCTCAACAATTTCACTGGCAGTAAAAAGCTGGGAGGAGTGGCTGAGATCCCAGAGGGCTGTGCAGCCCTTCAGAAGGACCCTGAAATAATGATGCGCTTTTGTCATGGAGGAACAGACTGGGAAATGAGCAGTATAAACTTACGTGGCTTATGCTAAATCACAGGAAATGTTATTATTCAAGTGAATTGCAGAAGCAATGAATGCCATCGGCCCAGCAAAAAAGTCATGAGGGAGTCCTGCTTATGAAAATGTGAGGTCCTGAAAAATGATTTTCAAATTTTTATTTATTATCTGCTCAGGTACACAGAATGATTTATACCAAACTTCTTTTGAAGCTGTGGAGTGAGAAATACAATTGAAATTGGTGCAGACAATACTGTGCTTGATCCCAGGAACTGACAGAGCAGAGAAGTCTTCCCTGTCAAGAAAGATGGAAAAAAGGTGCTGTAGAAATAATGGCATTTTCTGGAGCACAATAAACAGAGCATTAATGTTGGCCCTTTTTTAGTAAGCAGCCCTTGGGGTTTGCAAAAAGGGAATCAAGACTAGCATTCATGAAACATGAAGAATGAAAACCTATAATAAACAGAAAAGGTTGGAATATTAGAGCCAAAAGCAAAACTGCTGGAAAAGGACAAGAAACATTTAATAAACTGTATTAAACACAGTTTTTTTGTCCCTGTAATGTTACAGAAATTATTTACTTTAGCCAGATTTGTTTCCCTATGTATTTATTTTTCCTCTCTTCAGTTTCATAAGAAATCACACAGGATCAGGCAAGACCCTATTGCACATCATTCATCTGTGCTTTTAACAAATTTGTTTCTTGCAAATGAATTCAATTACTATTTAGGGTGTTCTTTTTCACTAAAATAATACACTTTATTTGGCATTTTAATAATTTTCACCAAACTTACAAAATCTGTCCAGTGTTTATTGGCTCATAGATCTGTCAATCTAACAATACATAGAGTGAGCACAATCAACCCAATGTTAATGATTTAATTGAAAGGACTTTGTGAAATGAGTTTTGGCAATTTTTAAGACTTGAAATTTATGAAAACACATGGAGGAAATTTAACCTGTGTCACTCTATTACAAGCAGAATTTATTCATTGGCCTGTACCCCCTGTTTTGCATTCTGGACAGTTAAGAAAATATTGTGAATTAGGGAAAGATCTGATGTGAAACTATGCTGAGACGAGAGTAGAAATATTTTATTCTTCTAACAGACAAAGAGAAAGTTCTTCCCTTGACTGTTCTACCCACATCCCTTATCCTCTCACACACCTCCTCTAGAGACAACTTGATTTTCTTCACCTTACCTGTTTAGTTACATGAAAAGTGAATGATGACTTTTGAGGAATTCTTCATACTTTCAACAATGTCTTTTGGACTTTTAGGATACAGCCTTGTAACAAGGGAAAAACCAACTTCATTTGAATTCAGGATGTCTGAGGAGACAAAATACTGATTTCCTCCATCCTATGTTCATCCCAGATCACATTATCCTACCTATTTTATATTAAATAAACTGAAAGAGGAAGGATGAAGAGTTCAATAATTTCTTTGTGTGCTTTTTCAAAACATAGCTATTCTTTGGGTTTGTGAAATAAAGGATGCTTTCCTGTGAAAAAATAATGTCAGACTATTGCTGTTGGTATCTCCTCACACAATTGACAGTGGACACATAACTGACACCAGAAATGGTGGTAAATATCAGCACTTTATTAGGCCCCAGCACAACTCTTATACCCTTTTCCCTCACATGCAAAACACCTGCATGCCCTTTTACTCTTTTTGTGGTTGGTCAATACACATCAGCATTCCACGCTTCTTCTCTTCAGTGCTGTTCACCTGCCTTATACAGTTGCACCCCATTGGGGATGAGGTTCAGCTGCGGCCCCATATCTAATTTCCCACAATCTATTGTTTCTTCAGGCTAATGGGAAAAGTAAATAGTGATCTAAAAAAAAAAAAAAAGATACTTTGAACATTTGAATACTTTAAACAGCTTTCTATACTAAAGAATACATTTAACATTTATCGTAACAGAACAGATGATTTTTTTAATCTGTCAGTCTTATTTCCTGATGATTTAGGGATTGCTTGTAAAATAAAGTTCCAAAGTTAATTTCATTTTTCCTCAGCTGTGAGGTTTATTGAAATGAAAAATAGTTTAAAGAAAACTGGAATTTGGAAAATTTTTAAATTATAGAAGCGTAACTTTTAAAAAAGAAAACAAGGACAAAAATTAACCCTTTCTGCAGCATTGTAGAATTCTGACTAGGTTTAATCAGTGTGTCATTTAAAATAAGAATACTATGAGCCTGTAATGAACTGTGGCTGATTTTCATGAAGACATAGTGGTACACATGTTGCAATCAGGAGCTGACAGTTGACTTTCATTTAAGCAAATATATATGCACAATAAAAAAGAGAATAATCTATCTATGAGCAAAAATGGATGGTAAGATTCGATTTTACTATAACTTACTTGTTTCTCTAATTCTACCATGACTTCTGTAAAAAAAAAAATGTTAGAGGATAAAACGGTATCTTTTCGTTGACTCTTATGATATCTTTGCTTGTCATCTCATTATTTATGTTAAATACGCTTCAATGAGAAATTTAGAGATATAATTTAAATGAAAACTTAAGTATTTAACCTTAAGAAAATATTTTGTCCAAGTAATAAAATATCTAATGTCTAAGTAATAAAAGCTTTTTTGTTATTTTGGTTGACTAAAGCCTTTTTAAAAAAGTTTATTCTTCAAATAACGTTTGGGCTAAAAAATAAATGTACCTTATGAGATAACATGCTATTTAAACCTTTCCTCAGAGTCGATTAATATAATAAGAGAAATCCTTTATCCGTGATACTTCATAAGAGTGACTGATAAATCTAATTTTTGCCATTTGAAAGTGACTTAAACAACAAGCAGTGATTTAAGGATATTTTTATTTTTATTTTTAAAAAATACCTTTAAGAGATAATTTTCTGTATGTTCTTGCATCTGTTTGATTTTGTGCATTTTTAGAATACTACCTGTAAGACAAATATTGTGGACTAAATTGTATCTGAATTGAATAAAATTTTTAAAGAAGAATTTGGGTGTGTGGGATTGTTTTCTAAGACCACAGTATTCTAGATGTGTTGACACACTGTAGTGTAATTAATTTCCTGACAACTGTTTTAACCACTTCAGCTTTGAAGGAGATACATGAAAAAAAGGTAAATATAATGGGTTTATTACATTTCTTTAATATTCTGTGCACAAAATGACAGAAGTAGAGACAACCATAGGAAGTGGTGTTCATACTGAAATGCAAAGGGGTCCACCCGATTATGGAGATGTTCTACTTAGATACATACAGTGCGAACAATCAATTTTCTGATTATCATTTCAAGCACGCTACAAGATGATTTTCTTGTACACTTCTCATTGTTTGGGGTTTGGTTGTTCTGGTTCTGCTTTTTGGAGGGGCAGGTTATGTTCTTCCTGCCATCAGACTGCAAAAGAAGGACCGTTAACATCAGTCCAGAAGGTCTGTCAGTGAAACATTTGCAGGTGGAAACCAAACGGGCCAGAACAAATACTCTGAAAGAAGAGAGGATGGTCCCCTTTGCAGCAGGTGTGCTGCAAAGAGCAAAAATAATCATGGCCACCATGATCGTGTGGGGTTCCTGCAGGACATGCTCTCTTTCCTGCCAAAGTACAGTCACACCAGCCAAGTAAAAAACACAGCCATGTGTTATTGAGACTAAAGGCTGTTTTGCAGCTCACAACTGCATCATTTTGTAAATCTACATGGTGCTCTGTGAAGCAGAAGCACACTGCAGTGGCACGCTCGTGGTTTATGAATCTACATGCTGGGAAGATGAAAACGAGGAGAGGGTGGCAGGTACATGATGATACAGAGGTGGGGCCACACAAGCTGCCCCATGCAATGAAGCTGTATGGAACCAGGTTTATTTTACAGGAAGACAGTTACTAGGATGCAGGACAAAAACACAGAGATTATGCAATAATAGACACTCTCCTATTTAAGCAGGAGGAACTACTATAAATCTCAACCCACAATCTACTGCAGTTTTGAAAACTAGATGCATAGAAAGCCAGAAGGGCATTTCTGTGCAATGTGCTGAACTGTGCTGCATAAGACACTTCATTAAGAGCCAAATGAGAATGACTCAGGGAAGATAATATTTCTAAATGGTTAAACTGATTTCTGCATGTTTAGCTAGCCAGTCACATATCCTCAGGTGACACCCCTGTATATTAATCTGTATTGGTAATCCGAATACCTAAACTTGAAAGCATTCAAGATCAAAATCTAGCAAGAAAGCCAAACAGAAAAAAGATAATATTCTTTTCCAAGGTCCCTGGTTAGAAATTAAAGTGATACAGACCTGACTGCTAGAATACATCACACATATTGTACTTCTCCTTATCTGACAGCAAAGATTAGAATTCGGTAAAGTACTCCCTTTAGTTTATAGCTTTTTTTTCCTAAGTGGGATTTTTCTGTTGCTAGAAAACATATATCATACTAAAAACACACATCCACGAGTGTGTTAATGTCCACAGTAAAACATCATTAGTATTCTGGCCTTGTAAACATTGATGGTTGATGACAGCAATCCCTTAGTGTAAGCTGGTTTATAGAGTTGTATAACATTATTGATGTTAGTAAGGGAACAAGAAGCAGGTGGATATACCATCTGTCATTGTTACCTAATTGATAATTTACAGGAAAAAAATTAGAACTGTTTAGTTCAGTACAAAAGAAAGAAACTGTAAATTTGGGAGGAAAAAATGTTAATATGCAACAGTTCTTTCTCTGTTGGTTTGTCTTTGTGCTAGTTTGTATGCTTGATGAATATGAAGGAAGAAAGATGAAAAATATATAGACTCTTCATGTATTATTTCAGGATTTAGAGTCCAATCCCAGTGTTTCTTCTTGCAGTAATATTAATACCTGCACAGCACAAATTTGGAGACAATAACTGATCACACAGTGAAGAACAGGCTTGACACAGGGATATACACATACTGACTTCCTGTACCGAGATTTTCTTGTGAAGGAAAGTAAGGAAGGGTGATGGAGCAGAAAATGTGTAGTCTAAAAGTCTTTAGCTTTGGTATCTTGGGAAACATAACCATGGGGAGAAGTATAAGGCATAGCTACCATGTTTTCATAGACACATACTGACAAAATACTTAAACTTATTATAGCTCTTATTCGACATTTAAAGACATTGAGTAAAATTTTCAATAGATACATATTATATGATATCCATTATGCAAGTTACAGGTCTGGCTCCTTCTATGCAATATGCCTCCCTGTAAAATCAGTGATAAGTGCTTTTTACTCTTAAATGCTGATTACTGTTCCCAAAACCAAATTTAAACTTAAATTTTGCTATATTCATGCTTGTTCCATGTCTGTGTTCTTAAAAGCAAGAGCCCTTTGTTCTTTTGTGACATTCATTAATATTCAATTAAAAAAAAGAAAAAGATGAAAAGAGCTGAAAGCAAAGAAAACGTAATAATGTGCCAGTAACAATAAAAAGACACAATAAAAACAATAAAATAAAGACACAACATAAGTAAATGGAAGATGAGGGGGAATCTAATATTATTTAAATCCTGAATATGTTTGACTTTAAGGAAAAGCTTTAAAAGCTTTCATTTTAGTGTGCTCACTTTCTTTTTTGACCTGTGATTTTTCACAAGCAGGTTGTGAAATCTTTGAATATTTTGTGTGTATAATGACCACGTTAGTAGAGTCCAGTTTGAAATCTGGTGACAGTTGTTAATTGCAACAATTGCAGTTGCCAGAGAGAAAAAGGTAGTAAGTTATTGACCACAAAATTTTCGTAAGACTGTTTGTATGAAAAACCCATGCACTGTATCATTTATGAGATTACCAATTCTTTTAATTCTACACATGGTCTAATTATACTTTTCCCCTAATAATTCAAAACTCAGCCAAACTTCCAGGAAAAACAATGAAACTCTGGTTGTCTGTTACTATTTATTGGCATAAATAAATATTTTCCTTTTCACCTACCATTTCTGCACTTCTTGGAGTGAAGATTAAAGCTCATATACAGGTTAAAGCAAATGATAAAAAAAAAAAAGTGAGAGAAAGCAGTAGAATTTCTGAGCAATTCCTTTAATGAAGATACTGAATTCTGCACTGTCAGAGTGAACCTTGGAAAGATTCTCACAGAGCATGCAGATTTCACTGGGCTGTTCTCTTTAGTTAAGATTTTTCCGCTAGTGAAGAGATTTTTCCGCTGTACTGGTCATTGACTGGCAAGTTCCTGCAGGATGCCTTTTGTCTTTCTTGAGGTCTTGGCATCTTAACAGACTGTTCATTGGGATTAATAATCAAAATCAGGTGCATTTCTGAAATACAGAAATTAATTTTTCAAGAGCTGAACTTTGAAAAAATATCAAGAGGCAGTTCTCTTGTTTCAAATGATTACTCTGAATTGTTATAAGCATGCAATTGGCTCTTAAAAAAATAAATAAAATATGTCAGGTATTATCTAAAATACAATGGTGTTATAATCTTGAACCAATTTTCAGTGCCACATGTCTTGTGTGTAATTCTATAGCAAGCAAGGCTTTCAACATTTCTCAAAATACAGGTTTTTGTCTTACTAATCAAAGTTTGTGTTAAATAGCTTTAGGTTTATTTTCATTGCAGTCTTAAAAACAAAACAAAATAAAAGGAAACCTGTTCCTTTTCATCTCTGAACCACAGAGTATGTGTTTTCCTAAAAAAAATTAATAATGTTTAATAATAATTAATAATAAAGAATATCCCTTCTAGTTACTTCCTCATCTATAAAAAGATTGTGACACAACCAAAAGAGATGTTGTGCTTATCTTTCCTTATCATGCTAGCGATTTAAGTGGTATAAATGAGCAGGGAAAATAAAGATTAAAATGAATTCTGGAAATAAATATGTCATATGTGAAACTTTCCCTGCAATCCTCAGATGTTTAATGAAAACCTGGAAAAGCATATTCTGAATAGTGGGCTTGTACTCAAAAATTGTCATATATTTCCAGAATACAAATTATATTGTCAAAATATGTAGTTATCTATAGGACAAAAGAGCCTACAAATAGATGAAAACTACTGAGATAGTTCCAAGTTGAAATGATATATGCAAAGTAAATGTTCATGCGTTGTAAAAAATTCAGATGCCTCTCATAGCACATTGGGCTACCCTTGAAGATGGTCAAGCAGGGAAGAAAAGAAGATCAGTCTATTTTTTGTTTGTATAACGCGGTGAAAGTTGTATTTGTTTAATAATAGGAAGAGCTGTGTAGGAAATATGATTCATTTGTAAGGAAAAGGATGTTCTAATTTTGCATGATTTGAAGCAATTATTAGCTGTGACTGTCTATTGAGAGGGAATTCTCCGGTCTATATCATCCAGATTTCATTTTGTCATAAAGACTAAAGTGCTAATTAAGAATAAAATGCTGCTTTATCCAATGATTACAGAAGAAAAATAGAATAGTCAATGTCCATATAAAGTTTGACAAAGAAAGTGCTGGATTATGCATCTTGGGACAGGTGTACATACAGATGTACATACAGTAATTTCACAATTATAAGCTGCACCGAGTATAAGCTGCATTTCCGGGTGTCAGCAACTTTTCATTCTTTGAATGAAAATTTCATATAAGCCGCACCTGATTATAAGCCACACATTACAATACAGAGTGTGATAAAAGGTATCTATTCTATCACCATCTGTTGAGGGTGGGGGGCAGTGATCCTTATCTCTGCAGGAGATATTCTGCTGACGGGCCATTGCTCTTTATCTTTTTACCACTCACCCTTCCTCCAGCGAGTCATTTTCTGCTAATTGCCCATTGAGTCCCACTGTGGGACTGATAAAATTATTGCATCCCATTGGAAATTGGGGGAAGAGCCCAACATTTCTTACCAAGATAAAAACAGAGGTTTAGGGACACTAGGACAGCCTCTTTCTCCACTGGACTCCAGAGGGAAATTGGATTTCTCCACATCACCACTGGACCTTTAGAGGGAAACTGCACCTTCTACAGGAGCACTGCTTCAACTGAATCACATCTGTC
>PYHW01009260.1:1089334-1100201 GCA_013186435.1 Turdus rufiventris | reverse complement strand
GAGAAGCTCCTGCCTTTCTCAGCAGACACCTGTCCTCCAAACTAAAACAGCAACTTTTTGTTCTTTGTCTATATATAAGCCGCACCTGTTTATAAGCTGCACTTCAGGTTCAGACCAAAATTTTAGTCAAAATGGTGTGGCTTATAATTGTGAAATTAGTGCACTAGTTTGGGGACAAAGCAGCTGGAGAGCAGCACCACTGGAAGCAGGCTGGGGTCCTTGTCATGGCAATTTTAACATTAGCCAGCAGTGCCCTGGCAGCCAGGAGAGCTAGCCCTGTCCTGGGAGCATCAGGCACAGCATCACAGCAAGGGAGGGGATTGTCCTGCTCTGCTCTGAGCTGGAGTGGCCTCATGGCCTCACCTCGAGTGCTGGGGGCAGGTCTGTGTGACACAGAATAAGGACTTAAAACCATTAGAGAGTGTCCATAAAGGGGATCATGGAGATGGTGAAGAAACCTTAAGGGAAATTCATATAAGGAGTAGCTGAAGTCACTTGGTCTGTTCAGCCTGGAGGACACTGAGAACAGACCTCACTGCAGTTACAGCTTCCTGTGAGGGGAACAGGAGGGGCAGGCACTGATCTGTTCTCTGTGGTGACAGTGACAGGACCCAAGGGAAAGGCCTGGAGTTGTGCCAGGGGAGGTTTAGGCTGGATATCAGGAAAAGGTTCTTCACCCAAAGTGGGGCTGGGCACTGGAACAGACTCCCCAGGGAAATGATAGCAGCACCAAGTCTGGAAAAGGATTTGGACAAAGCTCTCAGGTATGTGCTGTGACGCTTGGGGAAGACTTGTGAAGGACCATGAGTTCTTATTGACTCTTGTGAGTCCCTTTCAACTCAGGATATTCTGGTTCTATGAGTGTAGAGTCCTACCTTAAGGCAGAGCAGAAATTTTGTGGTCCTCCAGGAAGGGCCTGTACTGAGCTACAATCACAATGAGCCTCTGAAACAGCTTGCCCCCAGCCTGTTATATAATCTGTTTTCTAGAAAAGCTTCTACCTGGGAATGTGAACTCCCTCATTCTCAGTGTGCTTCTAGAGGACACTTGCACTAAGTCAGTGTATTTCCTGAAGGAAAATATGGGTTTAGCAAGCAGATGAGCTGCAGAGCCCTGGCATCTGAGTCTTGTCAGGCATGTTGGGCAGCCTGCAGACCAAGCTGGCAGGGAGCTGAGACGTGCTGCAGCCTCCAGAAAGCTGACCTGTGTGAGGCAAAAGTGTGTGCCTGGCTACACATCTGCACCTCAGGGGCAATGGGAGAGCTCTTCTGCTCTACTCTTATTTGTAACCTGAAGGTCTGGGAAGAGACTCAACTTAAAATGCTGGAAAAAATTAGTGAAAACTTGGCACTTGAGGTAGTAGATTTAAGCCCTCAAGTGGAAAGAGTTGTTTATATTGACCAGTTTTCTCCTCTACTCATAGCGAGGTGGGATTTTTTTATTAAACTGGGATAAATCCAAACTCACCAAGGCAAAAGTATTACTGGTAATTATGTTGATTTTGACAGGTCTGTCTTGGAATTCTAATTATATTGTTATCATTGCACAACAGTAAAAATAGAATTAAACAGTTTGGAAATCACAAGGGATTTGTAGATACTTCATGAGTTAATTAAGGAAAAAAATGAAGAAAATCAGTGGCAATAGCTAAACCAAGGAAATTTTTCCTTTTGCAGTTCATTAATTGACAGTGATTATAAGACCCAGAGGTGATCCTTACTGGTGTCAACAGTGGTAATAGAAACTTTGCTTAAGCATGAGTATGCATGTTCTGCTATAAGCCCTATATACTTCTTGCACTCTTTTTCTGGTAAAGACCATTAAAAAAATCTAATGGAAAATATTTTATAACTTTTTTTTTTTTCCCAAAAGGACATGTGAATATTTGTAAGGATGCCTTGGATGTGTGTAACAATTCCCTGAGAGCTGCTGGGCTAGTAACTGAAAAAATTATTTAGGATTTTTCATGGTTAGCAAGGATTTTCTATTCTTTCATCTAACTTTTCAGTATTTGCAGATGGTTGTTATTCTGTTATCTGTTACAACTTTTACAGGCTTTGTTTTTGTTGAGTTTTGCTCAGAAGCTTTCATCCTGCTACTTTTTCATTTTATACTTTCATCACGTTTTCTTGCATAACAGAATTTCTCCTTCTGTGGAATAAAACAGCCTTTCTGAGAATACACATCTTAAATAAGATCATTAGTAAGTCTTCAGTATTAGAGACTGTTATAATCAATAATATTCAATGCCTAATTATCCGTTGGAAAAAATTCTTTTGCTAACTAGGCCTTAGCTTCACTCACTAATTGTACATTTAAAATAATTTTGGTTCAACTATGTGCTTGAAGTGGATATCCATAATTACAATGTTACTGAACCACATTTATTGGAACTGTCTAGATCTGTCAAAAATGTTGACTTTCTTTCATTGAAAATTTCCTATCTACTCTACTGATGAGAGCCTGCAAATTATATTTCTGGATTAGGACATCATGGAATAAAACACATGTAGAAAATGCAAATCTCTCAAAACAGGAGAAAACCCAATATCTTTTCACTTTTAATTGGAAAATTGCACTAGGGAAATACACTGAGAATAAAGATCTCCTATACCTTGGTGGAACCTTTCATATCATGTTTTCACACATCATGTATATATAGGCAAGCATAATTTAAGCAAATACAATAAATATCTAATTAAAGCATTCAACATCATATTGTCATATACATTTTAGTATGTTTTGCCAGTGGATAATATACAGTTTTGCCATCATAATATCAAGATAATGACTGGGGAGGTCTTCACTTAACAATAAGTACAGTAATTTCACGACTATAAGGCGCACCCTTTTGACTAAAATTTTCCCTCAAACCCGGAAGTGCGCCTTATAGTCCGGTGCGCCTTATCTGACCTACAAAGCTCGGAAAGTTGTGAACCCGGAAGTGCAGTCTGCAAACTGAGTCAGGACCTGCGGGAGCTGCGGCCGTACGGGGGGAGTCGGGAACCGTGGGAGCCGTGGCTGCCAGGCGGGGGAAACTGGGAATCAGCACGGCTGCCGGGCAGAGAGAAGAGGGGGGAAGCGGCGCGGCCGCAGGGAAGTGCCAAGAAGCACTGTGGGAAAGCGCCGAGAAGCATCAAAGAAGCGCCGCGAAAAAGCGCCGTGAAAAAGCAACCAAAAAGCGGCGAAAAATCGCGGTGAAAAGCCGCTGAAAAGTGTTGAAAATTGCGGTGAAAAGCCACCAAAAAATGGCAAAAAATCGCCGCCAAAAAGCTGTGAAAAATCGCGGCAAAAAGCCGCTGAAAAACAGCGAAAAAGTGTCGAAAAATCTTCACAAAAAGCCGTGAAAAAGGGTGAAAAATTGCTGCCAAAAAGCAGTGAAAAATCACCGTGAAAAGTGGCCAAAAAGCATCAAAAAAATTGCCACGAAAAGGGGCGAAAAAACAGTGAAAAATAGCGGCAAAAAGCAGCGAAAAACTTTGCAAATTGAGAACCTGCCAGTAATTCGCTACTTTGTTGCTCGCCGCGCTGCTCCTCGCTGCAAAAAAAATGGTGCGCCTTATAGTCCGGTGCGCCTTATTTGAGCTACAAAGTTGCGACTCTCGGGGGGTGCGCCTTATGGTCTGGTGCGCCTTATGGTTGTGAAATTACTGTACTTGCCTTTCATCTTCTGCTGTTGATATTATCTGTGTACCAAGTATTTTTCAGTTCAGTTCCTTGATATGTGAAGGAAAAAAGACTGAATGAAACGAAATATTTTCACTTACTCATGATACTGCATAATTGAAAAATCATTTACAATTCATAGTTAATATTATAATGTATTTTGAGTAAAAACTAAAAATTTAAGATATAGCCTCCATCCTTCTCTTTCCTCACCACAAGTTCAGCACATATACCTCTAACACCCATGCAGAAAATTGTGGACAATAGAGTGACTAGTGGCCAAGCACTTACTGTAATTTCACGGCTATAAGGTGCACTGGATTATAAGGTGCACTTCCGGGTATCGGCAAATTTCCAAACTTTGTCCATATATAGGGTGCACTGGACTATAAGGCGCACTTTTTTTTGCAATGGGGATCCACGTGCAACAAAGTAACAAATTAGTAACAGAATCATGCAATCGTGGGGTTTACTGGCAGGTGCTCAATTTGCAAACATTTTTCATTGATTGGTGTAGCCTTTAAACGCAGCCTCAGGCACCCTCCCCATGCCACGGGCCCTGGCACTCCCACCTGCCCCGGGGCTGGCTGGCATGGGTTTCGCAGCTGTTGCGGCTCTCACAGAGTGCGGTTCTGCACAGCTCAGCGCGGCACATGGCTTGGTACGGCCCTGAGTAGCTCGACTCAGCGCAGCGCATGGGTCTGCACAGCTCATAGTTCTCGGCTTGTGGCTCCCAGCTCACGGCTCACACTTCCAGGTTGCTGGCAAATTTCCCAGCTTTGTCTACATATAAGGTACACTGGATTATAAGGCGCATTTCCAGGGTTCGATCAAAATTTTAGTCAAAAGGGTGTGCCTTGTAGTTGTGAACTTACTGTAATTTGGAAATTTAATTAAATTGTAAAAGGTTTTTTGCCCCATAAATATTCTACTCACTCATTACATACAATTATTCAGAATTATTGGGGACATTAACAAGCTGCTTTTACAACCTCTTAGAGCCTTGAAGATGATGCTTTAAAATTAAAGTCTGTCTGAAAAAGGCCTGACTATTTGAGTTAGCACTTTTATTTGAATAAAAAAATGTCCTATTTATATTTTTTTCCTTGCAGTTAACATAAATTAAGAAAAAAACAAATGAAAAATTGCTTTCTAGGAGCTAGCTACCTTTTATTCACGTTTTCCATCTATTTAGTCACATCTTCCATCTTCCCTAGGACTGCCCAAGATAACCAGAAATATAATGTTACATGTCTGCGCGAATAATACAGAGTAGTAATAGCAGAATTTTTTGAGTTATTTCTTTCTGCCCATACTATTTGCAGGAAATGTCTGTTCTGTGCCTGTAGCTGATAACAGATGAACCATGGAAAACCTTGTACAGCATTGAAGACCAGTCTATTCCATTTAAAGACAGAAAGAGGGGTTTAATATGCTGAAGGTAGGCTATTAAGAAGTGATAGTGATCTTGATGAAAATTCTGATATGCAGTCTCCTAAACCTGCTAAAACTAGGGTCATTATCTGTTCTGTAAGCAAAAAAAAGGTGTAAAAATGTCAGTACAGTGTGAAAATCTGAAGAATCATTTTAGCATGTCTTTTAGTAGGAACATCCATCAGTACAAAAAGGTTTTCCCAGTATGAAATAACTGATTTAATACTCCTTATTTCATACCCTGCTCCAAATTGAACTGAGGGAATATTGTTAACATCATATTCAGAGTGCTCCAACATTAGTTAAATTTTTCATCTAAAAAATACTGTAGCCCAAATTCTTCCTTGGCAAAATTTTCTTAAATTTAGTGAAGGCACTGTTTGTTAGCAGAGTTGTGATTTGCACATTAGGAAAACAAACAAAAAGGAGGAAAAGGGTAGCTCTTCAATTCTTTTCTGTTAGGGTAGCTCAAAGATGTCCCTTTCCTTTCTATATTAGCACAAGTGTCTGTATGGAAATGATAGAGGAAAAATTCTTCCTCCAAAAGAGGATAGAACAGGCTGTGTCTTGGGTACACGCAGCTTGACCAACAGCAATCTACATTCTCTGAGAAGTACTACATGAAATAGAGGAGAATTGGTGTGAATTTTTATATGGACACCAAGCACAGAATGTCAAAGATTGTCCATTAAGAGCAATTGCAAGATTGCTCCATTTCTGAAAATAAAGTTTAAAAGTAATTATTCATAAGTGATGGTTTCCAACACACACACAAAAAAAAAATTAAAAATAGCCCTATTGATTCTGAGGTGGAGTACAAGGGCAATATATATATTTTCTAAGACAGTTTAATTCTGTTGTATCTTCAGGTCTTCCATCCAGTTTGCTCTGGCATTTTCAGATATTTGGTGTCAGTGAATTAGCTGACATATGAGTCAAACTCCTGTACAGATAATAGGCAATCTGACACCCAGGGAAATGAAACTCATTATCTGATTCTGTATCAGAGCTATATGACACAAGGGAATTGTGATTTTTGAAATATTCCCTACTGAAGAAAAATGCACTGCTCAAAATTTTAGTGGCCTATTTGGACTTGAGGTTAGTAGTAAAACAACAAAAGAGAAAAAGTCACTTATTTTCTCATTCTTTTGCAAATGGTAGAATTTGTAGCATTAACATACTTAATTAAAATCAGATTTCCTTTTTTAGTTCCATATTTTTGACAGAAACATGAAAAAACAAGCTATTCTTCTTCAGCTTGTAAATGTCTGCAACTGCAGATGTTTCGCAGATGGCTCTTGCACAGATGCTCAGGGAACACCTATTTAACCAGCTGCTGGGCAGCAATGCAACAAATAAAGGCAACTTACAGGGATTTTGGCAGTTAGCAAGGACACCTGTTTGCTTTCATGGTGTTCTTTCTTCACACCCTTTTTTTTTTTTTTTTTTTTTTTCTGGCTGACATTTTGTATCATGATAGCTATTTTGCCAAATGACTGGATAGGTCCCCTTTTTTTCACTATTTCTTTTGGAGGTGTCTTTTTCTATTCAACTTCCAGTGTTTTCTTACGGTTTCTTTTTATCTTTTACCCTCTGTTTCATTGTAGTTTGTCTTTTTTGCCAGTTTTTGCTATTTGTCACATATTATTATTGATGATGATCTGTGGGGTTTTCTTCCCTCTAGTTGGTCTTAGAGGGAATTGTTTGTGAGCTTGGGAACTTTCTGTTGGTGATATTGTATCAGTTTTGCTGTATCTTTCATGATGGAAGGGTGATACCAGCAAGACTGAAAAATAAAAAACAAGAAATAAACAAAAAAACCCCATTTTTTAATGATCTCTGGTTACACATACAAATGATTTCTAACGTGTCCTGGTTCAAGCCAGTTAATTTTTGCAGTGACCAGGAGGGGTTATGACCAGGACACAGAGGCTATTCTAGAGTACCTCATATCACTATCTGGCACTGGGGGAAGGTCTGTCTTTCAGGGAACATAGGATGACAGAGGGAAACATCAGGTATTATTGTTTCTGTGTGAATCATTCACATCTTTCTTGTACCTTCTGTCATTAGTATTGTTGTTGCTTCTGTTCATTTTCTCATTGCTGTTTCCAGTAAATTCTTCTTATCTTGGCTCAGAATCTTCACCTTTTGTGCCTCCAATTCTCCTCTCCATCCTGCTGCAGAGAGAGGGTGTGTGGGGGACAATGAGCAGCAGTGTGGCTTGAAGAGTCTCAGTGGCTGAACCAAATTGGGGAGTAACATTCTTATGCCATGACATAACCTTAATGGATTCTGAACATTATGCAGCTGCTTTTGCAATTTGGAAGATTTTAAAAGCTACTCTAATTTGACATGCTTAGTTTACTTACTCTGGCTTTTTTTTTTTTTTTTAGCTATTACTGTTTAACCTTAAAATCAATAATAGTTAGGGATCTGTTGTTTTAATAAAATATATTTTGAGGTTTATATATTTTAAGGAGGTACTACTTTGTGCTGAGCAATAACTGCAACAATGTCATTTTAGGACTCCGCCATTAGCTTTTAGCCAATATCCTTATCAGATTTGAATTCCACTAACAAAATAATTATTTTACCCTGTCTCCTGATCTCTTCAACAATCAATCCCGTAAGTCAACTTGAGATTAAGAAATTCCATGAGGAAATGCATGAGAGAAAAAGTAGTTCTCTATATTTCACCATATATTTCTTTTGCTTTCTCCTTCATCACCTGAAAGACAAAGCTAAATTCTCCTGAATGCATTGCTTTAATCCTCTGAGGATGTAAACATCACTGCCATTTCATGGTGTTGTTATCCATAATCCATGGTATTCATCGGTCCTGTTATATTTATTGTTTTGGTGAGATCAGATATGAAGAAGGTCTCTTCTTGTCTCAAACACTTCCTGACCTTATCAGAAGTTTTCATAGGCCAGATGGTAAATGCAGATGGTGCTGTTCATTATGTCTAGCAACATAGACATAGAGGCTGTAATCTTCTGGCAACCGCAGTTCATAACAAGACACAGTCTAAGAAAATCATGGAATCCTGCTCCTGCAATACTGAAAACTCTGTGCTCAGTTAAGCAGAAAGAAAGTGGATGCAAAATTATATTATCCTAGCACCTTTTGAGTGCAGAAATGAGCTATGTGTAAGGCGTCTGTAGAGAGAAAATACTACCTGTGATGCTATTATTTAAAAAAAAGCATTCCTGTATCTGAGGCCAAATTGACTTGAATTGTTAAAGCTATCCGGTAATTGCAAGATTGCAGGGTAAAGGTCAGAACCTGAAATTTGGCCTTTCAAGCAGAAGATAACGGCTGAAGAAGTAGGGGCTGGTTGTAAATTTTTATGATGCCCAAACTAATCTAAAATGTCCATATTGGGTTTTTATGGTAAGATTTTGGTGGCAGGGTGGATGCAGTAGTGAATTATGCTAGAAGAAGCCAGAAATTGCCCCCGTGTCTGAGGGAGTCAATGCCAGCTGACTGCAAGACAGCATTGCAGGGCAAGGGCAAGCTACTCGGCAATGGTGGTAGCGCATGTGGGATGACAGATTTAAGAAGACGAGGACAAAACTGCTCTACAAAAGCTGCTGGAGGAAAGAGGAGTAACTCTGCAGACACCAAGGTTAGTGGAGAAGGAGGGTCAGGAGGTGCTTCAGTAGCTGAGTCAGAGATTCCTCTGCAGTCTGTAGTGCAGACCATGGTGAAGCAGCTGTGTGCCCACAGCCCCTGGTGAAGCATGGGGCAGCAGAGATATGGCCGCAGCTGGTGAATGACCCCACATTAGAACCAGTGGATGTCCAAGGGAGTCTGAGACTACATGCAAGCCTTCATTGGAGCAGTCTGCTCCTGAGGGACTACACCCCATGAAATAGACTCATGCTGAGGCAGTTGTGAAGAAATGCAATCATTGGAGAACTCACACTGGAGAAGTTCGTAGAGGACTGTATCCTGTGGAAGCAATCCACATGGGAACAGAGGGAGAGTATGAATAGTCCTTCCCCTAGGGAGGAAGAAGCAGCATGTGTTGAACTGACCACAGTACTCATTCTCCATCCCTTGTACTGCTGCAGGGTTAGGTAGAAAAACAAGGAGTGAAGTTTAAGCCAAGAAGAAGGGGAGAGTGGAGGCAAGGTGATTTTTATGGTTTATTTTTCATTACCTTACTCTGATTTGCTTGACAGTAAATTGAATTGGTTTCACAAAATTGAGTCTGTTTTGCCCCTAATAGTAACTAGTGAATGATTCCTCCCTGTCCCTATCTCCACCCATGAGACAAGCCTTTCATTATATTTTCTTTCCCCTCTCCCACTGAGAAGAGGAATGAATAAGATCTATATATTTGTCTTTCAGTTGTACTTTACCTATTCAAGACCAAGGAAAAATAAGTGAAAGAATCTCTATAAGATGGTGAAATGTGTGTCCATTGCTTGAAAGAAAGGTTTACAAACAAAATCATGCACTATTATATTACAGACACTGTTTTGACAATGCAGGACAGTTAAAACTGAACTCTGCAGCTGAAAAGATTGTAAATCAGAGAGAGATCATGACCTTTTATAAACCAATTCAAACTCTGAAATTTTGGAACACTGACACTACATCACTAGCTTAAAAATTTAAAAGTTGTAGCTAGTCTTTTTAAAATGTTATCTCACTATGCTTTTTATGTTCCATGCCACATTAACCACATTAGTGTGTTTCTAAAAGTAATTCACATACTCTTCAGGTATCAGGATATCTGGAAAATATACTTTTTGTTTGGAAAGACAAAATAAATAAAAAGAGGTTTTGAACTGAGAAATTATTCAAAGTATTTTCTTTTTACTTCAAAACAATTTATTTATTTTCACCACCGCTATTGTAGTTCAAGGATATTGAAGCAAATGAAGCAAAGCTCTACCAATGCCTCCTGCAAAATAGAAAATTAATTAAGAGAAAATAATCTGTATCTAAAATTCCCTTATGTACTAAAATATCAGATGTTTGATTTCTGCTTTAATGATTTGCACTACTATATTTTGCTTTCAATTAATTTGACTAAAATAAAATTTAAAAAATAAAATAAAATCCTAATTGAGACTATTTTTTATGAATTAAAAAAATACATCTTTTTAAAGTGATAGATGAAAGTTCACATTTTGTTGAATTTAAATTACTTCTAAATATTTTAATTTATATTAGAATTCAAAAGTTCTCAAGAAAGAGTAATAATTTGGAAGTCCATGATTGCATGGTAATTCACAGAGTTTCCATGTACTTTTCACAGTTCTGACTGCAACATATTATGACAGAATTTGGACCTTAAAATACTTCCATTTTATTTTGCTTTAAAAATTATAAGGGTCAACTGGTACTTAGCACTTACTGAAACACCAGTTCAGTTTAATTCTTTTTAGTTCAGTGCAATGAAACCATGTCAGTCTGGAAAAAAATAATTAAGAAAAAAAAAAACTTAAGGGTACAATCTTGTTTTTAAAATTTCTTTACAGAAGTGGGCTTCATGAAAGTGGGAATTTTATTTATTATGTTCTCATTTGCAATAACACATTTTTAATAAGTCATCGGTAGTAGGTCCTTAGTAATGCCGAAGTATATAGAGACTTCTACATTTGAAATACTACTCAAAAAATGATGAAATAAGTTTTAATAGTATTTACAAATTTAAGGAAATGAAATGAAATGAAATGAAATGAAATGAAATGAAATAAAATAAAATAAAATAAAATAAAATAAAATAAAATAAAATAAAATAAA
>PYHW01009260.1:1078127-1088788 GCA_013186435.1 Turdus rufiventris | reverse complement strand
AAGGAAGGAAGGAAGGAAGGAAGGAAGGAAGGAAGGAAGGAAGGAAGGAATTCTAATGAATTATCTGTACAAATTGGCTATTTTAAGAATTGCTTTAATTTTCATTTGATGGTTATAATCTATAATTTCAATAATATTTGATGCATTCAATTTTAAATTCAAGGCCAAATTATTAAAGTGCTAACTAGTTTTTTTCCCAAAATGTCTGGAAAAGTAAAAAGTAAAAAAAGGTTGATTAATTGGCTCCTCTAAAAACTTGGTCAATTTTTTTTTTACTTGGTCCAAATGTAAACATTCTTTAAAAATCAGCATAAAGATTGCTGTAATACAAAAAAACGCTCTTCTGTTTCAGTTTTCACCTTTATTACATACTATGAGGTTCAGCTTCGAACTGGTTTAATTTAACTTCAGGGAGAAAGCAAGTATGCTTTGACTCTTTTCCTTTGGTGATGACAGTATATACTCCATAATGTGAGCTCATAATTGCACAATTTGAAAAATGCCTTCCAGCTCCTCTTCTTGTGTGATATTGTGTTTTGTATCAAAATGACACATTATGGTCACCTGTCATCTAAGAAAAGGGAGACCTGCCTTTTTTCTTCCTTTTTGTTATATTTTTAAATTTCCATAGTTTTTTTGTTATGGGTTTGTTTTTTTTTGTTTGTTGGGTTTTTTTGGTTTTTTTCTTAGAATGTAATGTAAATCTGTTTGAAATAAGTTGCATATTTCCAAGCTTAATTGGAAACATACATCAAAGGAGGAATTGTTTGAACTTTCTCAGAAACTGTATAATAATTGTATACATGTGTTTTTCATTCTGGAAAGCTTTTTTAAAACTGTAGCTGCAGAACTACTAGATGGAAGAAATATTACTCAATTAAACATAGTAGCAGGAGAAAAAAAATTGTTGACCCAGTATAATTTTTTAAAGATTTATTTTCATTTTTGCCCAGTTTTGATGAAAAATAACTTCTTATTTCTGGTAGATCATGCTCTAGATATATGGAGGGCTAAAATCCAGAGTTGCACAGAGGAAGATCAGCATCTGCTACTTTGCCAATACCCTGTCAATAGTAATTAGCTTTTTAACCTGTAAGATCAGAGGAATAATACATTTCCTTGAAAAATACTATTAAGGATTTGGAGACAAAAGTATTTATTCTTTTGAAATATGTCCTTAAAGACTCATTTTAATGAAAGCATACAATAAAAGTAGGTTTAGTAGGAAATAGCTCATTTCAGTACGTTTACCAAGAAAGTGAAGTATATTGGAGGCTTGGTTTAGAAATAACTCTGTTCTAATGTCAGTAACTACTCAGTTCACTACTAACACATGAGAAGCAAACAAGGTTAGTATGATTTTCTTTCCTCTGTAAACATCTCTTTGTCTCTGAGATGAGCAATGTATAATACCCAGGCTCATGACTCTGCATTCTTGTGTCCTGAAAATTTCTCCCAAAGACATCTGTGTTAAAAATTAAGGAGTAACAGGTGAATGCAGGACTAAGATTTAGAATTTAATTGAAAGTCTTCATACATAATCTAGGAAACACAGATTAAAAACATAATAAATAAGCCTGGCTTTTCATTTGAGAAATTATAAGTATCCTATAATATGATGGGCGATTAAGCCTCAGTTTGTGCTTGAAAAAGTAGCAGGGAATATAAAATTATTAAAATTTTCTCACCACATTTTCAGAAGCAATCCCAAAATAAGTGTTTTGCTGCTTTCTGATGATTGCCAGTTTGACAATCTGTTAAACCCAGCAGATGTCATGTATTGGTTCTCTCTTCAAAAAACATTTCAGCACTGGTCATAAAAATTATGACTCCTGGAATGTAATAGAAAGAGTCTAACATAACAGCTTTGTCATATAAAAATATTGCTTTTTGTGCCACTCTAGTTTTCAGGGTGTCTGCAGTCTCATTGCATAAGCAGAAGCAATTTTGCCAGACAGCAGTCTGTTACAGAAACATTTCTTTCCACTGTCCCTTTCAAGGGAGACTATTCTTCCAATTCCTTTTTGCTTCATTCCTGCAGGTGAAAATGCATCTATCACATCTGATTGCTCTTTATGGCTTAAAAACTCATGAAGAGTTCAGAAAGGCGCAAATGCCATGAGGGACCAGAAAATTAGTCATGATTCCACGATTAACTGAGTCCAGAGTTACTTCTCTACTGGCTATTACAAATATATAACTCAATTTTTCTGTTTTAAAGAGATACCTTGAAAAACTTAATATTGCGGAATAATAGACGTGTCTGAATTTGAAAGAAATTATAAAGGCCATGTAGTTGCGACCCCCCTACTGTGGGCAGGATCACCTTCCACTAATCCAAGTTGCTCAAAGCCCTTGAACACTTGGTCTTTAATACTTCCAGGATGGGACATTCACAACTTCTCTGGAAAATTTCTTCCAGTGTTTTAAAGTTTCTTAATATCTAATATAAAACTTCCCTTTGTCAGTTTATAAAACCATTCCCACCTTCATGCCCTTTAGAAAAGTCCCTCTCCAACTTTCCTGTAGGCCCTGTTAAGGTATTGGAAGATGCTGTAAAGGTCTCCCTGGAATCTTTGCTACTCCAGGCTAAATCAGTTTGTCTTCATAGTTGTGCCCCAGCCCAGAGAAAGACACCCATCACATGGAGTATTTGTTCCTTCTTTCTTGTTTTAACTTAGTATGTTCATCAACAACTTTTTGTCTCTTCTATCAATAATAATCTCTTTTTTACTACTAGGACTGATTGTTAATAGAAGAGTAATGCATGGAAAAAACTTCTTTAACCACAATTAACTGACAGCCACCCAATACACTGAACATTTAGCTGTTTTCTATAAAATAGAACAAATTTAAGAGAAAGTGGATCTCAGTCATCTCCTTCTCATTTCCCAGAGAAAGGCACAAGAAGACACTGATCAGAAATGGTGAAATAAGGAACTTGATTTGCTTTAAAGTGTGCATGTTTGAAGCTAGTATAATTTCTTATTTGAAAGAAGGTACTGAATTTATAATAATACAACTCTAGACCTGAAACAACTGCAGTAAATCACTGTATCTGCATTTGCTGTGACAGAGTTACAATCAGTTGAATATCCATCTCTGAAAACTCCAGTACCATGAGCATTTGACTGGTACAAAAGAAAATTTCTAAAGCTGAAGTTCATGCATACATATAGTGCTAATGTCTGCACGTTGTTGATCAGGATTACTAAGAGAGGAAATGCAGAAGCTTAATATAAAAATGTTAAATGGTTGAAGTACTGAAGTTGTGGTTTGAAATAAATTATTTTTGTCATGTGAATCAATCCATGGAGATAAACTGCTAGAGGTAAAGCTGGAAATATTTTAGGTAGATATGATTGATTATTTAGAAACCATTTGAAAGTTACTTTTCGAATTAATATGTCTGTATCTGCTGACATCTCTATTTTACAGAATCGCAGAATATACTGAGCTGGAAGGGACCCATCAGAGTCATAGAGCTCAGCTCTTGCCGTGGAACACTATCATCCCCAAGAGTCACACCATGTGCCTGAGAGTATTGTTCAAAAGCTTCTCAAGCTGTGTCAGGCTTGGTGCTGTGAGCACTTCCCTGGGGAGCCTGTTCCCGACACCAAACACCCTCCAGCTGAAGACCCTTTTCGTGACATCCAACCTAAACCTCCTCCAACACAACTTCATGCTGTTCCCTTATGTCCTGTTAGCAGAAAGAAAGAGATCAGTGCCTGCCCCTCCTGTTCCCCTCACAAGGAAGCTGTAACTACAGTGAGGTCTCCCCTCAGTCTCCTCCAGGCTGAACAGACCAAGTGACCTCAGCTACTCCTCTTATGGCTTCATCTCAAGGCCAGTTAAGGCCCTGTTTGTGTTGGCAGAGGACAGACAGTACTGATGCCTGTGAGCATGTTGATTCTTCTTTAAAATAAAAGAGAGAGCTGTTAGAACTGCATGATTTGAGTATTATAAACTTTAGACGCTGAGTACCTTCCTGTGAAATAGGATGGTGAATAACATTTTGTTATGGGACAAGGCAGGGTCTAGAATGGAGCATGAAATAAAAACTAAGTACTTGTCAGGAGTCTGAGTTCCCGAACAGTTAGTAGGCAAATTTATGTATGAAAAATTGAAATAAGAGAATATTGGCCAGTGTTCCAGGTCACCTAAGTAATGTTGGTTTTGTTCCATTACTTTAAATAAGTACTGGAGAGTGACCATTATTCAATATGGTTTTGTGCAGTACCACTGAAGATTCTTTTCCCCATCAGTAAAAGACATGCTTCCAGTGGAGAAGCTGACAACCTTTGGCATACCAGACATTTGAAGCAGATCAGTCATTGCCAGCTTGTGCATACCTTTTCCCTAACAAGCACTGATGCTGCCCTCTCTGCTAATGAGAGCACCCTGGGACCAGGAAACAAATTCATTGAATCCATTTTGTCTCACTCTCCTTCAGGAGAAATATTATTTTCACTGAACACTTGCACCTCAGCTTTGCCCTTATATTTTAGTTTATTTCCACAATATTTATATGTACTGTGACATTCCACATGTAAAGTATTTTTAAAAAGGTGTGTGCATGCAAGTTTAAATGCTATTTGTGACTTTTAGGATTTGATAGGAAATATTAGAAGTAACATTTGATTTATGAAAGACAAAAGACTCTGGTGTTCTGCAGAAGATGAAGTAACAGCAGAACCACAATAAAATAATTAATTGGTCTTTCATTTATTTATGTTATAATGTGAGAGATTTGTAAGCTCAGGAAAATTAGATTAAAATTAATGAAGAAATATTAGAAAATAAAATAATATGCAGGTCATAAGAAGAGTAAAGTCCACTCAATACATTCTGTGGGTTTTGTTTCAGATCACATTTTTGAAATTTCTTTTCTTCACTCTGTTAGTTGAATTGATTAATTGTCCATTGGCATTGGAACAACCCTAAGGAGAGTCATATTTTTTATTTTGTAAACTTTTTTTTAAAATAGTGAGGACATAGAATGGAAAGAAGATAATCACCTAATCTTGTAATTTATTGTCATTCATTTGTTCTAGGCTATTCAAGAGAAGCAGAAAATGTGATGGTAAGAAGTAAAAGCATATTTCTAAAAGTTTCCTTGTCATTCTGATTACATTGTCATTGATGTTAGATGTGTCATAGATTTCAGGAAAAATGTTAAAATAACATTAAAAGATTATGTAATCCTATCAATAAGATTTCTTATTTCTGAGAGACACTTTTCATTCATCAGTGATGAGGTTATATATGAGTAATGCTACCTGTATGTTAACTGAAGAGTACAAAAATGGGTTTTTATACAATTTTCTCTATCCTAAGGACTTGTATACCTGGATTTGACAGATTTGACCTATTTTAAAAGAACCCCACAACCAAAGTTTTGTTTGAAAGATTTAAAGTATACTAATATTATTTATTCTAATTTCAATTTTTGCCTCTTCTTGTAAAGTTCAGTGCCTCTTCAGACAATATTGAGAAAATCAAAATCCATCTGCCACTTCAGCTGAGGAAGAAGATCAAGTTAAGGAATGCATGAGCAAACTGGAGATATACAAGCCCATGAGAGTGGACAAGTTGCACTCCCAAGTGCTGAAGGACCTGGTTTATATCATCGCAAGGCCACTCTGAATTACTGGTGAAAAGTTATGGATATGGGGAGGTTTCCCAAGATTGAAAGATGGTAAATGTCACATTTATGTTTAAAAAGGTCAAAAAGCAACTGGAGAATTATAAATTCATCAGCCTGCACTGGTTTAATCCCACCTGGCTGCTAGAGTACCATGCAGCCACTCACTCATACCATAAGTCTCCATCGGTGGGATGGGGAAGAGAATAGGAAAAACAAAACTTTTGACTGAGATAAAAACAGTTTAATAATTTAAATTATTAATTCAATGCACCAGTATTAATAATTAATAATATATTAATTTAACAATGGTAGTAATAGCTGTTGTTGGTGTTGCTATTATTTTGAAAAGGAAAAAGAGGGAAAGGAATAAAACTTGAGAGAATATAGATGATGCACTATATAATATACCATCCACTGACCCATGTCCTGGACAACTCCCTCCAGTCTAGATACTGGACATGACTTTCTGTGCTGTGGAATAATCCTTTGGACTTTTGAGTCCATCATCCTGGCTGTACTCTGTCTTGGTTTTATGTGCACCTGCTCACTGGCAGAGAATGGGAGACTGAAGAGTCATTGACTCGGAATAACCTCTCCTGAGCAACAGCCAAAACATTAGTGTGCTACAAACATTACTCTCATACTGAATCCAAAATTCAGCACTCTACCTGCTGCAGAGAAGAATATTAACTATATCCCAGCCAAAACCAGGACACAGACTCACTTCAGCTGTGATGTGGGTTATGGAGCACATAAATCTGTATGCCATTTGCAAGCACATTAAAAACGTGAAGGTGATTGGAAGTAGTCAACATGGATTTACAAAGATGGAGATCCTGTGTGGTAGCTGTCTATGATGAGATACTGATTAATGCATGAGTGGGGAATAGTGGATATTATTTACCTTGTCTTTTCAAAGGTTTTGAGACTATATCCTGAACATCCCCAAGGACATGGCGTTTGAGTATGTGAAATATGGGTAGACAGTGATGTGGTCTGTAAACTTACAGAACTATAAGACATGTTTTCAAATACTAATGGGCTGAAATGGTTGTGATGAGTGGCATGAACTTCACTCAGACCATTCACCAGTATTATACCCTAAGGATAGATACAGTCTCCACTATAATTTAAATGTTTGTTAATGATCTGAATGATGAGACAGAGTGCACCCACAGCAAGTTTATGTGCGACACAAAATTGGAATGTTTGGTTGACATAGCAGATGTTTTTCCTGCCATTCAGAGAAACCTCACAGAGTGAAGTAGAAACTGTCAGAAAACGCAAAATACAGAGAAATGCCAATTCCTGGCATAGATGTTGAAAGGTTCTAGGGGCATGCTGGGGGCTAATCAATGGGAAAGTAGCTCTGCAGAGAAAGATCTGTGTGTTGTATCTCTTCCTACTGAGCACAGTACTCCAGCTGTAAAAACAATGGCCCTTTGGTCTACAGAAGAAAGATTTCTACCACCAAATTAAGGGAGCAAGTCCTTCCTTATTCAATTCTGGTAAGACACATCTGTAATATTTGGCCCAGTTGTGCACTCCTGGCAAGAAAGACATGAACTTACAGAAGGGGGTTCAGTGAAGGACCTTAAAGTTGGTGAAGTGACCGCTCTTGTGAAGAAAGTCTGAGAGCTGACATTGTTCATCTTGCAGAAGAGAATGCTCCAGAAGATTTTGCCATTTATATAAATACTTTATAGGAGAGTGAAAAGAACATGGAGACAAGCTCTTCTCAGTCATGGTCAGTGACAGGACAAGAAGTAATTAAATGGAAGAAATACTACTCAGGTGTTACTGTGAGGTGTTTGGCCACTGGAAGACATTTCACAGAGAGTTTGTGAAGTCTTTCTTGTTCAAGATATTAAAAAACTGACTAGATACACACCTGAGCAATGTAGTCTAGGAGCTCTTGAGGGTTGTAAGACTTGATGACCCTACAGAGGTCCTATAAATGTCACTTCCACCCTCATCAATTTTGTGATTTTAGGAATAATTTATGGTCATTTATTTTTATCATTAGGATTATTTTCAAATGAATGAATTGTCTGAAGCTTTAGCTCTTAAAAGGTATTCTTAATGTGACAGTGACAAAATATAGTCAAATCTTACTGTGCATCTTTCCTCCAAGCCTCACACCTACATCACATAGGCAATATGATTTGTCCTAAGACAAGTACACCAGGTGGGAATTGTCCTGAGTTAAGAAAAGAAGTTGGAAATTGCAGAAAGAATTCTCTTAATGCTTACATAATTGATGCATCCCAGAGGTGGAGAAGTTGTGATGATTACAATTGGGTCTGGTACACATTGGCCTGAAAAATGGTATTAAATGCTGCTGGAGACTGGGACAGTTAGACAAACTGGTCTCCCAAGGTTGCAGGCATCTTCCAAGCAAATCTCCACTCCCACTCGAACAGACACATCTTCAGGGGTGGATCATGGATACCAAGACAGGAACTCTCCCTTTTGAATAGGTGAATAAAAGCAGTAAGATCTGGTCACACAGGGAGATAAAATACTAAAGTAGCTCCATAGGTGATTTACTGCTTGTAATTGTGTGTTCTGCAAGGCCAAAGACTCTAAACTGGTATGTTTCTAGATAAACTTGCTTATACCATAACCCTTTAGACCCTTTATATTTTACATCTCATTGATTCATTGGTACATACTTCATTAATATTTGATAATATATTGGCAACAAATCTAATCAGAGTTATCCACATAATAAATGTTATATTTCTCTCACCTGGCCAAAGGTCTTCTCTCTACAACTTTTCTGCACACAATTTGGTTACCTCACCTGCTCTCTTTCAGTTAGAAGGCTAATTTAGCACATATCTTTTCAAAACAAGATCTTGTTAAACTGTACAACAAGCTACTGAATCACATTCATACAACACATACCTCTTACATAATTTTCGTAAGAAATTCTTACTTTTAGTTCAGGAAAAGGCCTCAGAAGTCAGAATCCCAAGCCTGGGTATACTGTAAGGCATCTTTTCCTTGAAGGAAACTCTTGTGAAAAAGTAAATTTAAGTGAAAAAGGTTTATTTAAGCTACTTCAGCTATATTTACATTTGAACCAACAGTTTATGTCTTTCAGTTTTATGTTTATGCCTTGTCTGTAAGAGACAGCTATTTTTGTCTCATGAAGAATTGTACATGCATTAAGTACTGAATTGATAAGGTAAAAAACACTTGGAGAAATGGCACGTGCGATCCTGAATGGTGTTGATTAGAAGGGATGACTCAGATCTCTCTGTTTTCTACCCTATATTGACAGAGTGCCTATGGGGACGTACATTTTTGCATTGTTTTCAAATGACTAGAATACATAATATCTTTGTTAGGTGTTCTTGAGTCTTTCCAAGTCTCTAATTTTGTTGCCTAAAAGGGTCCCACAGGATGGTTCATTTTGACTTAGCATAGTTTCATTTGCATAACAATGCCTTGCCTTGAATATGAGAATATCCTCCACATATGCTATAGGTTATCCCTGACTGTACACCGATTTTAAAATTCATCTTCCAGTAGGGGGTTGACACAGTGTAGACATCTCTTGGATACATGTAAATTGCTGTTTTTCTATTTCTATATAAGCCTCACTATTGAAGAAACCACAATTACCATGTAGAAAGTTCTTTGTGTTCATCCCTGGCTGATATTCTCCCCTATGTTTTTTTTTTTTTATACTGAAAAATGGAGACTGAAACATGTTATGTTCCAAAAGATAAGTGTTTCTACCTACTGAAAATTAGGTCACAAACTAAAAAATTCTCGTAACATTTATTTTGGTATTGAAATATGGCTTGTATGTATACACAGACAGCAGGACTTCAGAAATGTGCCAATTAAGTGCTGTATTTATGTCATGCATTGACCAAGATCTACCCCAAAAATGCAATAATTGACCTATAAAGGTAACAAGATTAAAACATTTTAGATTTAATTGAGAATATTAAAAAGATTTAGAATAATGGGCCTGATAATTTTTGGGTTTCTCCATTGTTATGAAAATACTTCAGATTTTTAACCATCACTACGTGATATTCAGTACCTCACATTCAATGTCATTTCAACTAGACCATTTAATCCAATTTCTAGAACTGACCTAGGCCACAAGTTCTTTCTTATCTTTTTCATTCGCTCATATAAATTTTGTAAATATTTTTATTCTAATACAAACCTTTAACCAACTCTCTTTGAAAGAAAATATTTACCAATAATTATTTTAGCAATTACTTATTACAGTTAAAAATTATGAAAATCTTACTAGAACTGTAGTTTATTCCACCCTTGGGACAAACCCAGACAAGGGGTCAACAATTCAACCTCTCATGAATCCTATCCTAACCACTGTATCATTTGGATTATGCTACTAGCTCAGTGCAGTGATGACCTTTGAACATTCCAGGACCATAGATAAATTTATTTGCAGTCAGCTTCCTTAAGGGACTGTTGAATGGCACAAAAATACCATTGTCACAGGTCATTTATAATAACATCTGTTTTCTTTGGTGTTCATTGTGTGAGTTCTATGCATAACTTCTGATTCAACTGTTCTTTTCAACAGGATGCTATGGAGAATTTTCTTCTTACACCTGCCTACATGTCTTCTCATGTTTTTCTTTTACCAGTATCATTCTCTTAGATGCACAATAAATTATCAGTTTTACTTCAGAATTCTGACAGATTCAAGATAATTTGTGGGCTTCCTGACCATGTCCCGTTTTCTGTTCTTTCCTGTCTTCTCTTCATCTTTCATCCAGAAGGAACAGAAGCTATAAATAAAATCACACACCTCTTTGCTGGAAGTTAATTTCCTTATCTTTTAGCAATTTTCTACATATATTAAAAAAACTAGATTCTTTAAAACAAGTATTTTCTGTAAGCATTTTTTCTTGTGTTTTTTATTTTATGTTCTTTTAAATTACAGTAATTTCACGACTATAAGGCGCACCCTTTTGACTAAAATTTTTCCCCAAACCCGGAAGTGCGCCTTATAGTC
>PYHW01009260.1:1027336-1072887 GCA_013186435.1 Turdus rufiventris | reverse complement strand
GTCCCATTAAATGGTGGCTGCAGTCCTCTTGCAGTGACAGATGTGATTCAGTTGAAGCAGTGCTCCTGTAGAAAGTGCAGTTTCCCTCCAGTTTTCCTCTGGAGTTCAATGGAGAAAGGAGCTACCTTAGTGTCCCAAAACCTCTGTTTTTATCTTGGTGAGAAATGTTGGGCTTTTCCCCCTGGCTGGTGCAACTTTTAGTGGGATGCAGTAATTTTATCAGTCATACAGTGGGACTCAATGGGCCGTTAGCAGAAAATGACTGGCTGGTGGAAGGATGGGTTGTGAAAAGATAAAGAACAATGCCCTGCCTGGTTTCAATGGATGGCTCATTAGCAAAATATACCCCATGGAGATAAGGATCACTACCCCCATCCTCAACAGATGGTGATAGAATAGATACCTTTTATCATATCCTCTATTGTAACCCAAGACAGTTGCTGACACCCAGACGTGCGGCTTATAATCGTGAAATTACTGTATATTGTATAATAAAAATAATATAAATATGAAAATATAAATTTCAAAGTTTTGGTTCTATATGTTGTATCTGCTGATTGAGAAAATATATTTTAAAATTTCTTTCTAATTCTATGGGAGACAAATGGTGACATAGATAACAGTATAATAATATGCTTTTGATTTTTTTTGTTTTTACTTTGGTAGAAAAAATTTAAAGATCCATTACATTGGTCATGTTTGGAGTGATTAACTTCTCTTTATAGATAAGTATAAATTTAATTTTACCTTCAAATCAGAGATTTGACAATTTTTTTTCATACTCAGTGCTAAAATATGATAAGGCATGCTTATACCAGAAATATGAAGATTTGTATAGCTGTTAAATATTTCTGATAAATGTTTCCATTTTTAATCTTTGAGTACTGAGTTCCAGATTTATATGAAAGCCTTTTATGTGCAACTTTGTGACATTATTTTGTTAAACTAATTTTGTTAATAGTTTTAATAGGGTTTTTTTCAATGCTAAATGTTCCAATTTGATCAGTTCCAAGTACTATCAAAAATTTAACAAAAATATAAAAATCTATAATGGTTAACCTTCATACACTAAATAGTTCCTACGGTTTTGCTGTACAAGTTTCAAATCAGCCAAATACAGCACTGCTTACAGATTCCTTAGAAGTAATAGTCTAACTACTTTTTCACCAAACCTTTGTTTTCGTCTTTTCTCCTCATCCATTTCATGATACTATTTCTTCCATGCATCTTATTCTCTCTGGAGTTGTTTCCTGCTTGGAGCTGCAGTGATGAATCTATGTTTATGGTAAATAGTGCCTGTTTCAGCTACTTCATTACATACACAGTGCACACGTATTTCCTGAGGAAGAGTCTCACTCATACCAGCTTGGGTCCATGTTACAACCCTCACTTGGATCTGACATGCTCATACCGCTGTTAAGGAAATCATTAACTTGCCTTCTCTGGGCCTGCATCCAATGCTGAATAAAAAAAAAAATTGAGTAATACATGTTGTTATGAAGTGTCAGAGATTCATATTTTCAATACCTTACTGAAAAATCGTCATATTTGCACATATGCTGATCCCTTTTTAAACTCGTCACAGCAAATGCCAAACACTTATGGTTTCCCTGTTTTCAATTGAAAAATGCTGCTATGTTCTTTCTAGTTCCAAACTGCAACTGAACACTCTCTGAGATGGTATAACAAGATGTACAGTCTCATCAGAAGAAAATAATGGAAGTGCATCAATATGAGTAGATTTTTTTTTCAATACAAATCCTCCAAAATATATATTTTAAAGTTATTTTTACAATTCTGTAATTTTTACAATTCTCTAATTCATTGATTTAAAATCATGCTTTTCTTCTGTAGAGAAAATAATCTCCCGTTGCAGTACATCAAAAACATTATGACTCATCCATGCTCGCCAAATTATCCCTTACAGTATTTTACAGAACCACAGGAAGACTCACATTTACAGCATCTAAAAACCTAATAGATGAGTCTAATATGCCTTTGTCCTGGCTATTTAAAAAGTAATCTACAACTACAAATTGTGTAAATTGTAAAAGCCCTCTGTCATAGGGTTTTTTTTCCTTTGTGTCATTTTTCAGGAAGATAGTTTCACTCTAGAAAACTTACAATGCCTAACTTCTTCATTACTTGAATTTTCCCTAATAATAGTTGTGGAGTTTAAATCTAGTCATCAGTCTATGAAGAAAACTCAATTATAATATCACTAAGCAAAGACACTCCAGGTAAAGAACATGTTATTTGTTCTCTCACTGGGAAAAGTCCCACTAAAACTGCTGGTAGTTTTCCATCTCCTTCCATGTTCAGAGAACTTTCTGTGCCAAGAAAAGCAATTTCACACAGAGCTTTCCATTTTCTACCTGTCCTTTGTATTCCTTTTTCTAAATCTAATCTTCTAATTAGGCTCTGTATAACAATAAGATAGCTTTTGAAGACTGTGACAACTGCTTTTTATGTAGTCTCTGATACAGTCTTGTCTGGAATTCTCATCTGTCAAACCTTTTGGAATTAACCAGGAAAGTTAAATGTTTAAAATTTATTGCTATGGGATAGAGGAGTTACAGGTCACTATGTTTCTTTTCATTTTGAGACAGCATCTCTGAGACCTCATAAATAAACAGACATGTAAACTCTAGAGAGTTTTATTCAAGCATCGAACATATGCAATAATCTACCTTTTCCTGTTTAGCAAATGCATTTCTTTTTCCAGTCATTCTAAACTCCAGAACATTTCTTCAGTTCTAAAATACTGTGACATTTCCATCTGGTTCACTGAAAAATTAATGTATCTCCTAATGATTTTTTAGTTTAATATTATGCAACACAATGAAAGTTAACATGAAAAAACAGATGTATTTCAGAATTATAGTATGGCTCTTTCTACTTTCTCATTCTCATTTAGAATTATTTAAAGGGAAAAAATTAGCATAGGTTTAGAAAAGCTTTTCTGGTATTTTGTGTATTCCAAGTATGTTGAAATGTGGGTTAATATAGACATATGTCTCAAAGCTGGTCAAGCATTTTTGTAGACACACAACTCAGGTAAAAACCCTCAAATCTCTAAATATTCAAGATTTTGCAGTTTAGACCAACACAGAATTGAGATGGGAAAAGAAAAAAAAACAAAAAAACCCAGAAAACCTAGAAGAGGAAAGAGAAAAACAGGGAAAGAGGAGCAGGGAGGAGAGAAAAGGAGCTAGTAATACATGAAGCATAAATTATTTTTAAGGATTATTAAGACTATAGTAATTTCACGACTATAAGGCACACCCTTTTGACTAAATATTTCCCCCAAACCCCGAAGTGCGCCTTATAGTCTGGTGCGCCTTATATGATGGATAAAGTTGTGAAATTTGCCAAACCGGAAGTGTGAGCCGCAATGGGGGGGCGGTGCTGTGGGAGTGCCGAGTCATGAGGGGGTGCAGGAACGGGCGGCCACCACGGCCAGCAGGAGCCACAAGGGGAGGGAGGGAGCTGCTGCCGGCCCTGACCCGGGTGCGGGAGAAACAAGAAGCCAGGCGGCACCACCCCAGGCGCAGGGGGGAACAAGAAGCCGGGCAGTGCCAACCCCAGCCCGGGTGTGGGGGAAACGAGAAGTGCGAGCCCGCAACAGCCCTGAGCAAAGCCCGCCCGGTGGTGGGCTCTGAACAGCGGTGGCGCGGCCTTGGTGGCCGCGGGAATGTGGTGGCGGTGAAGCCCCTGCAGCAGCAGCAAAGCAAACCATTTAGGCTACTTGCTTCCACAAGTTTTCAGCTATAATTCCACTTTCTATTCATTCAACCATATAAATGAAGTCTTCCCAAAAGAGTTATGTATAAATATCAATTGAATTTGTTGATTTTTTGCCAGTAGAATTGCTTCAGAACTTCTGGAAGTTCCAGCCTAAATTTCAAATTGGTTTGTTTGTTTGGGGAATATTTTTTTGCTTTTGGATTTTTGGTTGTCATTTGTTTTTTTATTTTAGTTTTTTGGTTTTTTTGGTTTTTTTGTAACTTTTAGAATATTTTATTTATTGAACGATATTAGAAGTGGACCCAGAGCTGTCGTCTTCTCTGAATAATTAAATGGATGGTTGTTCACTTCATGAACAGACCATAGAGGATGCTTATTACAAAAGAAGATTCTAGCAAAAAAAACAGCTCAATATTGCAATTTGTCCACACTGATATTATTGTATGGTACTCCAGGTCAAAACTGCCTTGAGAGCATGTGGACTGTTTGTTATATCCATGTTGGACAAGTCAGAAAAGGAAGAAAGAATTTTTTACTGAAACCAACAATGTGGGATTGGATATATTGACAATAAATCAGTAGCTTTTTCAGACATAAATTTTGCAGTAAAATTAAACATAAATACTATAATTCCTTTAAAGAAATAATTCAGATACGCAGAAATTAATTTTGTTAAAAAGGACCAATTACGTTGAAATTTGGCATAGCATTATTTTATGAGTGTTGGACTGAAAGATAACAGGTGCCATGAATGGTATAACTGGGTGTTTTCTGACACCTGCCAAATGAACAACAGGTGAAAAAAAGAACACCGAAGATAAAAACCACAAATAATAATAAATTAATAATGATAATGATGATAATGATAACGATAATGATAATGATAATGATAATGATAATAATAATAAGTAGTAGTAGTAGTATTTCTATTACTGTTACTGTTTACTATTGTTTCTACTGTTACTACTGTTACTATTATTAATATAATGTTGTTGTTTTTATTATTGTTATTTTTCTCTGATGATGATGATGGTGATGTTGTCAATTATGTTGGAATTTCTTCTGTTACTTGAAACCAAAAAACGCCAGTATGTTTCACTAACCATAGACTGAAGTGAAATTTGAATCATCCTTTCTGGTCTGAAATCTTCACAGCAAACAGCCTGAAGCTGAATATCTAAAGGAGTGTTCTAATCGCATCACTATTTATATACAGAGGTTTTGAGAAGGAAGGTCTGCAAGTAAATCCTGATTAAGGAAAAATATTTATGAAAGACATTGATTTAGAACTCCAAAATCTATAAAAGGACATAATTTTGCAAGCAAATAAGGAGTAATTTTATTTTTCAGCTGTCTTATTACCCCATTTTCACAAAACATCAAAAAATGTAATGAATGCAAGGAAAACAGTAGTTTCTATATTATTTCTATTAATGACTGTATTACTCACAACTCCAATAACAGCATTTGCCTGAGAAGCAGTTGTTTTTGCCTCAGAGTTAGTAAGTAGTCTTCACACATTTGGTGAGGACAGGTATATTTAATTTACTGTATTTTAGGGAACCAGCTCACCAAGTTTCAAAAAGGTACCACAATGTTCCAGTATTATAAATATTTTTGCAGCAGCACATTTTGCCAAGATTTTTCTGCTTTTCTGGTGAACATGTTATTAGCCATGCCCTACATTTATTATAGCCAAAAAATCAACTAATTCCAATAATTTATTATAAACGAAACAAAAAATTATGTTAAATTTTTTTTCTTGCATGAAGTATACTGCCACTTCTCTTTTTAACACTCTTTCATTAGTCTCTAATTGCTTCCATAATGTGTCTTTTCCTGCTCTAGAGATTACAGTCATGAGTAAATTAGAAAATGTCAGTGGTTTATTACAGTAAGAGGGTTATTGTAGATAAGTTGTGTTAAAAGTACAAAATATTTTCTATGCTACAGAAAAAGTACGAAAACTCCCTTAATTTATCCTAAAACTGGCAAAGATTCTCTTAAGTACAAAAGCTTATGATTTAATGGCGTGCTAAATAATTACAACTTGACTGAAACAAGTGCAGTAATTTCATGACTATAAGGTGCACTGGATTATAAGGCACACATTTTTTTTGCAGCGAGGATCCGTGCGCAATAAAGTAACGAATTACTAATGGAATTGTGCTATAGTGGGATTTAGTGGCTGGTGCTCAATTTGCAAATATTTTTCATGGATCAGCATAGCCTTTAAATGCATCCTAAAAAGAATCAAAACACTAAAAATAAAAACAGAGAAAAATCACTCATTTTACTGAACCTGCCAGCTCTGCTCTCACTCAGCTGAGGGGAGAGCATGGCCCAGGGGGGCAAGGGCAGTTGGAAAGTTTCCTGGCTAGTGGCGGATCCCCCCGAGTACCACATCAACTCACCCTGGTGATGGGGTGGCCCAGGCACCCAGGGCTGTGGGATGCTTGGTGCTGCCATCCCTCACCCTGGGCAGCATTCCTGGGTGCCAATGGGCCCAGCATCCTGCAGCCGCTGTTCTTCCGCACCCAGCAGTTGCACCCAACACTGGGCGGACCCCGCTGCCGTAGCAGTGTCGGGGTGCAGGGTGGATCCAACCGCAGAGAAAAAACCTCTCTCCTCCGTGTTCAGGCCAGTGAGTGCCAGTGACCCCCCAGAAGGAAAAAAAAAGGAAACCATGACCATCTACCCTGACCACCCAAGCCCCCCCCAGCAACTGAGACATTGAGAGTACCCACCAATCTCTTTTGTCTTGAACAATTAAAAGCTAAGGGACTTCCCTACCAGCTTTGTTAGCATGATAATGGGAAAAATTTCTCCACAGAGGGAAAAAGTAAAAACTCCCCAACCCCCAACACGTGTGCTCCACCTGCTCGTGATCATTTGATTGTGAGCTTCATGTTTGTTGCTGAGCAATGTGAAACAGAAATTGTTTTGAGATCCCTTCAATAATCAAACTTTTTCCATATATAAGGCACACCGGATTATAAGGCGCACTTATGAGTTTCGAGCAAAATTTTAGGCTCTAAGGTGCGCTGTATAGTTATGAAATTACTGTACTTTTATTATCTTTATGCCAGTGTTAACTTATTTATGCAGTCTTTCACTACAAAGATTCTGTTACTTGTGAAATTCTAGTCTACTTTTAATTTCCTTTTAACCTTCATACTCTGCTGTATGGCTCCTGTAACAGCAGAAAACCAGATAATAAATACTTTCATGAGTAAAAGAAGTTATATGCTCTCTTTCATGTAGAAAGCCAACATGCAGAGACCACCCCAAGTTTGCATGTACGAGATGTATGAAAGTGTTGAAAAGGAGGAGTGCTTTAAGTCGTAAGCAAACTGAGATACTTTGTGTTCAATGTATTATCAGGATCTAATTGTGCCCTAATTTACTAAATGTTTTTGCTTCCCGACTCTGATTGCTAAAACTGAAGAACATCTGGAAGTACACAGGTGTTTGTAAAGCCTCATTGCCCAAACTAGGGTTTGCCAAGGCTCAGCTAGTGGACAGGAAAAAAGAAGAAAACCAATATGTGAGGGTTATCTTCAAGCCTTCACTGTGTTCTGGCAAAGGCTCTTGTCACCTGGGGTTCTCTGCTAATTGGAGTTTTTCTCCAAAGTATGTGCACTAGCTATGATGTAATTGAGGCATGGACTCATGCCTGCTTGCCTCTGCCTGCTAGAACTGAGACGGGGTGAATACTTTCCGTGCTCAGGGAATTCTTTACTGATCTCCCTAAATATCCGTGTGTTGCTAGAGATACTCAGAGAAGGGAACTTAAACAGAGATAGTTTTTCGTTATATTTTAATTTGTATCAGCAAGAAACTGATGGGTAAGAGGATTAAGAGGTTTAGGATTCAGTAGATAGATGGATATCTTATGATTATACAGGAACTTTAAAAGTATGTTTGTTGTTAGAGACCTGATCAATTATCTCATTGTGATAGAAAACTTCTACATCAAAAACAGTCAAGGAAGAATATAGAGGCTTTTACAGAAGCAGAGAATGGATCATGGTGGAAAGGACCCAGTGGGTCATCTGCTCCAACCTCCTGCTCAAGCAGGGTCATCCCAGAGCACTTGGCACAGGATTTCAGACAGAGTTCTTAAATGCTTTCAGTAGGGAGATGCAACAATCTCTCTGGGCAACCTGATTGAATATATGGTCACCTGTGCATGAAAAAGTTCTTCCTCATGTTCAGGTGGAGCTTCCTGCACATGTGTTTGCTGATTGCCTCTTGTGCTGTTGCTCAGCACCCAGAGCCTGGCTCTACCCTCTTGGTACTTCTCCTTGAGATATTTGTGGACATTGATGAGGTCCCTTCTCAGTTGTCTCTTTTTTTCAATGAACCAGTCCTGATGCTTTGGTAATTTTTGGTTAATTGTCAGCAATAGCTAAAGGAAAATGGGGCTGGAATGATGTCCCTGTCACTTTTTACACTTCGCTGGAAGTCTGTAAAAATATCTACTAATGCCAATTCTATGAAAATTTTCTTATGTTACAGGAGCCTGACTTTGTAAACAACTTTGATGTATAAGTATACACTGTTTAAAAAATAATTACCTGTAAATGTATTGAGGTAATTTTTACTGCATCATTTATTTTTGGTGCAGTATTTTTAGTATAACTGCTCACATAGTTGTAGCAACATCTGTTTCTCTCTGTGCAATACAGGTCTAGTCCAGCCCAAGCTTTCCAAAGTGAAAGTAAAAGGTCTTACTCATATGAAAGGAATCAATGAATACTTTATATATTTTTCAATACTGATTATATTATCTTTTCTGTCATAATACAAGGATTTGTTTACCTTTTTTAAACAAGTCCATGACCAGCTCAGAAGATCAGATAGTTCCTTTACATATTATGCTAGTGTTAGGTTTTTCAACAAAAATTTATTTCTATGCAATTTTTGTAAGATCTGAACTCATCCTGCTTTTCAGCAGTCTTTTTTTACACGATGACAGAAATAATACCATAAAACAACATATATAAAGGGAGAGAAACATAGAAGAAGATGGTATTTAAAGGCAAAGCTAATTTCATAAACATTTTTTTCTAATACAAATAGATTGCTGGCACATAGTTTCACATCTGATGTAGGTTTTTTTATACGTTCTTGCATTTGATTTGAGATAATACATAAAAATTAGAGATTTTACTGTGAGTTGTAGTATAAGTTTAGGTAGAATTAAGAGCAGTTATTCCATGTTTTATTATAAGTAGAGTTCCCCTGAAGTAGACTGGCTCTGTTCTAAAGCTTCAGCTATTGAGGCATATTGTTCCCATGCACTGCTGCATCGACTACAAAGCGTGAGAAAGTAGGGAAATCCTATTCATTCCATTGCTATTTCACAGTAATAGTTTATTTTTAATATATTACATGTGCATGTACAGGGAGGATTTTACTTCTTTTCCTGACGTGTATCTGAAGCTGGAAGACTTCAATATTGTTTAAGAGTCTCCTGCAGTCTTGCAGTAAGGCTTGAAATAAGGTTCTCCATAAAAGATACATTTCTGGTACTGCAGTCCAGGGACAACTGGTGCTGTTAAATGGCTTCTGGTGTTAATTCCTTTTCTTTAAGTTAACACTTGAAGAGACTATATTTCAAAAGTAAACATCAAAGTATCTGGGAAAGATAGGAATAACTTTTTCTATCTCTTTCTTACAGAAAAAAAAAAAGAGAATAGTAATTGGTGATGCTTATAAAAGAACACCAAACAATGGACAAAGTTGCAAATAGCTTACAGTTAATGGCTGCAATAGTTACAGAGAGTAGAGATTAGTGAAAGAAGTTGTTCCTGACTCCATTTTAGATGTTTCATTGCTTTGAAACAAAGACCTTATGTTCAGAAAGTCCAAGTTCACTGTTTTGTCTAATGTCCTTTTTTATATACTTGTGTACCTACCTACAATCTTTCATTTTTACATTCCTGTGCTTGGAATAATAGTGTGCAGAATAAGACCTCTGAGGGAATTCAAAGCAAGCATCTCTGTTGTTTTGTGTCCTGCTCTGAAGGGATACTCCAGGATTGCAATTTTCCATGGTAAAATTCAATCCTCACTTTTAAATATTCCTCTGAAATTTCCTTAAGTGCAGAAATTTTGGTTGTATCATCTGCACAAGACTTCTTTGGCATGGTTTTCACATGTCCTTTCTCAAAAATAAGAGGCCATCCCTACTCTTTCAACTTGCGTCCAAATCCTGCTTTGAAATGACAGCCCTATTTCACAAGAAATGGTTGGGTATGGTGAAGGAGATACTTCATGTCTGTGAAGAAAATTTTGCCAGGTTTGATCTCAGCTGCTGGATTTTTGGAAGGAGGAAATATTTCAGCTTCTGGGAATTGTTGATGGAAGATGTAAAATAGTACATATAATCAGATACCTACAGCTGTGTAAAAGCATTAAAAGCATATTACTCTAACTCCTACAATTTGTAGCTCAGTTTACCAATTTAATATGTTAACAGTCATTTACAGTAACTACTAAGTAACTTTAGTTCTATTTCTTTTGAATGCGCAAATGTTTTGCATCCTAAACACACTCAAATTAAGAGATGCAAGCATCAGTGGTCACTGGAAGAGAATAAAATTTTTGTCTTTATTTAATAATGGTGTACTAAGTTTGGGATTTTTTATGGGTTAGTGCAAAAGTAGTTTGAAAATTACATTTCTTGCTTGCTGGCTGCTACTTATTATTTACTTATCATTACTTCAGGCTGTACCTGAAAGCCATTACCTGTTAAGGCTCTCCATTTACTGATATTGTTACTGCAGAATATGCTTAGTTGTCAGTACACCGAGTCAGTAGCAGCAACACAGAACTGATTATGAAATGTTGGCAATGTGATTATTTATTTAATATCATCACTCTGTCTGATTTTTAAATCACAAGATCTGAGTTTCTTGATCACAGGAGCCTTGCTTATTGTTGTGACCTACTTTTCAGAATCATCCTGTTCATTTTGACAAAAAAAAAGTGATTTTTGTGTATTTTCAAATTTTTTAAAATAAGAATATCCTTTGCAGGATGACTTCCTACTGAACTGCAATCAAAATAATGCTCAGCTTTAATCTGTATATCAACACAGCAGGCAAATATAATATTCAATCTTACTGGCACAGCAGCTTTAAGTAGATGGTACATTTAATAAGACCATTGTGTAAAAGTTAAACCTTGTATAAATCCTGCCATTTTATGAAGATAGCATAAGCACGGCTTCTTAAATTATCATACTGGGATCTAAAAAGCACTTTCTTTTATGCTTTTCTTTGTTTGTATTTCATTTGTCTATGAAAAGTGGACAGGAATGGTTTTTTGCAGCTAAGAGGGGATTTCTGTTGTACTTCTGTAGTAATTTGCACCCTGTGGGACAATGTGCTTTATTCTCACTATGGATCGTCCTCTTGAACCTAAGCCCTAGAGGAAAACTGGCAGACAAGGAGTGAGATCAAAAACATCCCTGAGTGTAAATGATACACTTTTGTGAACTCTTAATCCATTCACAACCATTATTCCCTTTTGCCTAGAATTGCTGGCTGGGGAAAAAAAAGGCTGCACGGTCCATTGCTGAAGCTGCCTTTCTGACAGTAGTCTGGGTCTCATTCTGGTTTCACTTAGGGCAAGGGTAGCCAGCAGCTTTGCTGCAACAAAGAGCATTTATGGTTTCTTTTTGCAAGCTGATTTGTTTAGCTTAACTTCTCCTTTTGACTATTCCTTTTTGCAAACTGTAATAATGTTAATCTATATTTTTTTAAAGATTCTTTCTTGTTGCACCCCAAAAGCCTTCCAGTTATTGCTTTCTTTACTAATTATTAGATGCATAGTCAGCTGTCCTTTCTGCCTTGTTCAATTAAGCAGGGGAAAGAAATAGATGTTCTTGCAAATGGAAGGAAAAGAGAAAAGCTAAAAAAAAGATATAAAAGTGAGGAAGAAATTGCATCTCTAAATGTCTTTTGCAGAGAAAATTTTAATAGATTTCCTCATGATTTTTCCTCTACAACTATTTAAATGGATGTTTTATCTTTAGGGTTCAGAGGTGCAGAAGCAACTTTTTAGTTGTTAGCTAAATGCAGAAGGTTTTTAAGTTTTTTGTAAATGGTAATATAAAAAGTAATTAAATATTGTGAATATTCCTATTTTTACATTGTTATATAATTAACATTTGTTATTGTTCGCAAATAAAGTCAATGAAGGCGGCAGTGCAACTGAACTAAGTTCAGATCTACTAGTCAAACTGTTATTTAGTCCAAAAGCACTTCCACAATCAAATAACTGAAGAAGCCTTAAATGTGGAACTGTTATTTTATGACTATTAATTCCTCTCTGGTGCAGATAGGAAAGTATTTGGAGAGTAACTGGAAGACAGAGGGCACTTAACCACCAATACCACTGCTTTAAAAAATTAATAAGGTTTGTATCTACTACATAGGACTGGTGGAGGGGAACACTTAGCCTAGGATGTCTTGTTGAGGAACACATTCAGTGCAGGCAGCTCAGGTGCAGCTGTGCTGGGAGCTGCAGGTTCAGTTCTGGCTGGGAGCCCAAGGAAAGAAGCCAGGAAAAGCCAACCCTTGGCACAGGAAAGGGTACAAGGAACAGCCTGGGGACCAGACACTGAGACACAGCAGGAGCTGATGGCTCAGGAGGAGCAGCAATAGTTTTCCCCTTGGACTGTGAGGGTATAAAAGCCCAGGGGTTCCTTTTTGGGGGGTCCCTCCTAGCAGGCACCACCTCGAGCTGTTTCTGTGAGACTGCACCCTGAATAAATTGCTTGATGGACTAAGATATCTGAGGATCTTCTAAGGGAAACCTGGCACCAAAATGGTAAGGAAACCTTTGGCTCATCAGAGTTGTCCACTGTTAAAGGGCTTCAGTGCCAGCTGTGACAGTCTCTGGCGCTGGGACTATGGCTGCTAGGAAGTCCTGTGAGTAATCAAACAGAAATTTTCTTAACAGCTTTCTTTGAGGACCATGCTCTGTACCAGGTCTCATGGTTGAAATCCGTGAAGCTTAACAACATTTGTATTATCTTGAAATCCCCTTTCTTTCAAAGATATTTTAGACTAATTAGGGACTTCACTTCTGAGACCTATAATAGAATGCTTACTATGTATATTCCTTTTTAATTCTCTCCTGAATTATCCAGTTGTTCTTGAGACTATGGAATGTTTGCTTTCTTATCGCCGTCTCTGTCTCTCACAGACTACACGTATGATGTACTTCAAGTCAACCTTACCACTTTTTCTTTCTCTGTTCACTTTCTCTCACACAGCTCAAGACCAGGTGCTCTTTGCTAGCATGAAGTAGCCATCATACTACTAGTACTACTACTACTACTGCCACTACTACTACTACTACTACTACTACTACTACTACTAGTAGCAGTAACAGTAATAATAATAATAATAATAATAATAATAATAATAATAATAATAATAACAACACTAACAATAATAGTGTTTACAGTTTGTTTGAAGAGCTAGATATCTTTGTCTGAGGCTGTAGGCTAGTCATGATCTTTTGTCAATGTTTCTCTGTAAGAGTTTTAGCATAGTACAAAAACTCCAAACAAACCATAGCTAAATTTTTTTTTTTTTGTGGTGTCATAATATTTCAGCCTAAGTATCTTTGCTCCTCTTACTCACTTTTTTGTTATAGTCCTACAAAAGCCCATTGTGTCTTCTGAATATCTATTTCTGTAGGACACTTCATAAGACTCATTTCAACTTCCAGCTATTTAGATACGTCATTTTTTGTAAACTTTTTACTCCCCAATGGCTGATTTATTTGAATAAGGGACGTCTAGATACATTATTTCAAATATTTGTATATTTAATTTATCACACAACAAGCGATTAATGGAAAAAATTTTGTACTTAATTCTATCTCCTGGATTTGTGTCTATGGAATTTTGCAATCATATGCCCCAGAATTAATGTCATAAAAGTTTAGTTGTTTCAGCAGTATTTACAAGCTATTTTGCATTTATTGAACTTTAGTTTTAATATTGCGAAGCTTATCTAATCGTAGACAAAGTTATCTTCTGAGAGTTAAAAATCGTCTATCAATTCTAACAGTTGTTATGCTCTCTTAGGCTCACACTATGAATTGGAAATCATTGCCATTAATGCACTTTTAATTGCAGTATCTTCTGAAACTAGGCTGGATATTAAATATAAATCATAACAAATGTTTTCTGTAAGTGTTCTTTATTGAAAAAGAATTCTTAGGGTTTTTGTTTAAATATAATTTTCTGTCAAGATTTTTTTTTTTGCTAACTATTCAACAACAGTGAGAAGGAAAAAATTATAGGGTTCTTGCTACTCAGAGATAATTAATTGGAGCCGCTTGAGACATTTAGTTTTTAACTCCCTTTTCAGAGATTTAAAATCACTTTTTTCTTTCTAAGAGATAGAATGATTTTGTAATGTGTGTGGATGATATGAAGCAACATATGGAAAATCATTGGACTTCTGCCTTTTTCAAGTCACTGTAAGATTAAGGAAGAGAAGTTTTTTATACTGTTAATTTTGTTCATTGTTTCATTGTCTTTGACAGCTTCAACCACTTTGCCATTTTTTTTTTACCATTCTGAGCAATATTTTCAGAAAATATTGCTATATAAATTCTCAGTAGGTTTGTAGTGAAAATGTTTGAAACAGTTTTAGACTTTTTTCTAATTATTGTAGGGATGGCAGCTCATCTGCAGTGCTGGCCTGAATTTGGTAAGAAGAAGAGACAGTTATACAGCTGCAAAAAATTTCTTTTTCCTCATCACAGACAAATTCATATTTCGATTTTGTAACTCATACATAGCCAGCTAAACCTAAGATCTAAAACATCAGTGATCACTGTTGAATCACTTTTAGAGGAGCACACATCAACAGAAGTGAATGGTAAAGATATGTTTGCAAATGAGCAAATGGGAAACTAAACCTGTGTTCCTCATCAGTTCCCAGAATCATGCTGGAATTTATTTGCCAATATCAACAAATAAAAATGCTGAAATGCATCTAAAAAGTATGAGAAAACGAAAAGTGACAAGTAACACAGTGTTGCAAAGAACATAAAGGCGAGTCTGATTTATTTTTCTGTGACAAAATAACATATTTCATGCATAGGGGAGAATCAGAAGATGTAGTATCTTCACTTATGTAAGGGTTTTACCAGTCACTTATGTAAGGGTTTTACCAGTTTCAGATTTTACATTTTGACAGATCACATTGGAGAACACAGTACAAAATACATTATGGATTACACTGGCTAAAATCTCTTTGCAGAGACTGATTATCAGTGGTTCATAATCAAAACAGAAGTGTGTAGTGGGTACTGATATTCAATATTTTTCATTAGTACTCTGAAAGATAAAATGCAGGCTGTTCATTACATTCACAGATCAAGCTACACGGTGGAAGATTACCAGCTCAGGCAATGTTTCAGCTCTGTAACCAATTACAAAGTGTTGCTTTCTTAAGGAAACACAAACATGGGAGGGGGAGCCAGTCAGTAATAGCCGTTTTACAGAGGCTACCTAAAGGGTTTAAACAAAACACTAACATGAACCAGAGGTGATGCACGGTTGCAGAACACCTGGTTGCACTTAGAAATTCATATATAGTATCTCTAAAACAGAGCAAGCTGTTTTTTCATCTTTTACTTTGATGTGGTGCAAGCTGAAATACTATGTGAAGTTTTAGGTTTTGCAGTTTAAGAAGGATGCTAAATAAAGGTGGAGAATCTGAAAAAGATACTGAAAATTAATTAAACACTAAGGAAGTCCAGTGATAACACAACAATTTTCAAAAATATTATGGATGGCTACAAAAAAAAAAAGTAAGCCATGATAATTCGGCATCTCACTCTTAAAAGTGCAGGTACCTTTCTACCACCTTATGTGGATGATGCAAGAACTAAAGTACAGTAATTTCACAATTATAAGCTGCACCATTTTGACTAAAATTTTGGTCCCAACCTGGAAGTGTGGCTTGTACACTGGAGCGGCCAATATATGTACGAAGTTCTGAAATTTCCTAATCCGAAAGTGTGAGCCATGGTGCCACGCTGAGCTTGCGAATTGAGCACCTGCCAGTAAAACCTGCGATTGTGCGATTGTTACAAATTGGTTACTTTGTTGTGTGAGCATCCTTACTGTGAACGAAAGTGCAGTTTATAATCCGGTGCGGTTTATATACGGATGAAGACCTAGACGTTGCTGACACCCAGACGTGCGGCTTACAATCGGGTGCGGCTTATAATTGTGAAATTACTGTACTAAAGCAAGATGTAAACCTTTAGCTAACTTATTCACTGAAGAGGAAGAGCCACCTTCCTTAAACATGAGTTATTTTAGAGCTATGTAGATTTTTACTTTGGAAGAGAAATATATATTGCTAAATTAAATAACATGAAATTATACTGGGGTTTTTTTTACATTTTTATAAAAGAAAAGGGAACTATTTTTTCTCATTTTGGTTAATGGAAGCTCTCCTCTGACTTTTAGTTAGGGAACATTGCAGAGAGCACAGACTTTGATTTCACAGAAATATAATGTATCTTTATAGATGTTTAGAGTGTTGTTAACTGTTGTAACTCAAGATGTATTAAGAATGGTATGTCCCTTGACTCCTGTGACCCCTGTAATACCTATGGACTGACCCTATCTCCTATACTTTACTCTATTGGCAGGATGCCACTTCTCCCTCCCCTTTCCTGATCGTAGAAAAGACCACTGTCCTTGGGAAACTTCCTCTTTGCCCCGTGGAAGCCATGAAGAAATAAAGCAAGAAACCCCAGGGAGAAAAGAACCTCTTGTATCTTTTACCTCTGATCATGCTATTAGTCCCAGGCTTGCCCTGCTACAGAATTGCCAGGGTGCGGGGTGAGCTTTAGATAGAAGTAGCAGTTAACCATGTGCAGATTAGATCCATTCATATCCATTTTATAGCAGGAAAAGGCGTGTATTCCAGCCATTCTGAATGACAAGGATCCTAACCAATGTGCATGAAACAAAGGTGTGTGATGGAAATTTTAATCCCCGGAGTGACATGGAATAAGTGTGTGTGGCCCTTTGGGGGACATCATACAGACTGAAAATCTAAAGAGCAGTTGATGGTTATGGCTACATGGCAGATGAAAATAATCTAAAACTTGCCACCACTTTTCCATTTTTTTGCCATTGCCAATATATGAGACAAAACTATGCTCTCCTTTACAGTGACCTGTTAAAAGTTCCTTCATAATTTGTGTGATTTAGTTTAAAATGTACTTTTTACTAGTGATTGGATGAGGAAGTGCAAATAGGTGTGAGGGAGAAGATTTTTATATTTTACCTCCTTTTCGTGTGGAAATTGCACCTGAACTCAGATTGTAATCTACTGTAAGTATAAAAGAAGATTTTTTTTCCCCCCTGCAATAGAAATATCCTCTGTTGTTGAAGTTTCATTTAAAAATTTTCTTCTAACCATAAAAAAAAAAAAAAATTGGATTTGTGATTAGAATATAAGGCTATTTTAAATAAATAAATAAATATGCAGACAGACTGTGAAATCAAATAGTTATTTTTGGTTCTGATTTTGGTTTCTGTTCAGTTTGGACATGGTTTATCTTCTCTACACTCCACTAATGGAGTTAGTCGATAGAGGCATCTTCATTACCATACCAAATTCCACTGTGTATATCACTGATGAGGACTTTAAACATTACTGGTCTCAATACAGACACCTGAGGAACACCATTCATCACTGAACTCCATCCACACATTAAACCACTTAGTCAATTCTGTCTGAATGAGACCACCCCAACAACTCCACATCCATCAAATATTCTGTCCACCAAATCCATCTCTTTCCAACTCTGAGGAGAGGGATCTTGTCAAAGACCATCTATCTTACAGATGTTGATACAGATGACATCCCTTCCCTTGCCCACTGATAGAGTCTCTTCTTTACAGAAGGCCACTAGGTTGGTTAGGCAGGACATGACCTTGGTGAAAGCATGCTTGCTGTCTCCCTTTCCACCACATGCCTAAACAGAGCTTCTAGGTTCTTTTCAATGGTCTTTGAAGACACAGAGGGAAGATTGACAGGATTCTTCTTTCTACCCCTTTCAAAAATGGAGACAATTTTTCCCTTTTTCCAGTCATCTGGGACTTGATCTGACAGCCATGACTATTCAAATCGCAGGGAGAGTGGCTTGGCAACTATATCAGCCAAACCCTCCAGACTCTAAGATGCATCTCATTAGGTCCCACAGACTTGTGTAAATTCAGCTTCCTCAGTTGTTCTTAATCCTGATCTTCTACAGTGGAAGGGACTTTGCTCCTCCAGTCCATCCACTCAGGAGGTGTGGGAAAAGAAAGAGTTTGACAGCATTTTATTAATTTGTTGTTACCAGTTTGCTGGTCCACCTCTTCAGTGAGGGAATATGATTTCTTTGATCTCTTTCTGGCTAAAGAAACCCTTTACCTAAAGAGCCCTATCTCTTTCCAAGTTCCTCTCCAGACAGATCACATCCCTAACCAATTGGGCAGTGTCCCTATACTCTTGCCTGGACATCTGTCCTCCAGGCTGTTGGAACGCTGTAGATACCATCCTATGTCTCATTAAAGTCAAGGGAAGCAATTTCCACTTCTTTCCCCATATACTGAGTGAGAGATCTCATCTTGAAACTATATCAGCTTCCTCAGGTACAATTGCCTCTTTATAAAATCACAGTGGCTGTTCTGTAACATTTTCTAGTCCTTAAGAAACCTAGATGTGGAATTCAGGTGGATTTCCTCAGTGGTCATCCCAGGCTCTAAGACAAAGTAGTACTGGCTGGCCAATAGTTCCCCGGTTATGCCTTCTTGAAGTTGAGTTGCTGTTTTCTGGTCATTGGGATCATCTTTCAGCTGCCATTCTACTAAAAACAAGTGATAGTTTGGCTTTGCAGTGTTATCAGTTGTTTCCTTTGGCACTTTTTCAGCCTCATTGCTTATGCATGTCCAATTTAATTATGTAGTCACAATGTCAACCTTTCTGCAACCTGGATAATGCTTTCCAAGCTGTCAAAGTTGTGATATAGTCTGAAACAGTGAACTTTGAGAGGTGGCAGACAGTCAAAGGTGAGGAGAATGAAAGGCAATGAATATCTGTAATGTAGATTTTGAACACTCCAAGCAGAAACCTTTCTAACTACAACCAGCATAGAATGCTGGTACATTTTGAAAACTGGAAGAAGCCAAAGTGGCACATCCAGATTAAGAGACATGAAACAGAACTGTATTTGGGGGATTGACCATGAGCTGTATTTCAGCACAATGAATGTTTAGATTGAGAAACCCAGGGGCTGCAAATAAGAATTTCCAGAAAAGAACTGAAGCTTGGAAGGAGAAAGTGGTCTTAGAAAGAGGGAATCTCAGGCAGAGATGGGTAAACGCCCTGTCTGGAGAAAAGGTGTTGGCAGGGGTAACGATCCTAGAAAAGAGTGAGGGCAAGATCCAGGAATGGCCAGAGACAGCGAACAGTTTCACTTGAATTAACACTTGTGGGCAGCTGTACAGTAAAAGTCCCGTGTCTTTCTGCCAAAACTCCTTGTGCCAGCAGTGGTTTCTCTTAGGGAATGGGCATTAACAATCTTGTTGATGCAAACATGATTTTTGCTTTCATACATTCTTCATATATGTTTGTAGCTCTGTAGACTAGTACTGTATAGTTACACAGTTTTCTAACTCCAGCACTGTTATGGATCAAGTAAGCATGAGACAAGCTCTGCTTTAGATTCAGACTTCTAGTCGCATATTAAATTCACCTGACCTGCACAAAACTGCCCTGGCTCACAAGTTGTTAAAAATGGCAAATCTGGTCTATTATTAAATGAGTTATTGAATAGACAGAAGATTAACAGATTAAAGATCTTAATCAGTGTTACTTACTACAACAGGTTAAAATAATCCTACTTGTAGGTTTGCATAAAACAGTGCATGATATAGATGTACCTATATTATAGCTAACAAATAAATGGTATAGATTAGGATTCAATGTAGTTTACCACTGAATTGATGATGGGGTACATAGAGTTCTTTCACTCAACATCCAGAAGAGTAACCACCAAGTAGGAGTCCCAACTTCAGGGAAGAGCTCTATACATTTCCAGGGAATGTGTAGAAGACGTCTTGTGAAAGTTTTGCTCAGCTTTTAGTCTGTGGAGTGAAATAGTCTGTAAAGAGAAATATCTGTCAGTCAGAAATTCAAGGCTTCTCTTAAATTTGTTCCCAAGGCAAAGTGTTTATTGTCATTTTGGAATGTCAGCTCCACGGTGCCAGAAATGACACTTTACCATACTGTCTGGCTTGGGTTATCTCATTGATTCATATGGGGGAGGAGATGCTCTGAGTTATTGCACCAACTAATGGAACAGATAAGTTCTTCTGTGGCAGAGGGGAATGTCCTGTCACAAGTGCTTTTCTTGTTTGACAAACAAAATTCCTGAAGGCCTGTTCTAATATTTTTATGGTAATCAAGGACAAGACACCTTCCCAAGACACTTTACCGTAAGACATAGATTACTAGCAAGATGGGGGTTTTCAGAAGGGGTTCAACCAAAAGGAGGAATTTCTTCATTATCTTTGTTTCTAAGTAGGTGTTCTTGTCATTTATGCCAATTTTCTAAACTTATAAAACTGGATATACTCTATGTCACAAGTGTATCTTTTTAGCATTTTCAGCTTGCATGTCAGCATGTCGTGCACCCTTCATTAAATGGTGACCACATTTTATCACCTAGCCTTGTTTGGGTCTTGATTTTAGGGCTCAAAAGGCAACAGCATGGCTAATTGAGGCTGCTGGAGACACGGAGCAAGTGGAAAACTGGCAGGTGAGGTGCAAGTTTTATTCTTGTTGGATTTAAATGGTCCCAAATCCACTACAGGTTGGGCTGTGCTCGGTCTCCTCTGTGATGTTACCACCATCTGCAGGAGCCTGGGGATCCTAGGAGCAGTCTTCTACAAAAGAAACTGGAGTACAACCACAAGTTATTTTAGAACTTCCCAGATCGGTCATAGTTTCCTGTCCTACTAAATAGTGTTTTTCTATTTACTTCAGACCTTCTTTTGCAGACAATGCACTTGCATGCATCCTTGTCTTTGTCCTTCACATCCCTCACTAGTTTCAACTCCAGCTGTGCTTTGGCTTTCCTAATTCCAGCCTTGAAAACACAAATAATGTGTGTTCCCTGGGTCAGCTCTTTGTTTGTACCTCCTTGTAAATCTTGAAATACAGTTTATCTAGACATTTACCTGCTGTGAATGCTCATCTTTCCATATCTGTGGTTTGAGGAGCCTCTCTGTAAAGATGACCAACTATCCTATGCCTTTTTGTCATCCAGGGCCATCTTCCTTGAGAAAGTGCAAACTATGCTGCTCAGCAAGAAATCTGCTCTGGCATTCTCTGCGGGGATTTTAATATTTGCTTTGTTCATCTCCTGTGGGATCTTATACTCTGTTGTCTCATGGTCACTACTGCCAAGGCTACCCTACATATCCACTTTGTTAATCACTTCTTCCTTTTCTGTAAAGGAGCAAGCCAGTTGGCTCTTTGATCACTTATTTGATGAGATTTTCTTCAACACATCTACAAACTTCTGCATTGCCTGCAGCTATCCCTCTGCTGTCCCAAGATATTTCAAGAGGTTAAAATTCCCATAACTACCAGAGAAGGCATGAGACTATGGGGTTTCTTTCAGCTGATTAGACAAAGCCTAATTTATTTCCCTTTGGGATGAACTGATCTGTAACAAATACCTATCTTGTGATCTTTTCCCCTTAGCTCTTGACTTGCTTGCCATACCTGTCAAGACAAAGCTTCATGAAGTCACATCTCTCCTTTCTTTCCTGGTCTTTCTCTTCTAAAAAGCCTTTGTGCATTATTCACAGCCTCAGAACTTCAGTAATATGGACAGTACTGCTGAATGTCTGCAATTCCAGTGAGACTGTACCTGTGCAAATACAGCAGCAAATTCATTCTTCCAGAGTGTTTTCCATGTTATGTGAGCTCAGACACAAGCACTGGAGGTGAACGCCCTCACCACAATGTGGTATCACTTTCACAAAAAAAAAATACTAGAGCTTTCTCAGTCTGGTCACTTCCTTGATGTCCCCAGTGCCTCAATTTTTCCTCTGAATTGCGCTGCTGTCTCTTGAGAATTAGTTTGGAGGCCTCTCAGGTTGGTAATATTGTTCTTGCCCTGTTTTAGTATATGGATTAAAGAATTAATGCTTACAATAATTCAGATGAACTAATCTGAAGAACTATCTATGCTGAAAACTAATTTGATTTCATCTGAAGTTTTAAAACAGTAAGTAATGTATTAGATCAGAATTTTGTAGCACACATGTCAATGAATAGATGTCTGAAGGTCTGTAGTCAGACAGACTAACAGTCTGTAGTTTAAAATATCTCTTTTAACATCTACACATCTGCTCACTGGGATTGCATAGAAAATTTGGTGCTCTCATGCATCTAAGAAATGTTCCATGAAAACAGATATGTGTTTTCTGAAAACTTATAGCATGTCCGTACTCTGTACTTCATGGAATTTACTTGAATTACTTTGATCACATCAGTATTTCAATCTTTAGCAGGATGGTGACTGCCACTGTAGAAAAAAAAGTCAACAATAATATTAGAAAATATTTTTCCTCCATTATTTCTATTCTTTACAATGAAATCTCTTTAGAGCATCCGTATTTTAGGTCTCACATGTTCAGATGAAATTACATTTGACCTGCTGAAGAAAAGACATTTTTAGCGACCAGATATTGTACTGAATTTATTTTTTTTCAGAAACTGGACTTAAATATAATGTTTTTTGCCTTGCTGCAAAAAAAAAATAAGGAGAGCAAGGAGCATTTATTTAGTATTTGTTGATATCATGAATCATGTCCTGTTACAATCAGCACTTAGAATGCATAGTTCTAATGGAAGAATAAGGGGATTCTAAATATGCTAAAAAAATTAGTTTCAATTACCTTAAGACAACTGTGTGTAAATATACTAGTAAACTCTTTGGATAGCACATTGCTGAGGGGTATAGTTAACATGATATGAAGGATTTAGGCTTTTTTCTTATTCAAACAAAAAAGTTTTACTTATTTCAGAACAGAACACTGTGAATTGAGTATAGCTTTAATACATTTTAGTACATACTAAACATTTCTAATAATCCCAAAAGAGTTTTCAGGTGATTTCAAAGGGAATGTTGAACATAAATTTGGAAAACTAAGAGCCTCAAAATATCTGTTTCATGTTTTACAGCACACAATGATTTTGTGCATATGTCCGTGCTTGTGTATGTTTAAAAATTAGGGGTTAAGGGATGTTCCACTAATTTGAACTTATTTTTACTTATTTTCCAAACTGCTTCTTGTAAGTGACTTAATGGTTTCCTTTTCTATTTTTCAAAAGTTTTATGAGTACCTTCAATTGAAATTATTTGAAATCTTTCCCTAGTGTTTGCTGATATGAAGTCAGAACAGGAAATCAGAGAACTGTGAAGGAAAATTCATGTCTCTTGAAAGGGAATTCCTCTTAAGGAGGTTTTTGTAATATATGTCTACAGTACATTTTGAAAAGGCTTACAGGCATGTGAGATGTTGGTCTGTAACTGAACCAATTGACAGCAGAAATGGTAGCAGATACCAAAGACCATATTTTCATAAGTCAGTATAGCATCCTTCATGAGAAATTTTAACATTTCATTCTAGATTAATATTGTTGTGGGTTAAAATACATTAATACAGTAGTTCATTATTGGATAGTACTGTGTGTAATGCTGAGGACATTCTTGAATAGCATCTTTCATTTTAGGGGTACTAGCATTGTACTAAAATTATTAACAATTTCTGACAAAAATGTATTTTAATAAGAATAATAGTCAGTGTCTCAGCAAGATGTAGCAGAAGTGAATGCATAGCACAGACTCTGTGTGAAAAGATACTTTTTAGAATGGAAAAAAACCAAACCCAGAGTGCCAGGTGAAAAGAACTTTTTTCTTTAGTTAATAAATTTTAGAAATCTTTACCTTGATAAAATTAGTCTGTGTGATGCAGCCATATGAAACTTTTAAAAAATAATACGTTACATCAGTCTGTGTTATAGCCTAGGACAATCCCCTTTGTCTCCAACATCTGATAATTTGTTTGATATTTTTTGACCATATAAACGAAGTTTTTCTCTTGAATATAATTATATTAAAATGCAATTGACTTAAAATTAAGATATTTTCATGGTTTGACTTTTACTTTCTCCCTTCCTGCTCTACTGATGGTGCTATGCCTTCATCAAGCAAATCTAGAGCCAGCTACAGAGAAGTTGGATTGTCCTTGGAACAAATGGGGAGGTTCTCTATTCAGTGAACTCACTCTTTTCTTTGTATTACACTTACCAAAAAAATTACTCAGTGGATATTCGGATGTGAGCCTGCAATTATTTATTGCCTTTGGAGAGCAAGTCTACAGTCCACATGTTCACATACTATCCCATATAAAAGATGGACTTGAGCTGCAGTCTGTTTTCTAGAGGAGTGACTGTTTAGTATCTGATTTCTACATGTCACAAGGGGTAGAAGTGAGAAAGGATAAAATGAGATACAAACTATGTATTTTCCAACAATGAAGATCAGAGAAAAGTGTCAAGAGTCTATCTGCATTGTTCAGAACATCTTTGCAGAAATTATTTCCATAAACAATTTTCATCTAAGTCACTTACTTCTACTGGAAATTACAGTGGTATTTTGCGTTTTCCCTGTAAATCCATTCGATAGTGGTTAAATTAGATTTTGAAGACAAAACACTAACATGAGAAAAATGATGAATTTAGCAATGTAAAAGTCCCCTCACAGTCATGTCAGGTGCATTGGGCTTTTGATCTGGTTCACAACCTGTCAGACAAATAATTATGTGCAAATACAGTTAACTGGGAATAATTCTAATTATAGAAGTTATAATTGGTAGTGACAGCTATAGTAAGTTAGGACCCTTATTCTAATATATTCCAATCAACATAATGATACCTATGGGGGTAACTGACCACATATTAAAGGATAATTATGATCCTTTAAAGTCTTTGTTAGAGATGTACATTGTGTTCTTTCACATTCATTTGGTTTTGTAATTTTCCTTCTGTGTTTGTCTCATGCTATTTTTACATGCATATTTAGCACATTCTGAAGATTAACAAAAACCACTTTCTATACTCTAGTCATAATGATTAGAAGATCAAACAAAAGCTTTTCAAAGATTAAAAACATAAACTCTTCTCAGTGAATAAGGATGCCTGGGATATGTTTTCAAACATGGGCTACTCACATCTCATTATAAAATAAATTAAAATTAAAAATTATTTGAGAAATTTTATAATAATACAAATTCTGAAGTCTGTTTAAATCATGAAACCCTTTCAAAGATATTACTCACTAAGATTTTATTTTACTTTCACTCTCAAATTTTCTTGAACATTGAAGCATTTTCTTCAGGATGACTTCACAAAAATCTTGTCAGATACTTTTCGATCTGCTATCTTTAATTTTATGGAAAGTATGGAAACTTTGGGACACTTACATGCTAAAGGTCACTGGATAACTGTAGGTTCATATTCAGGTGACTCTAAGTTTACAACTACAAAAAAAATCACACATTTCAATCAAAACTTTTCACTGAGTAGTTTCTTTATTCTTTAATAAATTTAGGTAAACATTCTTCCCCACCCTCCCTTCCACCCAAGAACTGAGGCTTTTCACCAGGTAGTGGCTGTGTTTCTCTTTCCCCATTTGAAATGTCATCCATGGTCTCATTTTTCAAACCTCATTACCAATTTTCTTTCAGGAAATTTAGAGAATTCATTTTTTTTTTCATTCTTTCAGAGGCTGCTAGAGAGAGCTTGTATGTGCACAGAAAACATAAATATCTTTCTGAAAGGTTCAAATCATGTTATTCTATTTTATTTAAGATTGTTCCCTGTAAGTTTCCACTGAGATTAGTTTTGAATAATGAAAGAACTAAAGTGTCATTTTGAAATAACTTATGTTTAAATCATGCTGAGAGTTAGCTGAAGGGACTTAAGGAGCAAACTGATATTTCTGTTAGAAAGGTCCAGGGAGCAGCAGGGGAGATCAACAAAAAACCCAAACATGGTTAAGAATAGAAATGTAATTAAGCTTCAGAATGAAACATTTGTTCAGTCCAGTTCTTTGCTCATGTATAAGCTATCTCCATATTAGTCAAACCCTTTTATATGGAGACTGTGCAAAGTTTTTAAAAAAATGAAGTAATTTAAATGTTATTTTTAACTTGGAGATCAGAAGGGAAATTACTAAATAATTCAGTCAATATGCATAAATTCTAGTAATTTAGAAAAAATGTCATTTAGGAAAATGAAAGAAAAAAACAGAAACAAAACAACTTAGACTCTTGATGATGTGGCCAGTCCTGTAGAAAGTAAAAATGAGTTTATTTTACCTTTTTTTAATAATGAATTTATTACTATTATTATGTGGGACTTCTGTGGTAGTTCTATCTTCTGAAGATGTGAGAGTGATTTCTGTCTCTCATCTTCTAAACAGAGCAAAGAGTTCTGGTCTTTGATATAGTACCCTTTATATTACAATCCTTAACATTTATGTTATATCATTATATGTATAATTTAAAAATTCAACTGATTTCATGACATTTTCAGGAACTGGATAATTTAGTATTACTTTCTAAAAACGAGTAGTTTTTCATTGTTGAATTTTCACACCAGCTGTCTGCAAAAGGTTAATATATACCAGGCAGAATTCTTGGGGAAAAATTAGCACACATGCAGAACAAATATTGCTTGACAATTACTCTGGAACTCATCCGCCCCAGCTCTCCAGTTCAAGCTGCTATTATTCTAAGTCAGTCATGAATTCATACAACAAAACACCTAAAACCCATTCAAGGGCATCATTACCTCTTTGGCAACCTTGTTGCATCATAATGCAAAGCATTCATAATCACAGAATGACTGGGGTCGGGAGGAACTTCTGGAGATTATAAAGTCCAGCTCCCTTGATAAAGGGGACTGACATAGAGCAGGTTGCACAGGGTCATATTCAAGTGGGTTTTGAATATCTCTAGAGAAGGGAACTCCACAGACTATCAGCAGCCCTTTCCAGGACTTGCTTCTGTAAAGAATTTTTTCCTCATAGTCAACTGCACCTTCCCATGTTTCAGGTGTGGCCATTGTCCCTTGTACTGTCACTGGGCACCAATGAAAAGCACCTGACTCAAACCCCTTGATACCTATCCTTAAGCTTTAGGCATTTATAACATGCTGTCTCATTCTTCTCTTTTCCAGGCTAAGCAGGCCCTGCTCATTCAGCCTTATCCCATAGGAGAAATGCTTTAGTCTTCTTCTCCTTTACACAGCCCTTCAGGAGTCCACACCAGGACACAGTGCTCCACATGCAGCCTCATCAGGGATGAGTAAGAGGGAGGATCATCTTCCTTTACCTCCTGTCCCCATTCTTCTTAATGCATCCAGGACACCATTTGCCTTCATTGCCTCAAGGAGACACTGTTTGTGCACTGCTCATGGTCCGCTGGGACCCCCAGGCCCTTCTCTGCCAGCTGCTTTCCAGCAGGTTGGTGAGAGAGACTGAAATGGTAATGGTTAATGACTCAAACAATCGGCCGTGTATGAAAGAAGTGGGTGCTTTGGTGAGGCCAAGCTTGCACCCCTCAGCCAAAAGGAAAGAGGACAGGTTTTGGGTGTGTGATGGGGAAGCCTCTGATCTGTGTGAGAACAGTTCAGGTGCAGAGGGTTGCACACCCACCACTGGAGGAAGACCATGCCAACTGATCGCTAAGTATAATCTGGAGTTTGAGCCAGATAAAGGAAAAGGCTCATAAGAAGCAGAACTTGAACACTGGGGTAATGCTTTTCATCATGCCAATTTACTCATTTGAGAAACTGTCATGTAAAAATCCTCCAGACACACGGACACACATCACACACACCCCCCAAATCCTTCTCCCTAAAAGCATCAAGTGCATGGTGTTATTCTTTCCCACATGTAGCATCCTGCATATGCCTGTGTTGAACTTAATTATATTCCTCCCTGTACAGCTCTTCAGCCTCTCCAGTTCTCACCAAATGACAGCACGTGGAATTATCTTCCCTGACATTCAACCTGAGCTTCCTGTGATGAAGTTTTTTGATATTGTTTCATGTCACACTGGCTGGAACTAGCAAGAACATTTTACCTCCATTATCTAGCTGGTTTATGGACACAGATGTAGAGTCAAGGGCTGAGGAGATAAACCTGTGTACTTATCTGTATTGCAGGCAGTCTCTAACTTGGGACTAAGTAGGTCTAAGGACAATACCCTGAAGCAGAGCTCAAATTAGGGTTTTCAAGCTAATGTCATTTACAAAAGGTGAAATACTGTGTTCAAGTAATGTGTACTTATTTTCATTCTTTTTTCAAACAACAAGGAATGTACTTTCAATCTGAGACTATTTTTCACTATTATCCTTAAAACACTTGCTGAAGAAATGTTATTGCAGAAGTCTTAATTGCAGAAGACAAATTTACTTCAGACTCTATATTAAATCACTATAAAAGAACAAGTGAAGTAAACAAATCTTGAGAGTGTTGTGTGGACTGTGCCTTTTTCCCCACCAACCTAGCATTTTTAACACTGAGTGATTGCTCTATTGTCAAGGCAGACCAAATTGATTAATCTCCTTGGGATCTCAGGCTAAAAGCTGTGAAAACTTTCACCTAATATTACTCTTCCTTAGTTTCTCATTCATTTCCTTCAACTGACTATTTCTGGCTATCCAGTGTTCTATTAAAAAAGTATTAGTCTCAGTACAACAATAAAAGCCATGCAAAGCAAACATAGTTAGTGCTCAGCCTACTTTGACATGACTTCATTTCCCTGACCTGTTTTGTCTCCCTTGTGAGTCATTATGCCTGGAGGTGTTTGAAGCATGTCTAGATGTGGCACTTAGGAACATGGTTTAGTGGTGGACTTGGCTGTGCTGGGTCAAGAGTAGAACTCAATGATTTTGTTGTTCTATTATTCAGTCAATTAAATACTTAGTGAAGGTGAAAAAGACTGTATCTTGGAACATGAACAATCAACTGTGAGGGAAAAAATGGCAGTACTTCATGATGGATTGATGGTTTTAGAAAATCATGAGTTCATTTCAGTCTGTTTTATTTGTTACAAATATCTTCCTGGAAGGGGTAAAATTCTAGAATACTACTGAATATAGAATATAAAGTTGTTTTCTTCCACCTCTCGGAAGTTAAAGCTATATTCATAAGACATTTAAAAGACATTTAAAAAACAAAACAAAAAGCAAAAACAAACAACAGGTGTGAAGCATTTTGACTTATTCCTATTCCCATGACAAAGAATTAATCTGAGTTTCATAAATGTAATTTGCCAACACAAGTAATTCTTACAAATTTTTATATGTGTGTGTTCATATTTCAAAAAAATTGAAAATTCAATTAAGCAATTTTTGCTTTTATTTATGGTTTTGATGAGTTTAATAAAATATCTTGAAAATATTTCATGTTTTAAAGGTCTCTCACTTCCCTTTCTAACATATGGTTTCACTATTTATGCTTTTCTACAAGCCCCTGTGTAAACACCAAACCCCTGTGTAAACAACAGAAACACCACACCTGTGTTTCTAGTTTATATGAAAACAAAATATATTGAAAATAAATTAGTTGAAATATGTCACATACATATATTTCTTAAATCGCTTTTGTTAATTTACCTCTGATTCTCAAAAGAGGTTCCGTGCAGAAGAGTTAAAGCTTTGATCATGCCTACCACCATCTTTTTTTTTCTGTTTTACAGTTTCTTGTCTAGGAGAGCATCAACACTTTTTTTCCTATAGGAACCAGCCAACTTTATCTTTCCAGGGGGAAAAAAAACCAGCAGAAGCTGCTATTTTCCAAAGCAGATAAAGAGTTCTTCTGTGAGCAAAAAGAGTACGATAATAGAGGAATTTCCAAACCTCTTTGGGCTTTGGTCAGTATTCTGGGCTTTTTGAGAAACATGCTTGCAAAGCCTTGAAATACCTGGCTTTGCAAAGCCAAATGAGAAAACTAGTACAAGGGTCTATGCCTCATGCATCAGATATTACTGGATACATCTCTTTAAATCCAGGGTTACAACAGAAACAAAATTGTTAAATATTTGCCTGACGTGTACTCTTTTTTTTCTTTCTGCAGGTCATGAAATTTTATGTGAACAGGCTTGTTCTAAAGATCAGGCAAGATTTGGAAACTATTTAGGACAATACAATAAGAGTTTGCTTGAACATCCTGGAACAGAAAGAGCAATTCCACCTCAGATAAAATAAAACAGGGTAAAAATGTATGTTACATTTGGTAATAATTTGCAGATAAACTCTAAAGAAATTTGAAAAATTGTATTTACCCATTAAATATTCAAAAAGGAAATAATTTCTGACTTCTGACTTCACCTTAATTATGCAACTGATATCTCTGCTTTCAAGAATGTTCTATTACTGGCAAATTTGTCATTATCCATATGAGTGTGACTTGAACTTTTAACAGTTCTACTGTTTTTCATGGTCAGCATCAGTAAGATCATCCTTTTGATCTTAAATGATACTCTGAATATTAGCCTTTCTTTCTGGTAGCACTGTAAAAAGAAAATTATACTCATCAACACTGTGTAAATGTAAGGAGTAATGATCCAGTTTTTTAGTGTAATTTTGTTGCTATAATCTGTTGTTTATCTCAGTGAGAGAAATCAGTGTAATCATCCCTATAGAGATAACAGGCTTTCTGTTTGGTTTAACAGTTCAGGCAGAAACCAAAAGCAAAAAGTATTTTTGTAGAAAGATGCTTGGAAAGGTTAACAGGAAAGGCTCTTTTGTCAGGGGTGTCTGCAGAAGGGGATCATCAGTGATACACTAGGATTATTGCCCCTGTGAAAAAGGCTAAGAGTTAAATCTAACTCATATCGAATGAGATCAAATGCTCTATTTCTGCTAGTAGATTGCAGTGAATATTTAAAGAAAAATTATAAAAGCCATGAGGTGTATAGAGTGATTTTGTTTTTTCCATTCTCTGCCAGTTTCTGGACACATAAGGTTTACTGACTCACTCTTTCTAACTCCCTCAAGACTATTTTGCCTAATTATTCTATCTTCTGTGAGCTTGCCTAAGCTGTTTTCTGAAATCCTTATATGTTCTTTTGGTTTCCATGGCATTGTATGAAAAATAGTTTTGGAGTGTATTATACAGTATGGGAAAACATACTCCTCAGTGTTTTCTCTAATTGATGGTTTCACACACTGTCTCCTATTTCTTCTTTTGACTTCTGATGAAGAGGAGTGCAAGCAATTTTTATCAGGATGGTAGTCATCAACAAATAAAACAAACTAGTAAGGGCGTTTTTTTACATCCAAGGTCCAAAAACAGAGCCCACAAATATTGGTATTGTAAAAGTGGACTAGTAGAAGTGACATAGGAGTTTGTCATGGCATGGGTTTTTTTAAACCATTAATTCTACAACATTCTGCACTCTAAGTAAGCCCTGTGGAAGTTGCAGGCAACATCCAGTTAATAAGGTTGAAAGCATGAATATGCAGTATCTCTCAATGTAGTTCAACACTTTTACCTCTTTTAATTCACCAAATATATAAAAACACTGTCCAAAAATACATGTGTTTGTCTTTGCTGTAAATTAGCGATTGTGTGATCAGGGAGGAATCTTGTCCCACCTATATGCAGTGTCTAAGGATAAATCTACCCATTTTTGATGTCTGTGGGCATTCTGGCAGCAGAACCAACAGTACATCTTCAATCAATCCAAGAAGACCAATTACTTCACTACAGAAAATGATCTGATGTCTAGTATAATGTCAGCTAAAAATGATGTTTGGTTGCTTCGGCTACTTTTTAATGGGTGCCAGAGTTAAAAACAGCACACTTATCTTCAGGAAAACTAGAAAGTGTAAGTTTTTGTTAACACAACTCATAAATATGAAAGAACATTTAGCACAACTTGACATGCAATACTTATGATTCATGATAAAACAATTGTTGAGCTAATCTGAAGCCATTTCAACTGAAATTTGGGGTTCAGTGAATTATGCCTACTTGGGGCTTTTTCTCATTAATTGGCACTGTCAAGCATCATAGCAAACTGGTTGTACTGGCCAGGCTGCTACTAGGTAGAAGAACCACTGACACAAATTTCTCTTTCTCATCTATTTCCATCTACACAGACATTTAATTTCATGGAACATGATAAAGAAATTCCCAGACCTAGGAATCAGTTGATGAAACTAATCAGTGGAATTTTGCACATTTATTTTTCTTTTCCACAAAAAAAAAAAACTGAATATGAACTGTAAAATAAATTTTAAAGTTCCATTTTACAGTTTATCTAATTTAGTAATGAGTAAATCATTACAGCATGGTAATTGATGTTTGTTATAAAAATATATGAATGAAAAACTTTAAACAACAAATATTTAATATAACTGTGAAAACTGCAATAAAGCCATTTGAAGTGTGCTTAGTCATCCATTCAGCAGGGTTAGCTTTCTCTTTCCTCTAATCTTCAAGACTTTTTAAAGAAACATAGAAATCAATTCCATCTGCGGCTTTGTGGGAAGTAAAAAAAATGTTTTATTTTCATCTATCTGAACATGACCTGTATTTCTTGTCATATATGGAAGAAACCTTTATTCGTGTGAATTGGACAGTACAAAGTTATTGGGAGGTGTATGGTAAGTGCCAATTTCTTTCTGTATCCACTTGTGTTAATTGAAAGTGATGCCTTGGGAATTGAAACAATAGAGGTTGTAAACAGCTGCTCGTTTCAAATGTATATTTTAATGAACCAATGTAATTAAAAACACTAAATCATTGTTACTTGAAAAAGGTGTTAAAGGATCATGGGCAGTGAGGCTTGCTTAAACAAATACTTATGATTCGAAAGTGGAACAAATACATAGGTTTCAGACTGGGTCTTGACACCCTTTATCACGTTTTTCAGATTTACCTTGTTGAATGACTACTAGCAGTTTCCAGAAGAGGCTGTGGTTGTAAATTAATTTCTAAATCCTCCTCTTTCTTTATTTACGCTTATACTCTATTGCACAACATTTCACTTAGTTATTTATGTACTAATGTTTTCTTTGTGCTAATATACAGAAATTTTCTGGATGTCACATGGTACTTAGTTTGCTAGTGAGATTGTTTATTAAAACTGCAATTAATTAGAGAAATATTAATTGTAATTTTTGATGCTGTTTCACTGAGCTGTGGCTCATTTATTTTGGATGGTGAAGCCATGTGAATCATTGTCATGTCTCAAAACATCAGGGCTCAAACACATTATTCAGGAAGCCCTACAGATATCTGCCGTTCCAAAACCTAATATATGTCCACATAAGCCTGATTTACACATTGTTTTGAGGTCCTTATGAAATTTGGGAATAGACTTCTACAACAGGTAAATGGAATTATTACTTTCTCAGCAGCATAATCTCATTTTTATTTGGATATAAAAAAATCACTTACAATTTGAATTGGATTTCTTGGCAGCACTCTTCAATTTTTAACAAAATACATGTGTTTTCATAAATTAAGGTGAGATTTCAATGTCACTGTTTTGCAGTTATGGAACAGTGTCTGAGAGGACAAGCTATAGAGATTTGCATAGATTGTGCCCAACAAAAGCAGCAAGTATCATTCAGAATATTAGTTTTACCATCTATTAGTTTAAACAGAAAGCTAATAGGTAATTTTAAATATCAGAATAATAATGAGATGGTGAGGAAAGAAGCTGCAGTCAATGAGAAAAAAAGGAGAAAAATACCCATGGCCATTTTTTCTATTAAAAAATATTTATAGTTGAATAATAAAGAATTTCACTTACATTTCACTGTACATTAAAGAATACCATACATTTATCATAGACCAACCGAGAAATATCACAGTTTTCTTTTGTCACCAGTTGTATAATTACAAAATACTTCACAATGCTTTTCTCTGAATATTTAATATAGACTTTTAAACCTTGTTACAAATTAGGTCAATGTTGTCTCTGCACCAAACTGTTGTTGGTGATCCCTATTCCAAAGAAATGAACCAGATCATATAGAAATTTGTAAGTAGTAGAAGGGAAGATGGAATGAAATAGGAGTGCACACACTGTGATCCTTGAAGACTTTAATCTTCCATAATATCATCAAATATAAGGATTCAAGCTTTCTGGGAGAAAAACAGATAAATTTGGTCTAGAATAGAAACAAAGGCTTGACAACTTTAAACTTGAAGCTGAAATTAAATCAAAGTCAAAAACTATAATAAATAAAAGACATTTTTCATGAAAAGTGACATTTGGGTAGAAAAACAATGTTATTCCTATAGTTATATCATCGTCTAGTTTGTTTTTTTAATTTTTTTTTATTTCTCTGCATAAAATGCCTTCCAAGAAAAAATAATGTGCCTTGTGACTGTTTAGCATTAATCTACTCAAAGTCACTTGGTTTTCAGCATGTGATGTGAGTAATTGCTCTTATATTGTGCCAAAATACACTGGGAATGGATGAAAAATTTAATGACAGTTGACAACAAAGTCTACAATTATGTTTTGGATATACAAACTAGAAGATTATATTCCCTTTACTTGTGGGTATAACATCTGATAATGTAACCTATCACCATTCCAGCCCTACTTTAGATGTATATCTGACTTCTTAATGTGGCATTTAATGTCTGACAATGAGTACTCCACACAAAAACAAAATAATTTGTATCTTAAATTTATAAAACTGAGGATGCAATCACTATTCTGCTGAAGCACCACCTGAAAACTGACAACATCCTTCACATAATCTAAACATTAGCTTAAAAATCAGGTTGGATCAGGAATGTTTTTCTATGTGAGCCTCTTGGTCATCCCACCTACTCTGGTGTGTGCCATGTCATGGAGATGCTGGTGTGTAGACATTGGAGGAGTTCAACTGAACTCGAGGAGTTAACTTTGTTCACTCCAGCTGCTGTTAGATATTCAGTACAGAAGATCACCTCTGAAGCCTGAAGTCTGGCTTATTACTTACAAATGTAAAATTAGCCTTAGTTTGGTTTTATGGTTTATTTTCAAATAAAGTGCAATGCATGTTAAAGAAGAGTGAATCTCCATGGCTCTATTGGAATGTTTTTCTGAGAACTTAAAAAAAATAATATGCTAAAGGCACTGTGATTAATGTCTCCATCCTGAGTGATAATTAGGAATTATACAGTTATTCCTCATTAAGCTTTCTCTTTTTTTTGTTTGATGTCCTTGTTTGTACAACCTGAATGTTGCCTCAGAACCATACTTAATATAACTTAATCTCAGTGAGAGAACTTTATACTTTGAAAACATTGAAATCTCTTTATTTCTTTTACTTTTTTCCCCCTCCCCATTTCCTCCCCCCCCCGCCCCCCCATACTTCTTCATATTTAGTTACCCTATCAGCAAAAAAAAGTCAATTGCTTATTTAAAATATAAATATTTTTTAAGAACTCTGGAAAACACACAAACAGAAACTGGCCAATGCATCCTGGAAAGGAACAATTTATATCTTTTTATGCATAAAGTTAATTTGTATAGTGGAGGATTTTCTCTGTTTAGAAAACACTGATTAAAGTAGGCTAGAACATGAAAATAATGAAAGAATGTGTAATGCATTAATGTACCAGTAAGGCCATTGACATTATGCTCACTCAATAATAGCTTACATATAAATAAGCAATTAAGATTGAAAAAATACAATCTTTTGGGCTTCATCTAGGTAAGGAACATTCTATGAAGTCAAACATCAAAAATGGAAACATGATATTTGAAGCAGAAAAAAGCAACCGTGGGAATGTTTTCAAAGATGCTGCTAAATCTTAACAGTTCAGAGGTCTGAAATACGAATCAAGATGGTTAATAACACTGAAAATGCTAGTGAACTACCAATAACAATTGTTTCTCTTTTCTCACTCCTTAACTATTGATTTCCAATAGCAATAGGACATTTTGCTAAGAAGCCAGAATTTTTAGAAACTGATATTCTTGAGTTTTCTCCTTTGTATTAGTGTCAAAGCCTTATATGATACGTACGTCAGTATCTCTAAGTTTATTGTGAGATACAGTTAATATCTGCGCAACATTTCAAGCACTTCTGAGCTAGTAATTAAGACTGCTTATACAGGACCAGACAGTAGTATACAAACAGCCTTAGAGACTGTCATGCTGAGCATGTGTGTTTTTGTTTTCTAGAAAACCCCAGGAACACCAAAATTGCAGTCATCAGGTAATTTTCAAGCCAGTATTTAGTCTGTTTCCGGTTGAAACATGAATGAATAACATTTTAGTGAATTTATCATGTTTCTGTAAAAGTACTCTTGTTGGCATAATCCATGTGCCCCTGTGGTGACTTATTCCTTATTTATGGTATATGTCTCAGCTTGCATCTTGTTACATTCTAAATAGTAATATTTCCTTTTGCTTTGATGTTTTCAAGTGCAAAGGAGAATTTTTTTACACTCCCTTGAGTGTTACACAGTTGCCAATAAAGAATTTCACAGCTAGTGGCAGTGTTAATTTGAGCAAATTATGAGATCATTGACCTGCCTTGGCACTAATTTACCTCATATAATTTCAATCATGAAAACTAGCTCTACTGAACATCTCATTTAGGAATGTCATTCTTGAATAAATCTTCTTACAGTAGTGGATCAGTTTTGATGATCCACAAAGAAGCATGAAGAAAAATACTTTTTCTAACAATTGTAATATAATCTCATTATGCTATTTTGTTTCATTTTCTGAGAAAGAGGAATCAAATGCAACACCAAGAATATTCAATATTGAAAACAGAAAATTATAAATGAAAATTTTAAAATGTAAGATTGTCATGTCCTGCACCTGTTTTGATAGAACAAGCATTTTCTGTTGCCTGTATGCATGACTATCAAACATAGTAAAATACAGTAGAGAGGAAAGACCAGGAGAAGATGGGAACAGTAAGATGAGTCAGAACAAAGATTTTGGTTTTACTGTTCCTATAACAAATGTTCGGGAGTGGGGGGGCTATCGTCAGAAAGGATAAAAATCCTTAGTGCGTAAATCATTGCTATTCTCTTTATGCCCATTTAATAGGATCCTGCACACATATGAATCAACTCTAAGACTTTAGAAGACCTGCTGGTCAGGATGACTCAGTCTGAATTGCATAAAATATTAGTGCTTCTTCAGACTGGGTTCTTTATTTACTGTTTACTTACTCAAGAGTTTGTATTCTGCATCTTTTTCCCCCCTGAAATATGCTACATAGAACCATCCTATTGTGATCTTGTAAAAAATACTGTCCTGAAGAGAGAGTGAAATAAAGAATTTCTTTAACAACATTTGGTTTTATTTAGTGTAAAAAATAATGTAATATGTATCCAGATTAAATATTAGGATTATTTTAAGAATACAAGTGGAAGAGGTTTGTTTAGATTTAATGAAAGGCTTTGAAGTGGAGATTTATTTAAGTGGATGTTTAAAGTATCCTTTATACTGAAGGATAGTATTCTTTGTAAAATACTTTGAAATTTCAGACTATGAAATATTTCACTTAATGCACATACTTCAAATTTGTTTGCATATGAGTTAATTACTTTTTACAGATTTGTGTTTCTGTTTTTCTTTCCACAGCTGAAATTTCCCACTTCATAAGACATTTATTTCTTTGATTCCTTTTTCTATGTTTTCCCTGGGAATATGAAAACAAAACCTGTAGTTTTCAAATGAGTTTACTTTTACTTCAAACTCTGTACATGGACATAAGGAGTTCTCATGTTCAGTTTCAAAAAACAAACAGCTAAAGACTGTATATCTTTAAAAAGAGCACTTATATGGCAGAGTACTATGTTCCAGATTGCACAACATACAACCTTCCTAGCAGGTTAAATGACAAAATGACTCTAGAGAATGCTGTAGAGAAAAAAGTGTACCTCAGTGTATTTCATTAAGGATTCATGCTCAGGTATGCTTCCAGTGGGAAACTCAGAAACTCAAAGCATTACTGAAATATTCTGTCCATGAATTTTATACCATTTTTCCTGGGATTTAACAGCAAAGAGTTCTTCTTACTCAGAACTCACAATTTTGACAGGACAGAAGACAGAAAATGCTTTCTGAATTTTAAAGACCATCTCCTTCATTTCTAGTGCTGGGACTGTGGTTCTTTGAAAAATCTGGCGCAAAAACAGATGAAAAGCCCTTTAAATTATAACTTTAAATTCTGATTTAAAATTTTTATGAGTTCAGATGACTATTAAACTTATTTCTCACCTGATTTAAGAAATGAAAGATAAAGGTGCAAACAAATAATCTGTCAAAGTAACCATTAAGAAAAAACCCCGACTTCATTATCTCAGATATATCAAGGAAATAACCTGCACCGGGAATTAACTTAGAGGTATTTAAACTAATATAAAGCAAAGGAGAGAAACACCTTTTTTTTTTTTTAATTTTTTTACTTTTTTTTTAGATTACAAAAGAGAGAGAGTGCTAGGTTACTGTTAAAGTTGCAAAAATGCATGCTTCCTTACCTTTCATAGTCTGAGAAGATTTTTTCAGAACTGCCTAGAGCATTTCTTTGAAGTGCAAAACCTAACATTCATCATGTTATGATGGAGAGTTAGTTGTTACTCTGCCACTAAAAATGGTTCACAACGTACAAAAAACCTCAAAGGGTAAATAGTGTTGTGAAAAAGGAAAGCTTAAATATGGGTGCACAAATAAGGTGAAGAGTCTAGGTCTGAAGGGCAGCAAGTAGGACTTATTTAAGTATGCCAATAACATGGCAAAGTGAAGAAAAGCAGGGATCTGCTGCTGACTAGTTTGGGGGTGCCCCTCAAAAAGGACACAAAAGAGCCCTTGACTGGTCTGTCCTGGTAAAGCTGTTCCTCAGGAATCCCCACTTCCAGAGGACAGATCTGGGGTGAAAAAGGTTTATCTTTGGTGGAGGAGAATCAAACTGGTAAAATCTGATTGAAGGGACAAAGCCAGATCCATCTCAAGTGGTGGACTAGTCACTTCAAGGCCTCTCAATTATTTATGAGAGGTTGTAGCTGTTAATGGAAGTTCTTGAACACTGGAAGAACTTCTTATCTCTAGAGTCTTCATGAAGGACAAGTAGGCAGGATTCCTGGCATGAAAGATAGATCAGATTTACTTACAATTACTTAACATGAATTTTGAATAATTCTCTAAACCATTTCTGGTTTCAACTCTTACATTTGTTTATCAGGGAAGGGAAGGGGAAAAGGAAGGTGAGGTTAAATACCAAGAATTTAAGAGTTCAATAGAATTAGAGATACAACAGATTTTAGGAAATATGATTTGAATGATAATTAATTATGTATTTGTTACATAATTGAGGACTTGCAATTGCATACAGAGTTGATTTTCTTAAGTTGTATATAAAAAAATAATAAATAACAGAGCCCTACCCTTTTAGTTGTCTTTGTATCTACAATCTCTTATTTACTTGGCCTCTCATACTGCCATCAAAATGAATTTTGTCACCTTTTAAATATTCTTGCTACTACGTGCTTACCTCTGAGTTTTGTATTGCTGCAGAAGTCCCAAATTTACTCGGCCATAATCCCTGCCACCCTGAACAAACCTAAGTGTCCTAGTTTGGAGGACAGGTGTCTGCTAAGAAAGGCAGGAGTTTCTCTTTGAAATGGAGAATGTAAACACCCTCCCCCAAATTATTATAATTTTGAAATCAAACGTCTCTCAGGCAAAGATATGGGAATTAGGAATAGCACTTCTTTACTAGGGAAATTAAAATAGAAATACAGTACTACAAAGAAACAAGCTCCAAACACTGACAAAGTCAGAGTACAGCCTGACACCCCATCAGGCAGGGTGTTGGTAACAGTCCCAGGCTGCAGTCCTCTTACAGTGACAGATGTGACTCAGTTGAAGCAGTGATAAAGAACAATGCCCCACCTGGTTTCAATTGATGACCCATTAGCAGAATATCTCCCACCAAGATAAGGATCGCTGCCCCCACCCTCAACAGATGGTGATAGAATAGATACCTTTTAACACACTGTATTGTAAGCCACGACACTAAGTAAGGTATTTCCTCCTTATTTTAAAAGTACGTACAAGTTTTACACCTTCTGCTTTATGGGACTCTACAAATTAAAACTTTGCATTTAAATATATTACCATTTTTTCCATCTTGCTAGCCTATAATGATTTCTCATGTCCTAATTTGACTAAATTATTTTAAACTTGTTTCTTCTACATTTCTTTCCTCTGCCTTAAAATATTTGTTCATAATATTGGCCTTAAGATGATCTTTTCCCCCTCCTCCATTCACTTCATTTATATGATGAATCAAACATTTGTTTCTCGATTTACTGCTTATTTTGATCTCAGAGCTCTATATGTTTTCTATGACACATATCAAAGATCTTCTTTTATCCCTCTTCCCTTCATTCTCATTTTTCACATACTTTTTATCTAGCTTTCCCCATCTGCTTGCTTTGTATTTTCTGTTTTCAGTTTGACTGGTGTGCATTATTTTTGCCTTTGAACATTGTCTGTATATAAAGTTGTTTTGTTTGCAATAATTTTAATTTCCATTTAAAAATAAGGGTTTTTTTTCATAATATGTGCAAGCAGTTTGTTCATCCTTTGCATTTGAGGTGTCTGCAACCTAAGGATGTAGGAAGTGAATTAGATTTTAGGTGTCTAAAAGATATAAATTTACCACTCTATGGTAAACCAAATATATGTTCCCTTGATGAGTTTGCTTTCAAAAATACAATATTAACATTTCCCGTTTCCATGTCCTCCCATGTAGCTTTGAGCTTATTTGTGAAAACAGATTTTTTTAATGTTTGATACATAAATGGCTGCTGCCATTATAGGAATCCTTGAATTTTGTTTTGGTCTTTAATAACCCACAAAACCCATCAGCTTCTTTAATAGATGGATGATCTAATCCAGTATTTTACCTTTGCAATGGTTCTTAGAAGCAAGTGAATCTTATAAATATGTGGAAATGTAATTTTGATTCAGACAGCAACATTTTTCTATCCAAAAATACATTAAAAAGCTTTTTGCAAACAGAAAGGTGGAATAAAAATTGGTGTAAAAGGTTCCATGAAATTGGACAAAGATTCTATATTTAAAGCATTATGAAAAAGAGGAAGAATTGCTGTTAACATCTGTGTTAACATCACGACTGTCAACCAAACGAAATCACATTAGGCAGCATCAGTGGTAACATCAAGAGATCTTGCTGAGCATAAATAGTTGGTCTGCCAACAAGAGCCTTTGATGGTGACATCTTTTTAATATCTGAATGAAATATTTATTTTTTCTCAGAGCACTTTGGATTTTTAAAAAATATTTTAATTCCAAATCGGAAGAGAAATTCAATGCCTGTTTTATGTTGTGAGGGAAACCGGAAAAGAAAAATACATGATTTTTATTCCACTTACAGATCTCCTAACAATCCATACTGAATTTTAGGGCTCACATTTTCTCCTCTGAGCAGAGTTCCTGAAGTACTGTAATAGTTTTAAGATGTGTATCCTTGTTTCACATGAATTAACTTAAATTCTAGTTGAATAATTTCCTTTCTCATATCTATATTTCTCTTACTCTGCCTTATGTGTCTGTATCATATAATCCACATAATCATTTAACACATAAACATAAACATCAGTGAGACAGATAGCAATCCTGTAAATGAGAAATTTTCATTCTAACAGAATTGGATGAGTTTATGTTTACATATTATATATATTGTATATTATATATGAACACTTAAGCATTTTTGTACTGAACTTATATTTAGCTATTATTATTTATTTAATATGTCATCTGTATTTCTGTCAAGACCGTAAAGCATCCCTCAGTGTCTGGGGAATGAGGACTCTAGATTTTCCAGCCTGAGACCAAAATAATTTGCCTATGCAATATGTTTCATTGTGATGATGGTGTGGCAAAAACCAGCTTCCTTTGAGACCTACAGTTGGTGAGCTTTTGTCTAAATTTCTTCCCAGGACTTCTATTACATATACGTTTACAAGAAAACCTGTTAAGCATGATTTCAGAGCTGGAGAAATATAATATGTTAAAGAAAGTAGTTAGTAGTTGCATTATTTCTGAAAATTATCTCCTTCTGCGGGGTCTTGGAGAGCATCTGAATTTAGCAGAATGGTGATCCAAGCTTCCCAACTTTTAGTATGAAATCCAAGCCCACATCATAGCTGCACATTTTATTAAAAAGATGAAAAGTCTTTAAAAATGGCTTGGTTTGTAAGTGGCACTTCATCCTTCATGATACCAAATATTTCTAAAGTTTTAAAGGAAGAAAGACTTCAGCTTTTCTGTAAGATCATGATTTCTGCAGGCTTATGCATAAGTGCACCTTCTCCTTCTGACTCAAAAGTCATAATTTTTAAAAGTGAAGAGAAAAAAATATTAAATTGTATAAAACATCTCTTTTATTTGAACTATCTTATAGTATTTTTTTAAAAAGTGAAAGAGCTCAATATGTTTTGGCAGAATTTTGAATCTGTGACTTTAGCTGGTTTAACATTTTAGTGATTTTTTGGATGAGACATTTTGATCGTGGACAGGTTTGTAGAATGGCAAGACCCTAGAATAATTCTAGATTTTTGGATACTCATCCAGTGCCTCCTCCTGCCCAAAGCAGGATCAGCTATGAAGTCACACCAGGTAGCTTAGACTGGTATTCACTGATTGCTCACTTTATGTTTTCACCTATGTTCTCTGAATCCACTGCAGTAGATATCTCTAAGTGTGAACTTGCTTAATTTGGGTGATTTTGTGTTGCCATGAAGATGATCTTCTCACATTAAAAGCCGTATGTGCCTCCAAACTTTTCACGTTTCGGAGGCACTGCATGATTCTTTGAAATTAGTCCTGTATTAATAATAAAATATAATACTGTCAAGTATATTTTGGTGGGGGAGTGTTTAGGGCTTTTTGGTTTGTTTGGAGGTTTGTTTTGTTCTGTTTTGCTTTGGAGGATTTTTGGTGGAGTTTTTGGGGGTTTTGTTGTTTTGGGTTTTTTCAGTTGTTATTGTCATTGTTATTCTTGCTGTTTTCGTTTGTTTGGGGTGCGAGTTGGGGGTGTTTTTCGGTTGTTTTGTTTTCAGGAAGAGCCTTGGTATTTAACTCCAGACCTGGAGTCCCAAGTGAAGACAAAGGAATTAATAATTGATGAGAATTTGAATGAAGGGATTAAGAACTAAGAAGGACCAGATTGGGAGAAGTGATGAAGGATGTGGTGAGAATGAAGATGAGGACTACAGGTGTTCCAGTGTCAGTACTGACAAGTATGTGTGTTGGAATAGGATTGAAAGAAATTGTTTTAGCTACAACTTCTGTGGTTTCCTAAAGGAAGAAGACAAGAATGGCACATGGAGTGGGATAAAAAAAGATAATGTTGGATAAAACTGTGTTTAAAACAAGTTTGATGTGCATAATTGCAAATGTTGGGATACCATGCATTGTTGTTAATTGGTGTTGACATATGAAGATGAGAAGTACTGAAAATTTAAATAGCAACCCACCCCTACCATACATTTTCAAGAACTTACACATAAAAGAAACCAACAAAATCAGGTGAGAAGTGCTAAAATAGGATAGAAGGTGACAAGAATGATGGTTGAAAAAGAGTCTGGTTACTAAGGAACAATTTATGTTATATCATATGTAGTATTATATTACATTATATTATATTACATTACTACATTATATTGATAATTAGAAGGTAAGTATTAGTAAATTAAAGCCTTTGAAAGCTGAAAGTGTTTATGCATTTGCAGAAAAAAAACAACAACAACAACAACAACAACAACAAAAAAAAAAAAAAAAACAACAAAAAAAACCCAAAAAAACCCCAAAAAAACCCCAAAAAACAGCTTTATTCCATAGCCTGGAATAAATGCAGGTGTGATGTTTCTAAATAAGTAGTAGGAAATAATATTCAAGTATCTTTGGATACTTATGTGTAACCAGTACATAAAAAGCACAACTAAATGACAGTTCCAGGCAGTTGAACTCTTGGGCTTTTCAGCATGATGTGTTTCTATACTGGCATAACTTGGATATTGGTCTTCTTTGTTGTTTGGAACACCTCTTCTACCACCCTAATGGGTTTTGCCCATGCTTTGAATCTATGTGGTCAATTAGCTATTTTATAAAGTAACTTTATATGATGTGCACCTATGGGTACACAGGTTTCTTTAAAGGCATCTGCCTTTATGATATCCCATTTTCCACTAAAGTGTTTCATTATGGTGCATGACCTAAACCCCATAGCACTATGAAAGAAAAAAACTGGCATAATAAAATGCTTTTGGGAAAAAAAAGAAAAAATAAACAGGTGAGTCTTTAAAATTATTTATTTTGTCCATTAAACTTGACAAAGATTCATTTGAACCCGTAGCAAAAGGATTTTTTTTCTCTTTCCCACTGCAATATGATCTTAGTGAGACCATATTTAATGTTCTTATAAAAATATAATGCAATATCCTTCCTTTGCTATTTATATGAAACTGAAAAAAAAATGTTTCCAGCTAGCTGGGTTATCTTAGATACAAATGAAATTTGGACAGCTGACAAAATATCCTTGGAGAGCTCAGACACTTGCCAATAGGATTAAAGAAAATCTGCTTTTCTCAGAAACATAGTGAAGAAGATACTGGGAAATTAGAAGTCTGAAAATCAAGAATGGACTCTGTTGGGGAAAAAAAAGTCTGTTAGCTTCTATTATTTCACCACATATTACATTAATAGTGACTTATTTCAGGAAATCTTTAATCAAATATGTTAATATTGTGGAAGACATGAGCATGAGAAGCATCATGGGTCTAAGTGAAAAAGGCTCAAACTACACTTCATAACCTAACCATCTTCATCTAAAGGCAGTTTGCTTTGAAGTCTAGATTCTAACTACTCATATATTGAGTTATTAAAGGATGACTTTTTCCCTTCTGTGTGTGGTATGTGAAATAAGTGGTTGAACTGCACAAATTTTTCGTTTTATTAGAATTAATTGCCAGAGTTAATCAGGAAATTATTCAACTTGAATGATACTATTTCTGAATTCTGTTACTTCAATTAGGTAGATTAACCTTAACAATGTCACTGTTTCCAGCATTACTTGAGAATCAAAAGCAATCACAGCCATCTCAGTCACATATCGTGAATAGATAGATCTCTTTCGGCATCTGTGAAGAATATTGTCCTCTGTTTTCACTTTGTTGTGTTACTGTTAGGAACACCATATACTTGAAAGCCTGAATGAAATATCAAGAGAAAAAAAGATCTACTGTATAGAACCATCCTCTGTTTTGTCTCCATTCGTTTCATCCTCCTGAGGACAAGTGATAAATCCACTTTTTTGATGGATGCACTGGATGATTCAAACAGCACTAGGAAACAAGGAGAACTTGAGTGCTGTAGGAGACCAGATCGATTTCTTCAGGTTTTGCAGATTGCACAGTGAGCACTTCAAAATGTAGGTGGAAAAACATGCTTTTGCTTTACACAGGATGAAGAAACAGGTGAATCCTCCTTTCATCATTCTGGTCTAATGATTACAGTAATTTCACGACTATAAGGCGCACCCTTTTGACTAAAATTTTTCCCCAAACCCGGAAGTGCGCCTTATAGTCCGGTG
>PYHW01009260.1:1011244-1026248 GCA_013186435.1 Turdus rufiventris | reverse complement strand
AAAAAAAAAAAAAAAGTGCGCCTTATAGTCCGGTGCGCCTTATCTGATCTACATGTTGCAAATTTTGCTGACTCCTGGCAGGTGCGCCTTATAGTCCGGTGTGCCTTATGGTCGTGAAATTACTGTACCTATAAAGGGAGTGCTGCATAACTTTTTCTCCAGAGACATGTGACTTCTATATTGACTCAGAACACACAATGCAGTTTAAAATATATTTAGGATTTGGAGAAATGCTACATCAGTAAAAGGTGTAAATAGTCTTGTCTTTTCTTGACGAGAAATAGGGAAAAGTTATTATTTCTATGAGATTTAGCTCTTCTTTGATACTTTTTCTAAATGGTACAAATGTTAACAACCAGGAAGAACAAGTAAGAATGCAATTTTTTTTTTAAGGAGAATGCAAGTAGTCATAAATATGCTATTGCTCCAGAATTCATGGACAAAGTAATAGGCTTAGGTTTTTATAAAACATTTTATTTATTTGAGTAGAATATTGTGTTTATAAATACTTATATTTTACAGGATAAATATATTAAAGCAGAAAATGTACTTCAGTATTGTACTTCCTTGTAGTACTTCAATATAGTGTAATTAGTGCAGAGATCAGTGCTAAATCTTGTTTTAGTTTGGTTTCCCTATCAGTAGTCTAAGAGTAAATGTGAGTCTAAAAATAGGTACAATGATGCAAATTTTAACAGATAAATAAACATTTTTTCTCAATCACATAATACAGTCAATATAGCAAAAGAACAACAGAGAAGACGTCCTGGTTTCACCTGGGATAGCGTTAATTTTTCTCTCAGTGGCAGGCACAGCTTTGTGTTTTGAGTATAACACGAGACTAATGTTGATAAGACATTGATGTTTTTGCTGATGCTGACCAGGGCTTACCCAGAATCAAAGACTGTCCAGGGTCTCAAATTTTGCCAGTGAGCAGGTGCAAAAGAATCTGCTAAGGAGCACAGCCAAGATATCTGATATGAGCTGGTCAAGGGGTATTCCACACCACGGAACCCCATGTGCAACATGAAAACTGGGGGGACTTGGCCAGGACAGATGGATCACTGCTAAAGGATGAGCTGGGCACCAGTCAGCAGGGGCATGAACATCACTTATCTTTCTTGCACTTGATCTCTTTCTCATTCTCTATTATTACTATTACTATTACTATTACAATTGCTATTACTATTGCTATTACTAGTAGTAGTAGTAGTAGTAGCTATAGTAGTACCGATAGTAGTAGTGATAGTATTACTATTATTATTACTATTATTGTCTTTAACATTAAATTCTCTTAACTAATAAACTGTTTTTAGCTAGACCCATGAGTTTAATTTTTTTTTCATTTACTCCTCTCCCCTTCCCGGCAGACGTGAGAGAAGAGAAAAAGTGACTGTGTGGTACATACAGTAATTTCACGATTACAAGCCACACTGACTATAAGCCACATCTCTGGGTGTCGGCAACATTTCGTTCTTTGTTCATATACAAGCTGCACCCGATTATAAGCCGCTCTATCGTTTGCAGCGAGGACCTGAATCGCGTGATCGTGGGGTTTACTGGTTCGGCTCAGGCCGTGAGGGCTCAGCCCATTCGGGGCTGCCAACAGGGCCAGGTGGCCCAGCTTGGTGCTGCCACTTGGCAGGGCCGCTCTGGGCCAGCCCAGCACTGCTCCGTGGTGGCAGGAGGGCACGGGGCCTGCTGGCACCCGCGGCGGCAGGCGGGGACAGGAGCCCGCTGGCACCCACGGTGGTGGTGGCAGGAGGGGAAGAGAGCCCCCCCGCTCCCGCGGTGGTGGTGGCAGGTGGGGAGGGGAGCCCCCCCACCTCCCCCCTGGCCGTGGAGATGACAGCATGGAGCCCCCCATCTCTCCCCTGGGCTGTGCTGCCTGAAGGAGGGAGCTCCCTGCCTCCCTCCCCCTCCCGCACTGCCAACATGGACCCAGGCTCCACCCACCACAAAAAAGAGTAACCAATTTGTAAAAATTGTGAAATCCTGGGTTTTACAGGCAGGTGCTTGGCTCGGCACCCTGGCTGGCACTTCCGGGGTTGGAAATGTCAAAAAATTTTCCATATATTAGCTGCTCCTGAGTGTAAGCCACATTTCTGGGGTGGAAGCAAAATTTTAGTCAAAATGGTGCGGCTTGTAATAGTGAAATTACTGTAGTTGCCAGCTGGTGTTAAGCCACAACAGAGGACCAAGAAGTCCTTTTGCAAGTCTGATTAGAGGTACTGGAAATATGGAAGAAGCTGTAACTCTCTAGCCATATAAAGTGTACTCACCTCTGGCACTTACTGCTCGAGAAGCAGACTGGAAAATTAAGGTGACTCTAATTAACAGTTGCGAAATCACTTGAAAGCTAGAAAAACTATAATTTAAAGCAAGATGCTTGATGTTTGACTACAGAGTGTCTCTGTCCCCACTTTAGAAAGACAGAGATTTATTTGTTTAGTTAGTATTCCAAATGCAGTAGTAGCAGGTGGCCGGATGATTAGCCAAGGTAAAAAACACTGCTGAGTAAAACAAAATATAGCCTAACACTCAGCGTCATATTAATGCAACCATATATTCATGGGTGTTAAATTTTATTTCCTATCTTTTATTTACAGTACTATAAATAGTTAGGTGAAAGAGCATCTTAGAAATCAGATGGTCTGAACATATCTCAACGTGTGCATGCAGGGTTCTCTTTGCTTTCTGAAATCTTTCTGTAAAGGATGATGGCCAGCCCAATCTACAAATAGGTAGCTGATGAGAACTTCAGAGAAAATGTTTTCTTTTAAATGTGTGTTGGGGGTTGGGGGAGTTTTTATTCTTTCCCTCAGTGGAGAAAATATTTTCCATTAGCATGTCAAAGTAGCCTGGCTGGGCAGCTCCCTGGTTTCTAAATGCTCAAGACAAAAGAGGAGGCAGGGATGAGGAGCCACTCGGTCTCGAGGCCGGAACGCAGAGGAGAGAACTTCTTTTTTCTCTGTGGTGCGACCAGGCCCTGCACTCCAACACTGCTACAGCTTCCTGCTTCTGAAAACAGCACTGAGAAGCAGGACACAAACGATGAGCGGAGGTTTTTTTCCTTCACCTTTCTCCCCTGGGATCCCCCTGCTACTGCTGCCTGCCTGCTCCTGCAGTTCCCGTGACTGAGAGAAGTGAGAAGGCCACTCCGCCCCTACTCTACTAGGACTGTGTGGAGGAGGAGGGCATCTGACTGGACAAAAGGACTGAGACTGAGTTTCATTCTGTTTCGTCACTGATCTTTTCATCGCTGATGTTGTTCTTGTTTGTCTTGTAGATTTATCAGTAAAGAACTGTTATTCCTAAACCCATACCTTTTGCCTGAGAGTTCCTTAATTTCCAAATTATAGTAAACTGGGAGGGAGGAAATTTTTCACTCTCCATTTTGGGGGGAAAAAAACCAACAAAACAACTCTCGCCTTTTTCTTTTCCGGCAATACTGTCCCCTAAACCAGGACAATGTGACAGTCAACATTTGCTGAAGAATTACATAAGTAACTTAGAGAATGACATATCACTTTTCTGAAGAATCCTGTTTTTTAGGATGAGTCAGTTGATAGTAATAGCAGTGAGAACCACAGTAAATTATGGGGCAGAACACCTGAAGAAGCTAGGCAGGGAATTTCTGGAGTCATGGATGTCCAAGAGAGACCTGTCAGGATCCGGCAGCTCTAATGGGCAAGGCTGACATGATCACAGTCTTGCCAGAGAAACTGTGGGACATAGTACAAGAAGATTTCCTAAGCTGATTTCAGCCATCTGTTTATTGTCCATGCAGGTCAGTAGAGATGAGGTTGAGGAGAGATGTTCCAGGGCAAGCAAAAAGGACCCAGGATATTAGGAAGATTGGTTGAAGGGGAGCACAGCTGATGTTTTCCTCAATCCCTTTGGTAGCAGGGAAGAATGCTGAAAGAAACAGGAGAATCCACCTGATCAACCCATGGTTTAAAAACTGTTGTCATAATTGAAATCTTGGGTTTTCAGTTATGAGGAGATTTACACGATACCAGGCCTGTTTGAGACTGGTTGGGTTTGCCTGTCTAAAAGGGATAAAAGGATTCCAGGCATGAGAAGACAGATCTGATTAAGAGTACAGTAATTTCATGACCATAAGGCACACCGGACTATAAGGCACACTTGCCGGGAGTTGGCAAAATTCGCAACATTGTAGATCAGATAAGGCGCACTGGTCTATAGGGCGCACTTTTTTTTGCAGCAAGGCTCCGCCCCCAGCTTCTCCCGCGAGGTTGCTGGCTGAGGCCTCGCCCCCATCTGGCAGCCATTGGACCCCGGGCTCGCCCAGACCCAAGAGGGGTGGCGCCACGGGCCCACCCGGACCCACCTGGAACTGGGAGTGGGGGCTGCTGTGGGCCCCCGGGCCTGCCTCCACCCGGCAGCCATGGGCCCCCGAGCCCGCTCAGACCCGAGGGGGGGAGGCCGTGGGCCCCTGAGCACACTTCCATCCAGCAACCATGGGCCCCCGAGCCTGCCCAGACCCGACAGGGGTGGTGCCGTGGGCACCCAGGCCTGCCTCCACTCGGCAGCAATTGGCTCTCCTGGACCTGACAGGGGCCATGCCGCAGCCCCCGAGCCCGCCTCCACCCAGCTGCCGCAGCACTGCTGGCCCCCCCCACGACTCACAGCTCACACTTCCGGGTTGCAAAATGTTGCAACTTTGTACTTCATATAAGGCACACCGGACAATAAGGCGCACATCTGGGTTTGGACCAAAATTTTAGTCAAAAGGGTGTACCTTATAGTCGTGCAATTACTGTACCTTAAAATGAGTTAGGAGGGGGAAATGGGTAAGGCCAGGCTCAATAGAGATGAGTCTGGGGGGTGATATGGTAGATTTGGGGGTGCAATGGATAGCCCAGCTGAAGTGCACCTACACCCCCACACACAGTATGGATAACAAGCAGGAGCTGGAAACCAACCACTGTGCAGCAGGAAAACTACAAAGTATTTACAATCACAGAAATGTGGTGGGATGACTCCCATATCTGGAGTGCTGCAGGGATGGTTAGAAGCTCTTCCTGGACATTAGGGAGGGTTTTAACTGTGCAGAGCTCAAGGGCAGTGATGATAAGGTTAGGTGCCTGTAAGGTAAGGGTAAGGATCAGGGAAAGGACAACAAGGCAGGCATCCCGTGGGGAGTCTGTCATAGATCACCCAGACAGGATTATGGGACAGCCTCTCTATAAGAGGTTGGTTGACAATTCACTGTTGCTAGTCCTTGTTCTTTTAGGAAGTTTTGACTTGCAGGATGTCTGCTGAAAACTCAAAAATATGGACAGAAAACAGTTTAGGAGGTTCCTGAGTTTGTGGAAAAGGACCTCCTGACATGGTAGGTAGGACCAGTGCCCTTCTAGATTTGCTATTTACAAACAGAGAAGGGCTGGTGGGAGATGTGGTAGTCAGAAGACATCTTGGCAGAGTGACAATGAAACGACAGAGCTTTCAATCCTTGGTAAAGTAAGGAAGGGGATAAACCAAATCGTATCTAGGATTTCAAGAGGGTGGTGTTTGGCCATGTTTAGGACACTGGTTCAAACAATCTCTTGGGAAAAAGTCCTTCATAAAAAAGGGGTTGAGAAAAGCTAAGAAGGAAATTTAAAGGCACACGAGCGTGCTGTCCCTATGTGCTGAAAGGCAAATCATGGAAGACCAGCCTGGCTAAACAAGGAGTTTTCACTGAGAGTTCACAATCCTTGGAAGAAGGGCACAAATCTCAGGGAGAGTACAAAGATGTTGTAGGCTTTGTGGAGAGAAAATTAGAAAGGCTGCAGCTCAGCTAAAAGTCAATCTGGCCACTGTTATAAATAAAATTTTTAAGAATATTTTCAATAAATACATTAACAACAAAAGGCAGTCCAAAGAAAAACTTCATTCCTTTATTGGATGGATATGGAGGTGTTTGGGGTAGGGTTTCTTTCTTTTTACTGCAGCTTTTTTTTCCATAAGTTGCTAGCACATGAAATACTGGTACTTCTGGGTACTTAAGAAAAACAAAAGAGTGGCTAAGGTGGAGGAGAGGAGCGTAGCATATGAATGCACTTCTTTTTTCTCTGGGAGTTTCTCTCCACAAGACAGATATACCAGGACGGGGGGCGCAGCTGCCTGCTCTCTCGCTCTGGGCTTGGAAGGACGACAGTTGGGCTGCTGTCTGGGGAGAGGAGTTTGCTGTCACTGCCATGGCCCAGCTGGAGCTGCTTTTCTTTTGCTGCTGGGCCCCACAGTCCCTGTCCTACCGGGATGTCCTGCAGTTCCAGCTACTGCTGTGGAGCTTCTGACGTATCCATCCACTGCCCTGGGATTTCTGCTCATTGCTGCTGTCCCAGCTTGGTGCTCCTCAGAGTCCTGTTGGAGTACCAGGACCAACACTGCCCCAGGGTTTATGAACCAAAACCTCTCCTCCATCCCCTCCTGTCCGGGCCCAGCCACCATCCCCACGCTCCCTGAGCCCTCCCCCCTCTCATAGCGCCCCCTGCAGCCACACGGGGATCATCGCATCCGCCCTGCCCGCCGGGAGCCACCAGCGCCCCTGCTGGCTGTGATGGGAACTGCACCAAAGGAAAAGTGCCCGCGGCCGAGAGGGCTGTACTGGGTTCGTGTTCTGGTTGGGGTCAATGCTGCAGTTGTTGTTTTGCTTGTGTTATTAAACACTGTTATTCCTATCCTCATATTTTTGTCTGAGAATCCCTTTATTTCAAAATTATTATAATTTGGAGGGAGGGGATTTATATTTTCCATTCCAAGGGACGCTTCTCCCTTCCCTAGAAAACACTTGTGTTTTAAACAAAGACAGGAAGGGAACATTATCAACAAGGATGAAGAAAGTGCTGAACTTCTTTACTCAGTCTTTAACAGAAAGAGCAGTTATCCTTGGGACAACCAGACCCTGAGCTGGTACACAGGGAAGGGAGCAGCACTGACCTCCTATAATCCAGGAGGAAGTAGTGGCCTGCTGAGCCATTAGACCCAAGCCCATGGGACCAGAAGGGATTCACCCAAGGACCCTGGGGAAGCTAGTGGAAGAATTCAAAAAAGCAACTCTCCATCATTTTTCATCAGTCCTGGATAACCAGGAAAGTCAGGGGCAACTGGAGGTTGGCCAAAATAGTGTTCATCCACAAGAAGGGTCAGAAGGGGGAATCCTGAGAACTACAGGCCTGTCAGCTTGATCTGATCTTGGTCCATGGAAAGGTTACGGAAAAAATCATCTTGAGGGAGATCACAGCATGTACAAGACAACAAGGGAATCAGGTCCAACCAGCATGCATTTAAGAAAAACAGGTTATGCCTAACCCACATGATCTCCTTTCATGACCAGGCAATGTGTCTAGTGGATGGATAAAGGAAGAGCTCTGGATGTAATCTACCTAGACTTCATCAAACCCTTTCATGGAACCCTCCTGGGTGCACTTAACGGGGGTTAAGAACTGGCTGCACGGCCAGGCCCAGAGAGTGAAGGTGAATGGTGCTGCTTCCAGCTGGGGGCTGCCCACTAGTGGAGACCCCCAGGGATCAGTGTTGGGGTTGGCCCTGTTCAATATCTTTACTGGTGATGTGGACAGCCAGGTGAAGCGCACCCATGGTAGGTTCACAGATGACACTAATTGAATGGATGTGTTGACCTGCTGGAGAGCAGGAAAGCTCTGCAGAGGCATCTAGACAGGCTGGATCAATGGGCTGAGCCCAGCTATATGAGGTTCAATAAGGCCAAGTATCCGATCTCACCCCTGAGTCACAACAACCTTGTGCAGTGCTATAGACTGGGAGAAGAGTGGCAGGAAAGCAGCCAGGCAGAAAAGGACCTGGGTGTGCTGCTTAACAAGAGCTGAACATGAGCCAGAAGTGTGGGGGGCCAGAATACCATGGTGTCCTGGCCTGGATCAGCAATAGTGGGGTCAGCAGGGCCAGGGCAGGAATTGTCTCCCTGTATTTGGCACTGGTGAGGCCTCTTCTTGAGTGCTGTGATCCCTTTGAATCCCTCACTGCAAGAAGTTGATTGTGGAGCTGGAACATGTCCAGAGAACAATAACAGAGCTGGTGACAGGTATAGAGAAAAAGTCATACAAGGAGCAGCTGAGGGAGCTGGGATATTTATTGTGGAGAAAAGGAGTCTCGGAGAAGACCTTATCATTCTCTATAATTCCCTGAAAGAGGGTTCTAGCCAGATGATGATGGTGACTACTGACAGGATAAGAGGACATAGCTTCAAGTTGGCTGAGGCCAGCCACAGCCTCACAGGAGGCTGAGGTTGAATATCAAGAGGAATTTATTCACTGAAAGGGTGAAAAAGGGTGAAAGCCTGGGAATGAACTGCCCAGGGAAGTGGTGGAGTTACCATCCCTGGAGGTGTGTGAGAAAAGACTGGTCATGGCACTTAGTTCTATGGTTTAATTAGCATTAATTTTGGCATGGTGGTCATCAGTCACTCCATGATTTTGGAGGACTTTTCCTCCCTTAGCAATTCTATGATTTTATGATCCAGACTCAATTCTGCCAGCTTCAGATAGATTTGCTTTAAGCTGTGCACAGCTGCTTTTTTTGGATTTCATATCAGGTTTTAAATCAGTCTGTATGTTCTAATAAGTAAATAAAACTCAGAAGAGTGTTAGTGATTAAAGGATTATGGTTTCATCGTGCTAATTAATTTGATTTGTAATATATCATTGCTTCCTGAACTCACTTTTTTTCCCTTAATGTTCATTTAAAAGATTTCTTAATAAAACGATTATCTTCAAATCCTAGCTTATTTTTCTAAAATTCAGAGAAGGTCCCTGAAGGTACATGGATTATAAAACCAGAGAGAAAAATTCTGAAACAAGTTGCCCATATGTCACAAACCTTCAGCTGCTCTAAGTCACTAGATGTTTCCTAGACCTCTTCACAGCAATTCTTTAACTGACAGATTAGAGTGATTATTCCATTAACTGTTTTTCAGAAGCTTCCCCAATCCTGAATTTGGAGTAGGTGATCTGCAACAGACATTCTGAGCTTTACATTCTGAATTTATTCTATCAACCTGGACTTGTTCAAGGGAAGAAAAAAACAGGAGTTTATTGAAAAAAAAAAAACCTTTCACATTCATCTACATACTTCAGAGATATGAGAACAGGTAAAAATAAAATCTCCTACACATCTTACTACTGAGACAGAATTTTTTTTTTTCTGGTATTGTAACACGTGCTTCTTCAAATAGAAAGTAGTTGGGACTTTTTGCATGAAAGATTTCAGCCCTTTCCCCAGTTAGAGAAGTGAATCTTCTCAGGCAGTGTTCACTTCTTTTGCTACAGAAAGAGGCCCACCACAGAGATTACAGAAACTTAGAGAGTCCCTGATGGGAGAAGTAGATTTTAAACTCCTTTGGCTGTTCTCAGAAGTCTCTGTAGAAAAGCTTTTAATATAAATGCATCATTACCTACCTAAATCATGACTTTTTTTTCTGTCTTTGTCCATTATTGAGACAGATGTCTGTGCACAGAATAGATTTTATTGGCATTTCACTTCCATTCTCCCATTTGCCAGTGGGAAATTTTAATTGAAGAACTTTTGCTGTATCCCCAGACATCTTTATCTTCTTGTGGTGATGAGTTCATCCCAACACATCCTCAGGAGCAGTAGTAATACCAGGTAAGTAAATTTTTCTGCCTTTACAGAACTCTCTAAAACACCTCAGTTTGTGAAGCTGTGGAAAGACATAAAACCAAGAAAAAGCAAGTATCCTAGTATGTGCAAGTATATTGCAAAAAGAAAGTAGACAGAGTTGCTCAGGGAGGGAGGGGATGAAATCCATATGAAACCAGCTCCCATTGAAAGATAAATTCAAATCCTAGTGTGGGACTAGGTATTGAATAAAATGACCTGATACAGAGTAGTACAAAAGAAAGTATCAAAAAAAGCAATGAATTTGCAGTCTCAATCTGAAAGTAATTGTATTAGTTGTGGGAGCTTATGCAAAACTATCTGAAGCACATGAAAAATAAAAGTTTACCTCATATCACTTCATATTTCTCACTAATGTCCTTAATGCAAATATAATTAGTATATGTTCATTTATTTGCCTGGATCTGGACATGCAGCTCACATCTGTGAAGTCAGTTATGTCTTTAAAAGCCTGGAACTGTAAAACAAATATCTTATGATTTCTGGGGGGCCGGGGGTTTTTTCATGTGTGCTGTATAATCATAAATTCCTTATATCTATGCAGGATAAGAGTCTTTAAGCAGACAGACAAGATGTTCTGTCATAGAATTTTGCTACAGTACACAATTTACACATTCTGATAAATTTTAACTTCAGAATGTTACAAACTTAGTCAAATTATGTTTAGGAACAGTTTCAGATGTCTTTGACTTTTAAACATCCTGACTGTTTTGAAAATAATTATTTTTGTACAGTCCTCTGCTTTACTGGAAAAATAACATGTGCTTTTGTGGGCACAACCTGCATGGGTGGAATAAGGAGCCAGGATGGTGCGAGGAGTATTGTACATCTCTTGAAAGTTAGGAGAGAAATTTGAGCAAAGAATTATGTATACAAAACTGAGACTTGTTCAGCATGCTACTTGTATAGTTAATATTTTTAAAAAGAGCTAAGTCAGAACAGTGGTGCACAAACGTGTAGATTTTTTCATAGTGCATGTGAGCCCTGAGAAAATTGTGGCAGTTTTTGAATCATCCTGGACACAATTTGTGACACATGGGAATCTTCTAGTTTATTTAATTAGCATCCAGAAGATTATGAAATTAATCAAATACGTAATTAGGCAAAATGATACAAGGTTTTATATATCTTTCTCAGCAGCCTGTCATATCCTGGAACACTGCCTGTACTTTGAGTACTTTAAGTCAGCATGTTTTCCTTTGTTGTAGATTCTCTACCTTTATCAATGGTGAGGTATAAAAAATTTTGCCTCACTGAAAATAAATCTGTCTCTTCTATGGAAAGCTTAGTCATTAACTTTTACAAAGTTCTTATAATAATTTAATAAAATATTGCCATTTTCTATGTCATCTACATAAATACTACTATTTCTTTCAGGTTTAATAGACTGGATCATATATATATATATCCTTTTCTTATGATGATGTACGGAGCTAGCCTTTCTTGCCTGAGAAGTATAAAAGAGAAATTTACTTTCATATATATATATATATATAGGGGTTTTGGTACATATTGACCATAATTGCACTGAATTTACACACTTTGCATATAGATTTTTCTCTCATAGCAGCATTGATTCTTTTGAAACTTGTCTCTGTCTCTATTTTTTGAGGTCACAGTTTTTCTTTGGGTAAATATGTTTCAAAGAGAAACTCTAAATAGAAAAATGTAACACGTGTTTCAGAAGGATGATTCACTCTAAAGCCAAAGTAGGGCATTCAGAAAACTACTATCCCAGTTAATACAAAATGCTTTTTCATGAAGTTTTAACCTCTTATTAGAAAACTGCTTCATGTGTGCATTCTCTAGACATGGACATGCTGACACAAACGCCATGTGCCTCAGCTGTGAGAGGCCTCTTAGGATATTGTCATTAAGACAACCGTGGGTAAAGACCACTTCTAGTGTTTGCAGATTGCAGTGTTTCCAAGCTTTAGAAATTTCAATTTGGTTTTGTATATTGCTGAAATCGTTGAAAAAGTGGGAATTTACAGTGTACATACCAGTTCACATACATGTGGTAATATAGAATAAAACAATTCAAACCAAAACAAAAACAAAAAACAAGGCAAAACAAAAAACAAACACAAAACAAACAAACAAACAAACAAAAACCAAACACAGAAACATGAAACTGGCTAAAGGAGTGTACGCAAAATGGTGTACTAGTTGCCCTAGTATTAACTACGCTTAACAAACATTTCCATAATCATTTGAGGAGAGAGAGATAAAGGAGAAAGAGGGATGGAATTGTAATATATCCCAGGTTGGAATAGACCTGCTAGAATCATGAAGTCTAATTCCTGGTCCTAAAACAGGGAAAACCAAGGAATCACATCATCAGCCTAAAAGTGTAGTAATGTTGAGGAGCAGGAAAATCTTTTCTTGTGACTCAAATTCAGTTTCATTATGAATAAAAGGTTTTCTCTATTCTATTATATGGTTAAGAACCATGGTTATTCCTTCTAGGGCTCATACAGTATTAAAGTAAAATATATATGCAATATAGCTGTAGGCCAATGTAAGCAATTCCAAACAAAAAGATCAAAACTTAGCATAACTGTTACTTACTGAGCTTATCTTGTAAATACAAATCCACACGTTGTATTTTTGTAAGCTTCTTGTAAAAAAATGGGGATTTAAATCAAGTGGTACTTCAATGAGACTTTTATCAGGGTATATTTGCAGTTAGGGGACTGATGCACATAAGTAATGAATTGAGATAGAGTTTAGTAGGTGAAGCTACATAGTTTAACATTAATATTAATTAAAAATGAAATTTTTTTTTCAAAACTCCTATTTTGCTAATATTTAGACTATGAAAACACAAATATAAATCTCTTACTTTGCACAGACTTATTAAAAATCTCCAGAGATTAGTAATAGGTGTTTGAAATATTCATACAACCAGGTATTATACACATTTATTTCCTTCTTCTTTAGTATCATTCAAAGGAATTTAATATGTGTACTTATGTTCTCCATTATGTTAGTTACAATTATTAGGTAGTACTTGTTCAATATGTTATTTTCAGCAATTTTATAATATTTATTAAAACTATACATTTGTTGAGGACACTGCATTTCTCTGTCTCCTTTGACTAGGCAGAGGGAGATTTGCATTTCTGACATTTTTCAAAGACATGAGACCTCTAGGCAGATGGAGAAGGTAATTTCTTCCTTCTAGGGAGAGTTTGTAAGACCTTCATGTAGGCTTGATAAGGGAAAAAAACAGAGACTATGGAAACAATGTTTAGGAAGCCATGAAGTCTGTTACTGGGCTTTTCCTACATAAATTGCAAAAAGTATAGGGAGAAGAAGGTTTGTTTTCATTGAAAAATGTGGAGGCTCTTACTAGAGATGAAATAAAACTCAATTTTAATCAATCTTGTTCGGTCAGTGGATTTTTCTAGCCACACATTATTTTTAAAGGAAAATTAAATTAAATGCATCTATACAGAATTTAGCTATGTTTCCTTTTTTAAAAAAAAACATTTATTAGTAGGATTTTGGTTTGGAAAAAAATGTTAATAATTATTTTTTTTAGAGTACTAAATATCCTCAGTAATCCATTCAAGTTTAAGAAAGTTGACTTTCTTAAAAGGACTTTGGTTTGTGTGCTTTAATTATATAATAATCCTGGATCACTGGGCACTGTTCTCCCTCATTGTCTTCCAGGTAGGAATTTACTCAAGGAAATTATTTTCTTGATCTTTGAAACGAGGCAAGAGTAATCTTTCTATTCTACAATATTTAAACATATTTACTGGCTGAAAAGAGTTTTTTCTCTGTCAGTATTGCTTACTCTGAGACAGTATACATACAAAAATATTCACTCAACTAAAAGTTCTGTGATGCTCTTTTCTTAAGATCTTCAGTTTTTATTAAATGCTCATTAAATTTTTTTAAACTCAGAAATTACCAAACTCCTCTTTGACTTGTACTTCAGCTATGTTGCTAATCTAGAACAGGAGAATAGCTTGAAATATTTGCTGCTGCTGAAGGATCTGGCATGTAATTCAGACATTTAATTCCAGTAAAGATCAGATATGTGCAACAAGATGTGGAAAAAATTGCAAGTCTATCTTGAGGTAAAAAATTAATTCCAAGATATACTTTAACCACATTCTGAAGTTTTCAATTGTGCTTCCATTGTGTTTCTCATACTGGTTTTATACTGGCCCTAAATGGCCACACGAATGCAAACAAATCTCTGATAAATCATAGCTTTGTGCCCAAGATTTACTGAAGCCAAAATGTGTGTAATCTTAAAATCCAGTTTTACCACAGGAAGCATCTTCTCCTTTTGTTATCTTGCATATCTGTACTAGTTTTGAGTTAATTTCTCCTGAGTTAATTTTTGTTGAGGGACTAGTAGATTTTATTGGGCTGTGTTTCTGATTTGTGCTGGAAGCAGGATTGATAACACAGGGATATTTTAGTTCCTGCTGAGCAGGGCTTACACAGAGCCGAGGCCTTTGCTGCTCCTCACCCGTTCCACCAGTGAGGAGGCTGGGGGTGTGCAGGGAGCTGGGAGGGGACACAGCTGGAATAGCTGACCCCAGCTGACCCAGGAGATTTCACACATTGGGGCATCACACTCAGCATATAAAAGTGAAAGAAGGGAGGGACAGAAAGATGGTTCTTGTCTGCCCAAATCACTAGTCGCCATGGAGTCCTGCTTTCCTGGGGGTGGCTGAACACCTGATACCTTCCCATATTTGCCGTACTTGAGTCTGTGAAGTTTATTGTGCCTGTTAAACCATCCTTGCCTCAACCCATGAGTTTTCTTGCTTTTGCTCTTCTGATTCTCTCCCCAAGTCAGTGGGTGAGACTGAGACAGTGGGATGCTTAGCTGTTGTGTAGGGTTAAACGACAACTAAATCTCATCTGTTCTTATTTCAGTTTTATCTTTAAGAGGTACTGAAATATAACTTGACTTTATTTTTAAAAAAGCAATATGTTCCTTGTTTATTATGTGTAACTCAATGTAACAACCTCAAAGGTAAGATTTTGCAATGGTTCATTGAGCTGAGCTTTTGTGCTCCTACAGACACAACATGTAAACAAGAACCTCATGTAAAATGTGCCAGAGGCCTTCCACTCCATACAAGCTAGCAATGGTTGTTTTTTTTGTTTTTTTGTTGAGCATCTAAGAAAACTATTGAAGCTCTTTAAATGCAAATTTCCTATCTTTACGGAAAACATTGTGTATTTTTCTTATTAGTGATGGTAACATATTTTAAAGCTCAGCTACTTTCAGAAACTTTTCCCTAAAGATTATTTGATTATTTTACCATAGTCAGGTCCATGTGCATTA
>PYHW01009260.1:982148-1002271 GCA_013186435.1 Turdus rufiventris | reverse complement strand
CAGCCCATGGGGATCCATGGGGGATGCAGAGATCCACCCACAGCCCATGGGGATCCATGGGGGATGCAGAGATCCACCCACAGCCCATACAGGAGCCCCACAGCAGAGCAGATGGACACCTGGAGGAGGCTGTGACCCAATGGGAGCCTCATGCTAGACCAGGCTCCTGGTAGGGACCTGCAGATCCATGGAGACATGAGCTCATTCTGGAGCAGGTTTCCTTGTGGGACCTGTGATCCTGTGGGGGGCTCTCATTGAGGCATCTGGTCCTTGAAGGATTGTTAGGTCACAAACTGGACTCGATTATTTCCATCTAGTTAATTCTGGAAATTCTGTGACTGCAGTCCATGGAAGAATGATCCATGTCGCAGTGGCTTGCGGAGAACTGTAGCTCATGAAATGAACTCACATTGAAGAACTTATTGTCTCACATGGGAGTGACCTCATGCTCGTGTAGAGGAAAGAATCCTTTTCATAAAAAGCAGAAGAAATAGCATATGAAGAACTGACCATAACCTCCATTTCCTCTCTCCCTGCATTGCTAGGGGAGGAGGTAGAGATGGGAAGCAGGAAGAGTTGGGGGGGAAAGTATTTTTAAGATCTGTTTTTAATTCAGATTATCCTCCTCTGATTTTGTTAGCAATAAATTCAATTAATACCTCTAATTTCCTTTTTTCCTGTGGTGATATTTGGTGAGTGATCTTTCCCCATCCTTCTCAACTTACAAAACATTTTTATAATTTTCTCTCCCCTGTCTAGCTGGGGAGGAAGTGAGAGAGAGGTGTTGGTGGGTGCCTGACATCTAGCCAGGGCCAGTCCATTACAGTATTTTATATATAACTTCACAGATACAATGTAAAATTATAAAGTATTATTTTCTTAAGGTGTTTCTAAAGGCTTTGCTTTATACCAAACTGTTAGAGAGATCAAATTTTGGTACAATATACCGCAATGTATCATTCATAAAAGATTTATGAGTCTACTTGTGAGTGAAATTGAACATCCTAGTTTTATTTACATATTGAGTTATTTCCTGGAAGTTTTCTGAGGAATTTCTCTTCCCAAATCAAGAAATCTGAAAACGTAATTATTCTTACTTTTTGCTACTGAATTAGGTGTGAAGAACTAAAGAGGCAGCTTTCAGAACCCTGAGTTCCACTGATATGAAATCAATTTATACACAAACAGTAACACATGGTAAAAACTTATACATGCCTGAGGTAATCCACCACAAAGAACCAGCACACTAGCTCACACTAACAAGTGTTTAAAATCACAGAATTAAAGAATGGCAAAGGTTACAAGAGAGTACTGGAGGCTATTTAATCCAACCTTTCTGCTCAAGCAGACCCTTTTAGAGAACACGAATCAAGTTTGTGTCCAGATGGTTCTTGAACATCTTCAGTGAAGGAGACTCCACAGCCTCTCTAGGCAGCCTGCTCCAGTGCTCAGTCACCAGCACTGACTGTAAGGAAATTCTTCCTCACGCTCAGGTGGAACTTGCTCCGCATCATTTTCTGCCCGTTGCCTCTTGTCTTGACATTTGGCATCACTGAGAAAAGGCCGATCCATCTTCTCAACATCAATACAAATTATTTCCACAAATTTATTTTTATGGCTTAAAGCTGTGCATTGGCTAAATATGCTTTTACTAAATTTATAGTATGGTACACTTGGATCCTGAAAGTTTTCCAAAGATGAAGCATTTCAGTTCCTCATTAAAACGAAAAATTTGATTAGAACAGGTCTGTCATTATCACATGTCCTTTCATTGCAATTTTTTACTATTCAGGGTAATAATTAAACACTATTCTGATGCTCACACTCTGTTTTCCAGATGCTATGTTGTTGCTCTGTATAGTTCTGCATCTCTTAAGGAAATGGCAGACATGAAGATAATTTATGTTTTTTTAGATTCTTTGCATTCTTTAGAGAAAATATTTCATGAAATTATGTCACCTACTTCTTTACTCGTATGATATAGTTACTTCAGCACAAGTGGCCAATTTCTGTGATTGTTTTAATAAATTATGTGAAACAAAGAAGAGATACTTCCAATAAATTTCTTTTTATAGACTTTTTTATTTTTTCTAAGAAAAAAATCTATAAAGCAGGACTGAATATATAAAGAAGAACTGAATTATACAAAGTGTCTAATTAAAACACTCCACTTTTGTCAACAGTAAGAAAATAATAGGAGGAATTATGGTACTTTAACAACATTTACCTGAAGTCCATATTTTGTGTCTCACTGAAAAAGTACCAGAGTACAACCTGGAAAATATGCCCATTTAGTGAGGTTCACAGACATAGTTCATTTACCAAACTAGCTTTATTTGCACATCATTTGACATACACTCCTGCAATAATTTATTATTGCATAGCTCCCATTATTTATACATATACATATGTATGTACACACACCTGCATGCATATTTTTAAAAACTGTTTGGTGTACAATCTTAATAAAATGCCTCTTCTTTTTTCTGCTCGAATGTGAAGAGTCTTTGCGATCAGCCCCGCAATGGGTGAAGGTCAGAAGTCAATCATGCACAAATTCCTGTACTTGGAGCAGCTGCAATAGGTGCAGGCTTCACCTTTGGATAACATCCTTTCCCATCTGCTTTTCAGAGTGCCCTCCACACACTTGTCCCAACTGTATGGGGTGGCATCTGCCTTGGTGCCCTCTGGCTTTGGGTGTCTGACACATTGCTTCAGATGATATCAGTGAGGAGAACATCTGGCCTCTCTTCTTTCTGGGATTATAGCTCAGAGCACTCTCCAACCTTTCAGATGCCATTTGTTGACAGATTATTTCTATGTTTCAGGTGATTGCAAAGTTGAAAACCTACCAAGTGCAGAGAATGAGTTCAAAGATTTTTTTCAGCCTTAAGTGCAAATGTTATGACATCTCTCATCTTCAAACAAAATTCTAATAAAGCTATTGTGTGTTAAACTCAGATATCCTTTATTTTTCTTTCACTTTGAGGGAGATGGAGGAGCACACAATGTGTTTTGACCAACTCAAGAAACCCCTCCAAAATTTACAAAATTCATTACAAGAGTCACTTACTCATCTTTGCTTCTTTACCTTGTGCCTTTGCCCTTGCATATGTCTTGAGCGTGCCTGGGCAGAAATTTGCTTGCTGGATAGCTTCCTGAGTGATTTAATTGCAGAAGAATATACACCATTTGCTTATATTTTATCTTGTTTAAGATGCTTGTATCTTTTGCCATAGGTCAGGCATGAAATGGAAAAAAACAAGGAATAGAAAATAATATAAATATTAGCTTTGCTTGTAACAGAAAAATGACATGATGGAAATTATTTCGAGCTTATTATTGTAGTGGGGTCACAGGGTGTGGGAAAATTTATTGTAGAATATAAACTAGGATGGCTTATTTAGGCATGGGATACATTTTCTTCTTTGTTTATTTAACCTGAAGCAATTACAAGTATTTTTTCTGTGTGATTTCAATCACTTTTGAATGACACACACAACAAATATCTATCTCCACTGACTTAGAATTATAAAGCACCTTATCTTTATTTGTGGACATCTGGAGACTAGTGCTGGATATCCCCAGTTCTGACCCTCCAATTTGTGATACCTTTTATGCTGTCATATTATTGGATATATAGAAGTTTGGATAAGTCAGATATAAAATGGTCTTGTATGGATCAAGTATAAGGACTACTTATCTACATTGATTTCTTATGTAATTACTAAGACTAAACTTATAAATGTGAGTCATGACCCAGACAAAGAATAATAGTGTCATAGAGAGAAAAGAGATCATTCTGTTCCAGAAATCTTTATGACTGAACAAGATATTTTGGCAGAATAGATCAAGACTGGTAATAAGTATTTTTTCTTATGGCATGATGCAGCATTGCTATAATAACTCTAGCTGTGAAAATTTTGGTAAAAAATTAGTCTAATATGTTAAAGTAAGAATTTAATGCAAACAAAAATCTTCCATTTCTTTGACTTCTGGAATTACAGTCTAACAACAATATTTCATGCAATTCAGTTAGTTAAACCTCATCTCTATTCTATAAAATAATGAATTAACTTTACAGCATAGATCTTTTTATATTCAAGAATTTCAGCATAATTAGTGCACTCTAGGGTTTGTTTCTTCCATCGATGAGTTTGGGGTTGCTTTTTTATTTTTCAGAAACTAATGGTTTTCCAATGTTCAGTGTCTACTTATTGAACAAGGAAACTGAAAATTGGCAAATGCCTACCTGAAGATATTTTGGGCTGTAGATTACATTAACACAGTATAGCATGGTGATGTATAATGTTACAGAATTTTGCAGAGACTGGTGCAGAGTATGCCTGTAAAACAACTTCTACAAGCATGACAGCTTAGTGTATCTTCTCTGAGTTTGCATAAAAGACTGATAGTATATAAATGTTTAAATTCATAATCAGAGATGACAAATAATTGTTGGAATTCCCGGAAGCTGTGAGAATTCTCTGAATTGCATTATATGATTAATAAATCTGATTTGTTGAGGTTTTTTGCTTTTCATTAGTTTTTGTGACAAGAAAAGAACATAGGATGACTGCATTTTGGGGAATGCTTTTGGGTAATGATAATATAAACACTGATTCCTGGAGCTACCGGAGTCTTCTTATACTTGGGTACAACAGCTTTGAGAGTAAAAAATACTGAACAGCTTGAAGACACTATCTAAATTACACATATATGTAAAAACAATTACATTGTCCCAGCTCCATTGCACAGTTTATAGTCTTTTGTAACTCTGGAACCTGATGTGCTGTCTTTGGAAGCTGTTGTTTGAGCTTACAGAAAAAAAAAAAAAAACAAGAAAAGATGAATATTCCAAGTCAACCTGAGAGACTTTCTTAGAGTTTATTTTCTTTTCGTTTTATTTCTCTGTAGAAAGAAACTTTTCATTGAGTTCTCTTTAAATTATTATTTGCAAAACTTTTTTTCATTATTTTTATGAATCTCAACTAGATTCCAGCTGATTTTGGCTGGTCTTTTTTTGTTTGTTTGTTTGCTTTTTTGTTTTTTGTTATTTTTTTTTTCTTTTTATTCAGAGGTAACAATTAAATCTTCTTATTTTGAGAGTAATAGTGAAAATAAGTTATCTGATTTTTTCTCTCATTTTCAGTAACAAAGACAACAAGTCCTGAGGAAAAATTATTTGCTCAAAACCAGTCTGCTCTAGCATTTATAAAAGTCAATAAAAGTAGTTCCCTTTGGATTCAGACCAGGATTTTGTGCTGCAGATTCCAGTTTAATAATTCTGGCATCTTTCAAAAGTCCCTTATGGTTTAAACCATCTACAGCTTATTATTACTCTATCCTTTCTCTACTGGCATCTCCTATAGCAAAACATGTATCTCCCATTGATTACTATCCAGAGCACAAACACAGTAAATATGAGAATATATTTATCCAATTATAATTAAACATCATGGTAAGACCAGATATCATTGAAGACCAGAAATTTCAAAAAACAGGAATAATTTTCACTGGCTTGTATTCTGAACATCAAATCCAGATCCCTTTTTGATCATAGATAAAACATGAAGGACAGGATTCAGAATCTTCATTTCTCCATGGAAGCATATACAGGCTTAGATGAACACTGTACTAAAAAACATCAGCTAATAGCTGGTACAAATTGCTGCCAGTCTTGAAAATTAGATTTTCAAAGGATATAGTTATCTGTTTTCCATAATTTTTACTGTTTTCTTACATTTTTTCTTTAAAATAATAAGTAATTCAGTAATGCAGCAGTTTGTGTTTTTTCCTAATATTTGATTTTTGGTTGCAAATCTCCTATTTTTACTTCATAAACATAAATACATCTTTTTGCCTTTTTTTGGCCTTCTATAATTGTACAATTGCAGAAATTCTTTTTATAAATATTGAGCCATGGCATCCACAATTAATAACAATGTCATCTCTTTGGTATGTGTTTATGAGTTTAATATATTTGGCAATACCAATGGTACCTACTGGGGAAAAGAGTTATCTTTTGCCAAGACATTGCATAAAAAGATTTCTGTGACAAGAACCCAACACCTTGAGATGGAGCTACTTCAATTTTTCTTTCAAGCAAGAACATCAACATACTAAAAAGTCAGTCTTCAGAACTATATTTCATTAGAGAAACAAAGTAATATAGCTGGATGAGGAAAATTGTAACACAGAATTTAGTCTTTAGGATGAGTCAAAGCAAATCCATGCCTCCGAACAAAATCATCTTTTGTCTTCACTCTCACTGCACAGAGAAAAAGGAGAAAGAAAAGAGGTTGGCCTCTTTCCATTCTGGCTTCACAGCTGAGCAGCACTCTACAACTCCTGAATCATGCCCCTGTGGACAGCAGAAAAGCTGACTTTTGACATGTACCGCTGGGACTTTATTGGGCTTGGTCTCAGCTGCAGGCAGATTTTTAGGAGCTTCCTGCTTTTCTTCCACTTTGCAACATGGATTTGCTTGCTTTCTGACCTCTTACTCTCATTCAAACTATGGGAGGTTCTCCAATCTGAGTATTTTGGTTAATCTGGAAAAATGAATTAATTTCCACCTTCCAGATAGTCCAGTCTGACTCTGTGTTATGTGCAAAGTCAGTACACATTTATGTTCTTCTTTACCAAAGCATCATGAGATACTTACAGAAGGTGGAAAGTTCAGAAACCGTAGGATTAGAAAATCCAAAGAGTTATTATGTGTTAGACTGTGCAGTTGCATGACACAGTAACATAACACGCTAAGCTTTTATACGAAATTATTATTGCTCTACTGCTACTGTAGCAACAGATCTTAAAAACCTTTCAATTAAAACGATAAACCTAGAACAATAGAAATGGAAGCCCACGTGCCACCTGAAACCTGAAATTTACTAGACTGCTAATTGAAACACTTCTCATTCCTTCTAGTGTGTAATAGATGTAACATCATTTAAAAACAATCCTCAGCATGCAGGTTCACTTGATCAAGCCATCAAAGAATTTGGCACCAGTTCATGTGTGCACAAAGTAAACACTGAAGAAGAGAATCATTTTCATCATATTAAAACATTTACTACAAATATCAGATGTCTCAAAGCACAATCATTTTATTTAATCAGTAGCTCTGCCTTGATCTATTGCTAAACACTTTCTCTTTGGCCATGTCTGCAGAATTTGGTGACCTAGAAGATACCCCTCAAGTATTTTTTTTAACTTACAGAGACGACTTGTGACCTCAAACCTTGTACATTTCAAAGGACAGCTTTAAACTACAGATTCTGACATCTGAGAGGTTTGAAGTACGACACTCCACACTGCATTTTGAAAAATGGATGACAAATCTGCCATAGACAGATTGCTGTGTTGAAGTAATATTTTTACAGAAGTGGAGACCTTAGTTCTGGCTCATAGGGTAAAGGATGATAGTTATTCACAGAAGAGACCATGTGTTTCACAGTTTTTCTGGAGATTTTCACTCATCACTCCAGAAATCACACTCTAAAGGGTAGGTATTCTCTCCTTCTTGCTTAAGCAAGACATCCCAGGTGAAGTTACAGCAATCCAAACCACATTGCAAAGGATCACACCTGAGCATAAACAGATAGGTAGGTGCAGGTTTTGGAGGTTTTAGCTGTGTCATCCTGCTGCACTGAAGGTCAGGGCAGCCCAGATGGGCTGAGGAAAACACTTAACTGTGCTTGCTATTCAAGAGGGATTTAACTGAAAATATTCCTTACATGAAATGACAACTAAAAATAAGTCTTGCTAGCAAAACTGGATCCAGTGGCCTGGAGATAACTTCAAAACAGAAAGTGACGGTTTTAGGTTGCATTTAGGGTTTTAGAGACATAAGGTACCAACAATTTCCTCTCCTGATTGCTCCCGAGACTGCAGGTATTTGAAAGCACATGTAACTCAGTATGTTGAGAATAGCTCAGCTGATGTTAGCAGGGCTTCTTTGCAGTATGTGGAGACATCAGGTACATAGCTCTGGCCTTCCAAGAGGTCAGAGAGAGCATTTCCTGCTCTCTCTACAAACCCAAAGAGAGCTAATCAGTGTCCTGAGTGCCAAAAAGTATTACTTAAGTAGTGTTAGGCAGTAAATGGTGGTAATTTCATACAAAGAATCCTAAAGGAAAACAGTGGTAAAATATCATCAGTTTACTTGAAATTGATATGCTCAGGGAAGTTCAGGATTACTGTAAAATAGTATTAATACTGGAAAACTACACTACTTTTAATTGTGCAATTTGAAATCTGTATTTCACTAGCATTCATGATCTCAGATGAGGCTGAAAGTTTTTTGGATGGGTTTTCTTCTCTCACATATTCTGAATATGTGTGATATAGTTAGAAATTTAAGAACACATTTAAGACAGCTGTCTACACAGGATGCAGTAAAAATTTGAAGGGAAAAGGGAAAAAAAATCAAATTGGTATGGCTTCCCCCCACCCCCCCACCCCAAATCTAGTGCATTTATTTTTTCTCTTCAGTTGCTTTTGTACCTCTGGCTATAGCTATTTTTACTTTAAGCTTGAACTTTTCAGTCCAAAATAACTCATAATGTCATCTTACAATTTCGGGTCATGTCCCAGGACTATTTCAAATATCTATAACAGGCAGTAAGTATCAATGAAATATTTTTCTTTGCTTTTTCTTTGTTAGGCATAGAGTGTGCACTTAGAAATCTACATACTGAACTGTGTAAGAGGTGCATTTTATTTAAGCTTCTGACTGCATCATTGACAAATATTTCTGAAAAGAAAAACAGTACAGCAAATTTTTTTATTAATTGACTTTGAGACACGCAATAAATCTGTCATCTTATTTCTTTTTCGCTTATAATCCTTCCACTGTTATGATAAGGTAATGTATTTACTGACTTGAAATTAGTTTCTGCCCACTATTGACTGCTTTGCACTCTTCAGCACTGTGAAACAGCTGTGAAATCAAAGTAGACCAAATACAGAATGGCAAGCTCCTCGAGTGACCTAAATGCATCACAGCTTCTTTGTTTCTCTTCCTCCACTGACTTATGCAATCACATATTTGGAAATTTTCCAACCCACGAAAATGCTTTTTTTTGAGTAGCCTCTGACAGTTTGCCTTCACAAAGATGGGAGAGGAACAAAATTAGCAGGATTTCAAGGCCAGAAAAAATAAAATATTTTCCTTTTTTTTTCTCTTTTTGTTTTTTTGGTTGGTTGGTTGGTTGTGGTTTTTTTGTTTGTTTGTTTGTTTGTTTGTTTTTGCTTTGTTTTGCTTTTGTTATTTTTTTACTTTGATGAGAATATTGGAACTGCAGTAAGTTATGTATATTTGATTAATTAAATCAGAAGTAGAATACTGTGCATTCCTTTCAAACTAGGACGCAATATTATTTACTTCAGTTGAAGTTCTGGCCTTGTATATTTATAGATTCCTTCTTGGTAATGTAATTTCTGTGATTAACAACCTGCTTTCAAAATAGTTTTGATTATGCATTCACACATATATAATATTCCCCTGCTAATGAGGAAACGCTATCTCAAATACAAGTGTACTTTGGTATGTGCTTTTTTCTCCCAACAAAGTACAAGACTGATACAATAGGACAAATTGTTTTCTGCTCTACATGTGTGTATTATGGAAATATTATTTGTGATCAAGCTCAATGGATGCAGAACAATTGTTTGAACTTGCCTTAAATGAAAATTAAGTTTTAGCACATACTTTTGTACTGAAAGAGTTCTGCTTTTGCTGTATATGATCCTATTATTGTAAGGGTTAAATGTTCTGAATTAGAATTTTAAATTCTGATTGAATTTGCTTATTTGTTTCAAGGTAAATTCTGTCCCAAGTGCAGTAACTTTTTGCACATTAAAAAATACAATGTCAGTGGTTGTATTAACTCCTTTCTCTAATATTTTATCACATTAAGTATTTATTCCTAAATTTATTAGTGTGTACAGAAGTACTGTAACAACTTTATTTTCAGTAACAAAGGATGAATGTAAAGTGATGTAAAGTAACATTCTTGCTGAGCTTTCTTTCTTTGTACTTGAAGATATTGAATAAAACCTTCCTGCTGAATGTATTAAACGGTGCACTATTTCTATGTATGAACCTGTGCAAATGTTACTGTGTATGAATGACATTACCAGATGAACATGAAAGGCATGAATTATGAACCTATGGATACAAATCCCATAAAAATAACAATCAGTATTTTAGGTTGCATCCCAGAAACTCTGATACCAAACTGTGTAATTTTGTATTGTTATCACAATAATATATGCACTCAGGAAACTGTTCCAATTAGAGTAACTGCTTATAAAATGCAATGTCTTTTGTGATGAAAATCTCCATGATCAACAAAGATCATTCTCTCAAAGATTAAACCATACGTAGAGTTAAAAAAAAAATTGCAAGAATGTTGATAATTGCACCCTCTGGTGACTGGCAAGAGATTTCATTTTCCATTCATTTACTAATCCATCCAAGAGAAAGGGTTACTTTCACTTAGTCTTTCTGTCTGCATTGCATAAATGGCTAAAGGCCGCAGTTAATATTATTGCTTTATTTTTACTCCCAATGCTAGGTTAAGCATCCTTAGAAAAAGAAAACTTGGATAGAAAAGAGTTAAGAACAAGCACAAAAATGACCTAACACTTATGATTGATTTATTTTTTTTTTTAGATAAAAGATTTTCTTTTGTCATGCATGAGTTAGTTTAAATAAGTAATACCTGAGCTTTAACCTCAATGTCAGATCACATAATATCTGAATTCCTTTGCTCTGTATGTACTGTTAGTGTAGGTCAGAGTCAGCTGTACTGGGAGCTGTACATGCTGTGTGGAGATTTAGCTTTTGCCTGGAGGGATTTCCCGTTTTAGTATTCAAAAGACTTTTACCGATAGTGCTGGAAAGAAATTCCAGTTTGCATGTGTGAAGCACAGAAAGAATAAGAATTGTCTTAGTTATGCTGTAAGGAGTCTGGCACAAAGGGTGTATTCCCCATGAAACTCGCCTAATACGATAATCATGGAATAAACCTTGATGTTTACTTTCTCTTGGGCTTCTTCCAGAGATACTCAGGGCTCTCTATCCCACTGTCTTGGTATGCTGAGGAAAAATCCACTAGCCTCCCCCACACACTACGATACTTCAAATAGATATTCCTGACTTCTAGCCAACCACTTCCAAATTATTGTTTGGATAGAGGACAGAGTCCTCTGAGCCAAATCATACAGCTTTGGAGATTCATCTACCACTATTTCTTGTTAATTTTTCTTCAATAGCCGGAGTAATCAAGAATTAGGGTCTTTTGTCTGAAAAAATATCTGTGATGAGAGAGAAAATCTTGAAAAAACGTGTTTAGATAGTAAAAACAACTGATATGAATTTATGGTGATTTAAACCACTATGCATGGAACAAGTGTAGAATGAAGAATAACAGAACTGGGACCATTCATTTTAGATAATTTGAATGCAAGTGGGTTGGACTTGTTCAGTCATGTGCAAAGTTATTCCTATAACTGGCAGTCCATTTTATAATGGTGTCTCAGCTGTAAATGCATTTACTAGCATACAAACTAGAGATCTCTCTCCTGTGTGAAATTTTCAGCCAAGAAATTAAATGCTTGCTTATGGATGATAGGGTTTTTTCCCTGCTGTTTGCAATCTGGCCATGTACAGGAACAGACGCAGTTGAAGACACCAAACAGTTTACACTGAAATATAAATCAGTTAAACAAAATGATGAGCACATTCCAGAGCTGTGACAGATGACTCTATTGTTGGTGATACTGTAAGCAAGAATATGATGATTTGTGGCCCCTGTGGTGACATCTCTGATACCGTGAAACAGTGCTAGGGAGTGCTTGCTGACACTGAGCCCAGCTGGTGCCAAAAGGCTGGAATCTGAATCATCCCCGAGTCATAAAACCCTTCTAGAACTGCAAAAAAGGGTCAGACTTAGTCAGGATGGGTCTCAAATGTTATAATGGTGTCAAGGGATTGCTGGAGAGACTGATGGCTGACCCAGGCTGACTACCTGCCAGCATTCTTCCAAATTAAAAATACATATAAACATGATACTTGGAAAATATTTCCTATCAAGGGTTAACTTACTAGTGCAGCTTAAGTTGTATATATATAAATTTTTGTTTGTTTGGTTGGTTTTGGTTTTGCTTTTGCTTTTGGTTTTTTTTTTTGGTCTGGACTTTTAAGCAACCTTTTTTGGTGAGGGATTGAAACCTACTTCAGCCAATTACGAGTCCATTTGGAGCGTCTTTCCTGAATGGTATTGCCCACACAAATTTTCATAACTGGGCATTTTTTTTACAGGACGATTCTGATGGCCCTGGAAGGTTAAGGCTTTGTTTTCCTCAGAGCTGTGCAAGTACACAATAAGGGACAGTTTCTCTATTGAATATGTTGTAGTTTTATTCTATTACCTGAAAACCATCAGGTTTAACTCTGACATGATGTGATAATGGTTTTCATTTATAGGAAATTCTGAACTTTCAAGACCCTAATCCTAAGTGCACCATCTCAGCAATATACAATCCAACTGTGGTTTTTCAAACATAAGAAAACAAAAATTCATCAGATAATGAAACTCCTTTTGGAAATGTATTAGCAAGAGTCATATAAATGCATTAGATGATTAGGTGTGCTAGATGTAATGCAAGTTGCTATAATGTCAATCAGATATTTTATAAACCTAAAACAAAAACAAACAAAAAAGAAGGACAAGTATTTTAAGCCTACCTTCTGGCCAAAGCTTTTCTAAGATTTGGGTCTCTATTATGCTAACATGAATGTCACAGGAAAGGCAATTCTCAAGAATGACATCTTGACTTTTCCCACATATCATTGAATATTCTGCAGATGGAAGGACAGGGATTTGAGATTTTTGTCTCTTCTCAAAGTGAACTTCCAAATTCAGAAATATTCAGAGTCATAAAGGAATAAACCTTCCTATACAATATGAGACTGTAATTGCATTTTTAAACCCTCAGCAAGCAGGAAAAGTAAATTATGTCTTTGCTGGCACTGGCTTTGAGCATGTTATTGTCTGCCTGTGTAATATGGAGAACAGACTGTTTAAGTTCTTTAAGCTTTTTTGTAGGAGTTTAATGTTTGATTTCCCCTCCCCACCACTCCCCATTTTGATTTACAGGCCAAACCTGTCCAGCAGAGGAGAACGCCTTGATGTGAGAGTGTGGATTATTGGGAATTACTGGACTAGGAAGGGATGTCTTCATCCTGGGGACACAGAGACTGCCTGTTTTGAGCCACATGCTGACGGTGCTGCCGCGTAAGCTCCACTGCTTTATGCACAGCAGCTGCCAGCAGCTGCACCAGATTTTATGTGCCTTCATCTGTCTTTGGCAGGAATTCGCCAAGAATAGATGAACCATTGGGAGAGTAAATAAAGATAATTTTTGTCTCATAACAGATGCTTCATAGAACAATAAAAAGGAGAGATGCTGCCAATTATAAACACAAAACTTCAGGTGTGAGAAGTTTAGGACACATCATTTCCTTTCATGCAGTTTTGAATGAAGAGAAAAAAAAAGTAATGTAATTCTGCAAAAAAACCTAATTTACTAGATGAGAAGGTCATCATTTTAAATAAGTCATGAGACTCCACAGTATTTTGTTTGAGAAGTAGATACAAGGTTTTATAAATGCAAGCTGAGATTCCATAATGGAAATTTATGAAAGGATTCAGTCATAACAAAAAAACAGAAAAAACCATAGCACATATATCTGGCCAAGGAAGAAAAATGAGTAGTCTGTTAATTCTCTAAATCTCTGAATCCTTTAGAACTAATATAAATTTCTTGTTGTCAATCATTGAAGGGACTTGATAGGAAATATTTTCTCATTGATGACAAAATGTGACCTAACTTCACTGTGATTGACAGTGGTACCATTTTACCACTTTCCCACCTGCTGAATGTTAATACACTGGTATCTTTTCCCACAGTAATGACGGGGAGAAAACCAGTGTGTCAGAGGTGGAAATGAGCACACAGAAAGTTGTCCTGTCCCTCTTTTCCCTTTCAGGATCTGCTGTTTCAGACTACTCCAGTTCTCTAGAGGAAGCTTGAGAATCTCTTCTCATCTTATTCCTTAGCATTCTCCACTGCAAATGAAAGTGACATTTTTCATATTTGCAATTTCCTGCAGTTATGTTGCCTGAAAATACACTATTAAAAAAAGTCAAAATTGTGTGTCAGTACAAGGTGGCTTGGTTTCGAATGACTCAGCAAATAACACATGAAAACACATTAAAGATAAAAAAAAAGATATTTCATAGTATTTGATAGTTTTTATAATGTGATGAAAGAAGACAGTACTGATTAAAAAACCTCTTGCTAAATCAGACTGTTCTATTTGCACATAGAAATTAACAGAAGATTTTTGTCCCCAAAAAGGATTATGAAGTAATTTCAAAAATATTTGGCAATTGGTTTTGTTTCCTATCAGTTGGGTGACAATTTGGATTCTCTAAAGGAGAAAAAAAAAATCAAAAAGGGGAAGAAGCATTCTATATTATCGTTAGTGCATGCATTCTTATATGTCACTGTTGTATGATACAAAGTAAGGAAAGGCACATCTGGATCTATAATAACTATTTGGATTTTATCAAATTCTTGGTTTAAGGATCTATATGTGAAATAAACTTCCATGTACTGTGAAGCTGAATTGCATATTTGTGTGAAATATAATTATGAAATTAATGAAATCAATTGAATTTGGGCTTACAAAATCTGGTAATAATGATTTCTTGTAATCATTATTTTTTTGTAATTTAATTTTTCTTCTGATTTCAGTGTTTTAGAGATTTTTACCCAGCTGGGGGTGTAAAGTGATACAAGGTGGTATGGAAGGCAAATACTATTTGCAAGGAGTGAATATGAAGTCCTAGAAATTATCTCTTCTCATTCTGTTTCTTGCTAGAAAATTAAACTACTTGACATCTACTACTACCTATGAAGAATAAGGGTGATTTCAAGGTGTTACATCAGACAAAAATGTCTATAATGGCCTGGATCTTCTTTGAGTCAAATTATGCCTTTACATTTTCAAGACATTTCTTTGAAGCAACTGATCTCACAGTTCCTGAAATAGTTAGAATGAAATGTGTTGTGTTGTCAGACTGCTACAGCTTGGCAATAAAGGCATGTGCTGCATATTCTTGTGTGGCACTGGCACATTCTGAAGCAATCTTTGAAGGACTGTTACAGGTAGCTAGAATCAAAATGTTCTGATCAAGTTTTAAACTGAGCTGTCTCATAGGGCTTGAATTTGTACTTGGCAGGGAGCAAGATGGCACAACTGATGCTGTGTGAGAGTTGAAGGGAAGGAGATTCGTCTTTATGAAACCAAAAGGGTTATAAATGTCATATTTTAGGATTTCTTTTTCCTGTAAACTAGTGATATAGTGGTCTTAAAAACACCCCCAAAGAAAAACAAAGTAAAGAAAAGCAAAACACCCCTACAGATCTTCTGCATGAAGCACAACTAGGAAGTCTGGTCCTTAAAACACTACATTTTTCAATATTGTGTTTGACTTACAATTTACCAGAATAAAATGCTCCTATAGACTTTGTGATGACCAAACCTCCCTGTGCAAAGAAATTAATGAGTTAAGTTGTGGTCTATAAAAACATGTAATTGTGTGTAAATTTGCCTTCATTTCATCACAGTTTTCTCTAGATGTAATGCATTTTTGCTTTGCTTTGCTTTGAACAGGGAAAAACAGCAGCACATTTATCACTTTATTTAAAATAGACAGTTATATACATAACAGTTAATCATATTCCAGTGCTGCCCTAGCTGTTTTTGTTCAGTCAGTAATTAAGCAATTGCTCATATGATTAGTAGACAGATTATTTCTTCAGTTGTCATTTTTCTAAATACCACTATGCTGCAATAGCCATCAGTTACCACAGATTCCTTCAGCTTTACAGAGTTACTTTTTCCATGTCTGTGATAGCAGTTAAAAATAATGGTGTTTAGAGGTTTGTGGATATAATTAATTAATTATTTCTGCAATTAGGTTTCTTTTGTGTAGTTAAATATAAGCTTGAAGTCTGAAAACATACACAAAATTTTCAGATTTTTTTCATTTGCAAGAATAATGAAGCTTTCAAACCCCTTATTGAAATCAAATACATGTTGATCAAACTAAAAAAATCCCCTTCTTATTTATTAAATTAATTTAAAAATTCTTCTTATAGTCCAAACACTGTTAAACTATATATTTTATGTAGAGTTATACACTGAAAGAATTAAAATTTCATGATAGTCTGTGGTGGAAGTTCCTAGAACTACTTTTCCCATGATACAATTGTTAACATCCAATTTTCTTTGCAAATCCATTAGCTTAAAGTTATGTTTCATCATGTGAAATTATGTGTAATTGGAGATTAGTTGACATTTGAAGAAAATGAGTATCTGAGTACTTGCTACCAGGAAGGAATGAATCATGTTAGGGGAATTCAACTGGATTTTAGCTGAACTGAAATTCAACATTTTCGCCTTGTTCCAATACAGAAGTATTACAACTTTCTGATAGTTTTTCAACTTCCTAACATACTAAATACATAAATTAAAGCTTTCTTAAATTTGCCTACAAACCTCCCAGAAATTAATATTTAAAAGGAGAACAGAGTTAGATAAATTGTAAATATTATAAAAATATTGCTAATCAGGTTACATGTTGTGGTTGCAGCTGAGCACTTGGAAGGTGAAAATCCATCTTCCATGCAGTGGATGCTTTTCAAGTAACACTGGATTTATTACAAGTCAAATATCACATTAAGAAAATAATTGAGCTCTTGGATTTTCTGTTGGATAATATTTGTTAATGAAATTTAATTAGTCTCACCACAAGGCCAGTGACTACCTTTAAATCTACACTAATTTTAGTTTAATGAGACCTTGCTGATATATATTCATTTGATACTGATCTTACATTTGAATTACTGTAGTCTAAGTTTGAGTTTTTAACTTTGTGTTAAGAAAAACTGCCATTATCTACAATGTAGACTTCTTTCTGTCTTTTTCTTTCTTTATAGAGCAAAGTGGGAGCAGTATGTTTGGGTGAGCAGGATACTACCTGTCTGGGAACATTAGAGATATTATTGAAAAGCAATTTCCATATGCTTCTGTACATGAAAATACAGATAAAACAATTTTTGCTGAAATGAAAGATCTAACTCATCACATCTATAAATGGCCAGCAGAGAATGGTTAAAGAAAAGGATGAGTAGCAGCAAAACTGGAGGTAATAAGAAAACTAAAGTTGTGATCAACGCAGAATTAATGTACTTTTCAAAACTGAAGAACTGTCATTTCACTAAAGAAAAAAGGAACATTTGATTTTAGAATGTCACTGTATTTCATTGTGGTTGAATTTCTGAAGTATTTTGAAGTCCCACATTTGGGAAATTCCTGGTATTCAAATAACTTGGAAATTCATTTGTTTCAATTCCTTGTTCAGATATCACAGCCTAAAAGTTCCAAGGCCACTCAGTTCCAGTAAATAATTGTATAGGTGAAGGCATCATCTGCTTTGCACAATTACCTGTTATTTTATGTTATCTACCAAATCTCTCAATCTATGAAATTGTATTTGAAGAAGTTTTCTGAAAGAAAAATATTCAGCTGTTTTTGTCTTTCCTTCTGTCTGAAATTTGAAAATGGAAAGAAACACAAAATTTCAAGTGCAGCAGTGATTAATTCCTCTACATTGTTGAACAGCATACAAATCAGTGAGGTGTTAATTTCTAGATTTCCTGAATTACAAGCTATAGGAGATTTGAAATATGAGTAGAGGACTTTTGATGAGGTAAATATTACTGGCTTCATGAGAGGCTTTGAAGTGGTAATTCCAGCTTGTTTGTTTCCTTGGGCAACATTTACTGCAAAGGGACAGCCTAGAATAAAGGGAAAACCATCCCAGCCCTTGTTAGACTTGTGTTTAAGATCAGCGGTCATCAACATCAACACCTTGTAGAAAACCATGCCTTTAACTGGCCATGCATCCACGGCACCCTGGTTGGCTGCAATAGGCTGATTTTAGGCTTCTGAGTATTTCTAGCTGGCATGGCAGACTTCCAATGGTTGCGAAAGACAAGCGAAGAACAGTTTACAGGACACATTACTGTCACCCACACTGCAGTCTTGGTGGGTGCTGTTGGAAATAATGTATGGTTACAGAGGGAAAGAAGATCTTGACTCTAAATATCACAGCTCTCACAATTTTTCATTATGGCATTTGAGTTGTCAAAGCTTTGCTTGAGGCTCAAAAACCTCCATTAAAGTAGGGGTAGTTGAAAGCTTACTAAATTCCAATTATGATAGCATACAACTGTAAACTTATTTAGCATACATGACGCTAACACAGCTGCTTTTAAGTGAAGAACTATGATAAATTTCTCTATGCACTGTCCAAGAAAAAAATCACTTAGTGATTATTTTCATTCTGCCTGGGAGAGGGAAAAAAAAAATAAACAAAACAAACAACTGAGAATTGCCATTGATCTCAAAATACATCTGTTACTTACCATGATGGTTACAGATCCTTTTGGTTCAGGTATTCCTTTGCCTAACAAAAACATTTCTAAAACAAAAATTCTCTAAATACTGTTCAGATTAAAAAAAAAAAACCAAAAGGAAGTGATACTACTCACACATATTACATACAAATAGTAATCAAATTACACAAAATCACATTATTTAACACTCAGATATTTCATCAACACAGAATAATCAAAATCCTTTTGGAGTAGTTTTGTATTTGTCTATGATCTCAGATTTTGTGAAAATAGCACAAACAATGGTCTGCTGGTAGAGGAGACGAGAGGATGAAAGACACATTTTATAATTTAATTAGATGAAACTTGAATGATGATTTAATAACCTTTGAACTAGTTTGGATCTGCTTCCAACATCAAATTGATGAGGACAAATAAGCATGACACATTCTTATTTGATATTTGCAGATAACCAGATAGGATCAAAACATGGCCTATTATTTATGCCAATGAAGAGGAAAGAGTGCCTACTTCCATCTTGCTTCTGTATTTAATCCAAGGACAGTCCTATTTTGCAGCTATTTCTTCTCTACAGTAATTGCTTCATTACTATTATTTGACATAAAATAATCCAAGCTTAAAGATCTCAAAAGACAATATTTGGTGATCTCTGTATTCTGCTTATGTGTGCTTATATGTTCGTATGCTCATGCTGTTGTGTCCAGAAAATTCCAATGTCTCTTGCCACATATCTATGGAAATCACTGTCTGACTTAAGGTTTTTTGAGGCTTTTTGTTTTGATTTTGCTTTAGGGCATTTTTGGAAATACATGTGGCTTCACTATTTTTTCACAGATGTGTATGCAACATCCAGCTGCATGTCATCTTGGTTGCCCTCAGTGATTAAAAGAAAAATTTCTAGATCCAATATGCATGGCAGTGTACCTCAGAATTTTTCTCTTAGATAATATTTTATAGGAAATGGTGTGCAGCAGCCATTTTTGTTTGAGTTTAGTCTTAGTGCTTGTAACATTTCCCATTAGAACATGAAATGTGGCTTAAAAAAAAAAAAAAATAGAAAAAAAACCCAAATCAGCAATATTCAAGGTAAAACATAAGTTGAATTTGGAATTGTTCTGATGGTATTTATCATCAAAGTGGTTTCGGTTAATTTTTCTTCTGTCTGTATTTCTTAAAATTATGTTATTGTTCTTAACATAAGGTACTGCCTTTGCTCATTGACTTTGTCACAGTTACAAGCGACAACAGTAATATTGTAGCATAAGCAGAAGAAATCATAGTTACATTAAAACTCATTACTGACACCAGTGCATATGGAACTTCAAGCTGGTTGGCTTCAATTCAAGCTCTGGTTCTGTCACTGGGAGGCTCGCACAGCCCATCCCAGGACATGGAAGCCAGATCCCCATGCTGGGGTACGCCTTGACATGCACCTACACAGCATCATAAGCCAGAGAGCAATCGGCTCCCAGCCCCCACCAGGAAGCCAAATTCCCTCAGTAACTCATCAGATGTAAAAAAACCCTGGGGTCTTATTTTCTCTGCTTTTTTTTTTTTTT
>PYHW01009260.1:930108-976817 GCA_013186435.1 Turdus rufiventris | reverse complement strand
AGCCCATGGGGATCCATGGGGGATGCAGAGATCCACCCACAGCCCATGGGGATCCATGGGGGATGCAGAGATCCACCTGTAACCCATGAAGGAGCCCCATGCTGGAGCAGGTGGGTGCCTGGAGGAGGCTGTGACCCTGTGGGAGACCCATGGAGAGAGGGGCCCAGCTGCCAGGCTGGAGCAGCCTGTCCTTGGAGGACTGCACCCTATGGAAGAGTGACCCACACCACAGCACTTTTGGGATGTTGCAGTAATTGTGTAGTTGTCGAGACTGACAGAACTGGTACCATCACCAGTCCCTTACTAAAAAAATTCATGCCTTCTCTCAGGCAACTCCACACAGGTCTGACTCCTTCCCTCCTTCTCTTCTCTCTACAGGTTTTTTTATGCCTTCTGCATGGCTGCCTAAACCCAAAGCTGTCCCTTACCTGGCCACCTAACCCTGTCTGTCCCTCACACAGCATCTTCTTACCTTATCTGTGCTTTACCTCCTCACAGTACAGCCAGCAGCCTCCATCTCAAACTGCAGCAGACTCTCAGTTTCAAGCTTCCCCTCCAAGTGACCCTCAAGCAGGTGCCCCACTCTTTTATAACAGCCATCTCATTGGGCAGGCAAGGCTGCCTCCACTTCTCGGCAGCAAGTACAGGTGTAATTCAAGGAAAACTGCCTTCTTCACTATCCATACAAGCTGTCTTCCCACAAATCCCCCCTTTTTTATTTAATTAAATTGACATTATGACATGTTCACATACTTAAGACTAACAGTTAAACAATTGTTTGGGTAACACATCATAATAAGGACATATGCTTCAAATCTTAGTTCTCAAATATCCCAAGTAGTTTGCCTAATTTTCTTTATGATTGTTTCTTTCAGCAAGCTCTTACATAAGAGGTAATTGTCCTCATGCTGAAGATTATCATAGTGTTCTTTTAAATTGATTAGGTATTTACCTTTCTTCAGAGCCAAGAGTCTTATTAATTAAGTTTCTCCTCGCATATAACCAATTTATTCCAATTTCATTATTTAAAGTGAAAGTTTACAGTAGCATAACAACCACATCCAATTTATTACAATTAATTCTTCTTCATTCTTCTCTCATTGATTGTTAACTTTCTCTTTCTGTCTGCTTTGGCTTAGTTTGGCTTTTATCAGTACAGAACATCAACCTAAGGATTCTCTCTTAGCTCTGAAAGGCATTTGTGAATTAAGTCTGATACATTACCCAGATTCACACAGTACATACCATTAGAGCTCAAGAATCAGAAAACTGCAATTAATAAATACAATATATATGTTTCAGCATTAAATAAACACATTGCTTTGAACAATAGAATCACTGTCTCCAGCTTCTCCTGTATCTTGTTGCTTTAATTGCTTCAGTTGTTCCTTCTTCAGCTTTGTTGCTTTTGTAAAGTTATTTCAGCCAACTGCTGTGCAGGAGTGCCATATTTTGACTTGGCACTTAAATCAGGTAGCTGCTGCACAGAGGAGGGATATACAGGATTAACTTAGTCTTTTGGGGATGCAGAAGCAGCTCCACCAGGTGCTACTTCAGGGACAGCCACATCCTCAAGTTCAACCTCATTTTTCTGTTGTTCCCCATTGGCTTCAATTCCCTACTTTGATTCTTCTTCCACCTCCTGCTCGCTGTCATCCTGCTATGTTTTCTATTTTTTAATCTCCAGGAGGCAGCCAAATTTGCAGCTGCCTTGATCCCTTTGAACATCATGTCCCATAGTCTTTCTCCAACTTCTTTCCATAGGCTACCATTAAAGGCAGCACTTGCATCAGTCTTAGGACCTTGTGACTTAGCCCACAATAACACATTATGAAGGGTGTAATTAGAGGTCTTAATGACCTTTTTCTTTTTTTTCCAAAATTTTTTATATCGATAAAACAATCTGTTCCCAGTGGTTCACCTGGATAAACATCCCTCCAGGTGCCAAAATAAGCTTGGTTCAGACCTAGCAGCTTCCCCGTTGCTCTCAGCTTTGCTGGGCTCCATCTCCAGCTGTACCTCACCCTACAGCCCAAATCCCAATCATGCCAGGATCACCATAATGTTTCAGTAATTATGTAGTTGTTGAGATAGACATGACTGTCTGTCATGCCTTCTCTCAGGCAGCTCCACACAGCTCTGACTCCTTCCCTCCTTCTCTCCTCCCTACAAGATTTCTTCTTCCTTCTGCAGGGCTGTCTAAACAAAATCTGTCCCTTACTCGGCTACCTAACCCTGTCTGGCCCTCACACAGAATCTTCTCACCTTGTCTGTCCCTTGCATGACTGTATGTCCCTCATCTCCTCACAGCACTGCCAGCAGACTCTGGTCCTCAAGCTCCAGCTCTATCTAACTCTCGACCAGCTAACCCAATCTTTTGTAACACCCATCCTCAGTGGGCAGGCAAGCCTGTCTTCACTTCCAGCAATCAGTACCTAATTCATTGAGGAAAATTGCCTTCTGCAATCCAAACGATCCTTACAAACTATCTTCCCATGCTAGGAGGACTGTCTTCCCGTGTGAGGGATTCATGTTGCAGCAATTTTGGGAGGACTGCTGCTCCTGTGATTTGGACCCACTCTAAAGAAGTTCATGGGGAGCTGTCTCCTGTGGGAGGGACCCCAGAGCCTCAAAGGTAAGGTCTCCTCTCTGTGAGCAGTGGAGGAAAACCTCTGGTGATGAACTGACCAAACCCCCAGGCTCCTGTCTCCCTGAGCTGTCAGTGGGAAGGAGGAAGGGGCTGAGGGGGAAAATGGTGCTTTAAGGGTTTATTTTATTTCTCATTTTTCTCTTCTTATTCTGTTAGTCATAAATTCACTTTGCAACCTTAAAATTGAGCCTGTTTTGCCCTTGAAATGTTTCTCTCCATCCTTATCTCACTCATGAAGCTTTCATTATTTTGTTTCCCAGCTGTGGCAGGGCAAGTAACTCGTGGATGCCTGGTGTTGGGCCAGTGTCAAACCATAACATACCTCTCCCTTACTTTTTTTGGGACTCATTTTAATGGTATTGGTTAAATTTCATAAATATGAGCATTTCAGAGTTGTCTAGTCAAAGGAAATAATAATTCATGGGTTAACTTGTTATGACCACTGTCTGTGTGACGTAGTCTGGAAATTATTACTTCTCCAAACTTTAGAAAGCAGAAGAAATAAAGCATTAAGACTGCAAATATTCTTTATCATTTTTCCATTCTTCTTTTCCTCAACACATGTATTTACTCTTGTCTACAAAACAAGAATTTTCTAAAGTTGGCAATTGCATTATTTTATATCAATACTAGTTCAGCAAATTGCAAATGAATTTTGAAAAAATAATAGCAAGTTAATGTTAGATTTGATACATGCTAATCCTATAATCATTCCAATGAGGATCTCCAAAACCTCTCACTGGAATCAATAGAATTCCTTTAGACTATTCACCATCTTGGGACTCCTTTGTCCTTTTACCCCTCTTAGAAATTTTTGTTCTCATTCTTCATGACAGAAGTGTTAGGTCTGAATTTCTCAAGAAGTCTTGGAAAATCTTGAAATACAGTACTGTGATTTCTTCCCCAACATTACTCAGAACTCTGATACTAGGTTTTTTAATTTTTTTTTTTTTAATAATGATCTGTATACTTCTCTTTTTTGCTAGCAGTATACTCCATCCAAAGTATGCAGTAAATTATCCATCTCTACTGTGTTATCTTCTAGGAAGTTTGTCTGAGGCATTTCCTTATTGTGTAAACTAGTAATCTGAAAAATTGTCATTATTTTAGAAAAGAGCAATTAAAAAATTATATAGGGATTGCATGTTCTTATTGGTTCTTTTAAAATTATGGCTTTTCAGAAGAAGACTTAAAAACATTTACAGGAGTAGAGAATGAAAGGGGGGGGAGTGTGTGGAATGCTTTCAGTAAGGAAAAAAGTTCCCTTAGTTCGACAATGTTAATTAGATACCAACAATTTCTGGCTTTACAGCTTCTCTCTGGTAACTTCTATCATTTCTTGATCATTTTCATTTCCATTCTTGTAACTGCCCCTCTTAAGATTATTATATGGAATGTAATATAGCTTTATCAAATGGCTTGTCATGCAAGTCAGAAACAGAAAAAGAACAGAATAAGTAACAAAAAGAGAAAAGAATATGTGAAAATATTTGGCATCATGAAAGAGATTTGGATTGAAAGCTGGCTTTGACAATTTGCTGTGATCTAAATATTGCAACTGTATTAGCCATGAAAGCACCTATTAAAAAAGAGAGTAAAATATCTACACTGCAATGAGCTAATTGCTCCTACATGTAACCATGAATTGCTTTTCTTTCTCAGTAAACCTTACTTCAGACCAGGAAATCAGAACAACACAGCCATAAATAGGAAATGTTGTTTTGCAAAACTAAAAATTAAATATTTTTGCAGGTTTAGGTGAATCCTATAGTATGACTGTACCAAATGTTGGAAGAGATGAGACATTTCTAAATTCTTTTCAATATTGTATTGATTATTATGACTCAGCTCTCAGCACTGGACTTATAAGTTGTTTGCTTTTTACTTCTGAGACCCTGTTGACTTAGAGCAGATGGTAAGCTCTATTAGTAAAAAAATTAAGTGTTCATTTATTTGATTTTAAAATATCCAAAGAGATATTTCAGAAACACTTTGTCCACTATCTTTATTGTACTGCCTTTGTTGCACAATTTTCATGTATTGCTCTTTATTATAGCAATTTAGTTCAGTGTTGAAAGGAAGTAAAACTATGATTAACCTATTTGTTAAATGGAAAAATATATTTCCATATCCAGAGGGTAAATAGAAAAGTAACCCTTAATAGAAAAGGGCTTTGGATAAGTTGTTTTCATCTCAGCTCAGTATTTTACAAATTGGAGAAGTCTGCCACTATAAATGCTTAAGCAGAAATCACTAATGTATTTTGAGATGAGAATATAAGGGCTTCATATCATTTTAGGTAATGTCTTCAAATGAGTGTCTGACATAAAATGATGAGCCTTGAGTACTTTTAAATTACTATTAAAATTGCCTGTGGGCTGATCAAATGTGGTTTGTGCCAGGAAAGCTATGCTATCCAACCCAGGTAATCACTTTTTTTTTAAAGTGTGTTGATTCCATCATAAATATTTAATTCAGTCTACTAAGTGCATATATCACGTGAGCTTTTGTTATTTTTCTTTTATCACTGAAAATTACTTCATCTCTTCTCTCCCACATTGTTTTGATTTTTGTTTCGTTGCTTTTTGGGGGTCTTTGGGGTAATTTTGGGGGGTGAGATTTTTATTGATTTGGTTTGGTTTATGTTGTCCTGAATTTTTTTTTTTTTTTTTTTTTACATATTCTATGCATAGGCTGCATGATTTATTCATAGGCTATGTAGTTATTTTCCCAGGGTAAATAAGCAAATATACCAATCATATTTGGGATAGAGTTCATAGAAATCTGTGAGAAATTACTGGAACCTGGTGGTATCCTCTCAAGTAGATTTAACAATTTAACAAAACCACCTTTAAGTCCCTTAAACTTGTTTGAAAGTCCTAGGCATAAGGGCAAATATAATTTTTTAAAAATGTAATAAAGCAATGGCATTTTCAGGTTTCAGCAGGCAGTAAGAGAATATATTTCTGAAATCTTTCCAGAATGAGTATTTTAAGATAAAAGAAGAAAGTTTATTAATTTATTCTACTTTAATTAATTCCTTTTTTTTCTTTGAACTTTTTTCAATATTTTTTCAATAGAAACTTTGAAATGGTACCAGATAAAATATTCATTCAGCCACAAAAATCAAGTAGTTTGGGCTCATTGGAAATAAATTAAATGATACTATCATGCTAACCTGAGCAAAATATGAGCTTACATTGATAAGATCCAATAATTGCTATTATTTCTAAGTCAAGTGCAGATTTTCTTTATCAGGAAAGTCTTACACTACACACTTTGTCTAAGTGATTCAATGTAATTAAAACCAGAACAAATTAACATAATCATGTAATATCTGGGGTTGGGAAAGACCTTAAAGATCATCCAGTTCCCCCACCCCCTTGCAGGGACATGTTTCACTAGACCAGGTTGCTCAAAACCCCCTCCTGCCAGGTTTAAAGACTTCCAGGGATGGGGCATCCACTTCTCTGAGCAACCTGTTCCAGAGCCTCACTACCCTCGCAGTCAAGAATTTATTCTTAATATCTAATCTAAACCTACCCTGTTTCATTATAAAGCCATTGCCCCATGTTCTCTCGTTACATGGCCTTATAAGTAGCCTCTCTAGGCCCTGTTTAACTAGGGAAATGCCACAACAAGGTCTCCACAGAGTCTTCCCCTATCCAAGCTGAGCAAACCCAGCTCCCTCAGCCTGTCTTCACAAGAGAGGTGCTTCAACCCTCTAATCATCTTTGTGATCCTCTTCTGGACTCATTCCAAGAGTTTGATGTTCTTGCTTTGCTGAGTACCCTACAGATGGATGCAGCACTTTGGATGGGATCTCATGAGAACAGAGCAGAGGGGCAGCATCCCATTCCTCACCCTGCTGACCAAGCTGCTTTGGATGCAGCCTAGGATCCCATTGGCTTTCTGGGTTTTGAGCACCCATTGACAGATCATGCCATCTACCAATACCCCCAAGTGCTTCTCCCCAGGGCTGCCCTCAATCCATCCTCAACTCAGCCTGTATTTGTTCTTGGGTTGCTGGACCCAGGTGCAGGACTTGCACTTCACATTTTTGAACTTTATGAGGTATGCATGTCTTAAGCCTGTCAGCATCCTTCTGGATGGTATTCCTTTGCTCCAGCAAGTAGACTGTACCACACAGTTTCATATTTTTGGCGAACTTGAGGAGAGTGTGGTCATTCCCTCCACCCATGTTGCCAATGAAGAAGTTTAACAATGTCAGTTCTAATACTGCTTCCAAGGAACACCACTCATCTCTGGTCTCCACATTGACCACAACCCTTTGAGTGTGACTAGTGAGCCAATTCCTTATCCACTGAATGGCCCATCTATCCAATCCATGCCTCTCCAGTTTGAAAACAAAAATACCGTGAAACACTTTGCACTGTGACAGGTGGATGGCATCAATCATCACATTCACTCATGTCCAGTTCAGTGTGCTCATTTCTCAAGGCATATTTTTATGAGGAAGGGCTGTGGATATAGTTGAAAGGGTTCTAGACTGAGGTTTGTTGTATTCATGTTTTCTGTCTTCTAAACTGTAAAAAAAAAAAAAAAAGTTTGTAGAAATATTATCAATATTTAAAACTGCAATACTCTCAACATGTTAAAAACAAAAGGAATGTACTTTTTCCTGAACAAGTTGGTTTATAACTGAGAGATTGACTTCAAACTTAAACACAACACTTTGCCTGTTGTTCCCAAGATAAGATGGAACATTTCCTTCAGCTAATGTTGTTGAAAATAAAACTTGAGAAATGCATTAATAGAATGTTAAGTTCACTCCATCCAATATATGAATGGACAGAGTTAGATTTGGTAGTGATAAATTTTATAGGAACTGTCTCTGGTGTTCACTTCAATTTTCATTGAAGTTAAATCTTTAATTTGCTATTTCATTATGTATAGAAATGTACCATTTGTAGTGTAGTATTGTCTACATTGCATTTTCCCTTCAGAACAGCTGAGACAGTATCTAGTTAAAGAAAGACTGACTTGATATGTACAGGACACTACTGCTGGTCAGCTATGCCTTAACTTCCAACTATTTTGCAAATTTATGGCATCATTGCTGAATTTCTGCTTCACAGTAAGACCCAGAATTAGGTTTACAGTGTAGTCACTTTTCTAGTTAGACACCTTTTCATCTTTGTGAATGTTAGCATTTCTTCTTAAGAAATACTCCTTAAGTCTACTTATAAGGTGTGTTTTCAGAGCACTTTCTAGCTTCTCTTACTGAGCCCATTTTGACTTCCAGCTTGATCTGCTTCTGCAGCTGTTCTTCCAGTTCATCTGTTCTCTGTGGCACTTGTAAATTTTTTTAGCACATGCTATGTTCAGCAATCAAAATTGTTATGAAAGTATTAGGTACTACAGGACATTTTTCACATAGAAGACAAAGGTCTGAAGGACCCACTTGGCATTCTTTCACTGTCTGCTGTTGAGTTATTTAGACTCACTCTCTGATAACAATCAGTTTTTTCAGTTTCTTAGGACTTTATCAAGACTGCATGTTTTGTTTAATTTCATCTGTGACATAAGGTAGATAATGCAATAACTCTTCTTTGTGGTTTGAGTAAATAGTAGGATAACATTAACATTTTTAATGTAATATCATGACTTCAGTACACCTCAAAGCAGTATTGTCCATACCTCTCACCTTTTGTCTCAAGGACTTATTTCACATCAGTTTAACATTTCTCTTTCACTATTCATTTCAAGGAAAATGAGGAATTAACATGCAGCTATGACTATTGAGCTACAGTAACATGCAGTAAGCAGCCCAGAACAGTGCCCTAAAATGGATGGAAATGGAAATATTTTCTGAATCGCCCAGTTGAAGAAGCAGCATTTTATGGTCCATATACACAGGCCAATATTCTTATACTATTAACTTAAATAAAAAATATTTGGAACATTTCTGAGCATAATAAATATTAGATCTCCTTAAAGAGGCTCATACCTATGTTTTCTTGACTGTCCCATTCTTTATGCTATCTTGATCATTAGAACTGCTTTATAATTGAATTGTAAAATAAATTAATTACCTATGACAGTTGCAGATTTAATGATCACATAATGCATCACTGAATTTTTATAGATCCAGAAGGTATTCTCACTTAGTAATGAAAGTGATTAGTATTTGACCCTTTTTTATGTCATGGAATGATAACACATCATATCCAAATATTCAGATTTATGAAAAATGAGCATCAAATTTTCAAAGGAAATACAAGGATTAACATGCAAGAGGAAATCAGAGAATGAAATTATAAAATACAAAAATGTAAAATTTGAAAACATGCTTAGCTATGTGGCATTGGTCGTGGTAAAACAAGTTTCTGGGCGACAAAGAATAACCTCAATAACAAATAAAACACAACATAGATGCAGAGGTTCTAGTTGTCCCTAGATCTCAGTATTTAGCTTTTAAACTAGCTCATTTTATCTCTTTATCCCTCTATTTTTCTGTACCTGTTTCTTCCTAAGTGGTCTTGATTCTTCTCCTCCCCATCTTTGTCTGATCCACAAATCCTCCCATCATCCCTGTTCAATCAAAAAATCCCTTCTCCTCTGCATCCCAAAGTACATCTCCAACCTCTTGTAGTGCTATCCCATGTGTGAGAAGCACATGCACAACCCAGTGAAGCTCTTGAGAACTTTTCTCCTGTCTTGAATGGGCCTTTAAGCAGTGATTTAAAGATGTAAGGAAGAAAATGCTTTATATTCTGAAACTATAGAGAATGGCAAGTTACAACCTAAGGGGAAATTTTGCATTCAGATAAGTTTGTAATAGAAGCCCCAGCAAGGCAAAATGTCATATATTTAATTGTAATGCTGGAGGGCCACTAACTGTGAGTGGCATGGCTCTAATGTTATGCTGCTTATTGGTGTGCTGGAGTGGGAATATAACAATATGCTAAAGTAATTGAATAAACTGAGTGTAATCAAATCACTGAGTTACAATTACAGATTTCTACAATATGTGTGCTGTGTTTCAAAATACGATGCTTTGAATTTTTATTTTCCTCAATCCCCTAGCAAAGTAGAATAAAACCAGTAAAAATACAAAAATTTATTTAGTTGTGAGCATTCCTTTTATATTTTTTAAAAAGAAAAGTACTTTAAAATTTAAAAATTGTCTAGAAAAAAACAGCTAACATGAAAAAAGCAGATAACATGACATTTCTTTAAACTTCCAATATGATTATTTAACAAAATTTTTATAATCTAGAAATTATTTTTATATTTTTGGATTTGGGGTTTTGGGGGGATCTTAAGCAAATTCACTTTGAAAATTCATTATCAATCTTGCATACCAAAAAGGAAAAAAATGGAAATGTGGATGTAAAAAGGCTGTCCTGAAATATATCTGTCTAGCAATGAAAAAAACTATTAATGATGAAATTCACATACATTACTGTACTATGGCAACTTAGGCGGGATGATAGAACAGGATTCATGCCTTGCATGACAAGGTGTAAACTAAGAAGTTGATGTTGACCAACCTACCATTACTCACTCATCAATGTTTATATTTTTTAAAATGCTATTCAGGTGTTATGTAAAAAAATTCTGCTTACTTCAAGTTATGTAGCAAAAATTCTTTGATTCTTTCACCTTTTAATGACGTAGTCTGTCATTTCTTAAGAATAGAAACAAAACAACAAACACAAACATAAGGTTTTCTTTAAGCTGTTGTCTTTTCTTTTTTCAGCCTTTCAATAATGAACATCTTTGTACATAGATGATAGTAAATTTAGTTCATAAAATACGGCAGGAATTTTTTTCAGATATTTCTTCTGTATATGCTTCAAAATGCTAAGTGTTAATGTATACTTCTAGTAGAAATAGGAGTGTCAAGAATTTATGAAAACTCTTTTTTGTAACAAGACATTAATTTCAGTTTGGGCTAAAGAATTCAGTAATGATAAACTATTTGAAATCTCTGCTTTAAGATTATTTATACTCAGCTTAGCATTTAGCTTAGCTGACTACCACTCTACCTCAAAAATCTAAAACCCCTACACTTTTCATTCCTTGACTGAATGATATTCTCTTTTACAATTTCATGTGTGAAAGCATTTTTACTAAGAAGAGAAAAAACTGTCATCTTCTTCCTTGAATCATGATATGATTATTTGTTCACAGTGACAGTTTTGATTTGTTTGGTTTTTGGGTTTTTTTGGGTTTCTCATTTCTCTTTTTAACTGTCAGCATAAAAAGAAAGAAGTATATGCTTCCTTCTCTAAGTGGATTTGAAGTTGGAACTTGCTTGTTGTGTTACAAGGAAATAATTCTTAATATGTTAATAAATCTAACGATGTTTGTTGAAAAGGGAAACTTTTGTAAATTAAATAATGCAGGGGAAGACTTTCCTCATAAAGATCTTACAAAATACCATTTAAGTTAATATTCACTGATCTTCAACTCTTTCTCCTGGCAGACAGGAAAAAAAAAGAGGGGTGTGAGTGATTGATAACAACTCTCCTCTCGAAATCTTTCACTATGCCATCAATACTCAAGTACATGTATGCTTGTTCTGTGGCTGTTAGTTTTGCATTATTGAGTACCACTGCCAGAGGAGTTAAATTGACTACAACTTCAGAAATTTCAACTCAAACCACAACAAAAATCAAACTCTATACTACACTAACAGTTCTTGAAAGAGGGATGGCAGGCGCTGAGGAGAGTAAGAACACTGCAGACTCTGGATTTCTTTTAGGGTTTGGGTTAGCACTCAAACAAAAGGATTTCACACTGCCACACAGCAGGCATCAGGTTCGATAGTTCAGATCATTGAAAGCCAAAACATTTTCATTACTATCTTTAATTGCAAGGTGAGTAGCTGACATTTGCTTCCCTCCCAGGAGCCATAAATTAACCTTGAAAGCCTCACACATAACACTTGCTCAGTTTACTCCAGTGATTTTAACTCTTTGCCATCTGAGTCATACACCCAGCTTCTTTGTGTCCTGACATGTTAATATTGAGTGCTGTGCTCCCCTTTCTATTAGGAATGCTTATTATTGACAAGAACCTACTGAAATCCAAATTTTTGGGCCATTATTATGTCTGCATTGGTCTGTAGGACCATTATTATGTCTTAGATTATGTCTGCAGGATTCCACTTGCTGGATTTCAATATCACTTGATTTATGGTCATAGTTTTTTTGCAAATCAGCCACATGAATTGGAATCTGTGCAATGCTGGGTGAATTGGCAGTTTGCTTAAGCATTATTTCTACCTTTTCTTTCATTTTTTTTCTCCTTTTCTTCTATAACTGCTTTCCCAGCTGCTCAATATTCAATAACAGAAATAATTCACCTATTTTTTTTCAGACTTTATCCTTTTGATCCCTTAGAAAACATTACAAAGCAGCAAAAGGCTTGTGTTAACATAAATCATGGTCTTTGACATTTGACTTCCTGTCAGATGCTGCAGCAAAGAAAAATCCTTCAACTTACAAAGATCTCCCCACATTATTTTGCAAAATTTTGACAGCATGATCACGTTAATAGTCAAGTATTCTGGACTCTGTATCCTCTAACATCTACAGTGCATTTTCCAGAGAAATGTTAAAGTTTAACCTTTTGCATCTGATTTTTCTTTTATGTGTGTAGCATTTTTCACTTGTCTTCGCTATTTCATATTAGTGATTTCAAAGAGTTTTGGAAATTTATTGCGATCAGTTTCAACTGCAATATTTCTTTCTAAATCTTTGCAACCACTTCTAATGCAAATTAGATAGATAGATAGATAGATAGATAGATAGATAGATAGATAGATAGATAGATAGAGTTGGTATAGATGTAGATATAGACATAGATGGCATAGATATATACAGGTAGAATTGCAGGTGTAGATAGAGATAGAAATGTAGATAGGAATTTTATATATATATATATATATATATATATATATATATATATTAAATAGACACATTATTTTCTGTCATCCAAACCACTAACTAAAACTGTGTGCATTTATATGAGACTAATTAATGTTACTCAGGTGTTCATTGAACTGGGTTCAATAATATGGATTGTACAACAGGTACTTTTGTTCCATAATTTCCAAATTCACTTCACACAAAGATTAATGTTTCTGTGTTTGTATAGAGACATGAAACTGTTCAAAAAGTTTAACTTTTCCTGTGCCAACCTTCTTCCCTTCAGAAAAGCCTCAACCAAACGAAAAACAAAAAAACCCCACCAAACCAGACAGGTCTACCTGGTGGTACCAGATGATAAGTAGGTAAGCTATTATAGATACTCAGATGGAAAAATTGAGGCAGGAAGAGGTTTAGGTCACGGAAGGCAACCAAAGTGGACATATCTAAGCCTATAGGCTGTTACAGAATTCTCCCACAGCTGGAATGTGCCACTCACTGCAAGGTCTCACTTGAGAGAATTTAGCTGATCATGGTGACTATTAAAATGCTCAAAGAATGGAGGGAGCAAAACATGAGCTTCCTTCAAGAAGGTTAAGACAGGACCCAAGGACCAAAAGACCAGTCAACCTCACCTTGGACTCTGTGAAGCTGAGAGAGCAACAAATTCTTAAAACTACTTTTAAGGACATATAGGAGTTCAGAAGCAGTAACCAAGGAGAAGTCATGCTTGATCTACTTGATAAATTCCTGTGTGGAAGTAACTGTCTGTTGCTGTAACTCTGTCTGCTTCTGTCCGCTTGGACTTGGCTGAGGTTTGTGAAACTGTCTCCCATAGGATCATCCCAGAGAAGCTGATGATGTACAGGATGGATAAATGAGGGAAAACTGATGAATGACCAGGCCTGAATGACCTGAATGACTGATCACTGGCAAAGAGTCTTGTTGGAGGGTGGTGACTAGCTGTATACCTTAGTGGACAAGTAGAATTCAGTCCTGTTAAATATATTTACAAGCAACCTGGATGATAGGGTAGGGTGTACTCCCAGTAGGCAACACCAAGTTGGGAGGAGTGGATGGCTGATAGACCCGAGAGTTGTATCCCTGCCATACAGAGACACATTCACAAACTGGAGAAATTGACTGACATGACAGGACCCCATGAAGTTCAGCAAATGAAAGTGGGGAGGACCAGCCCCACGTACCGCTGTGTGCTGCAGACTGGCCAGGTGGAAAGAAGCTGCGAAGAAAAGTATCTGGGATTCTGGAGATTATCAGGTTGAACATGAAACGGACATGTGCCCTTGTCACAAAAAAAGAAAAATTATATTCTCAGCTACAGTAGAAGAAGTATTTTCAACCGATCTGAGGAAGGTGTGGTACTTTCCCTTTATTCAGCACCTGAAGTGCTGCATCCAGCATGTCTGGGCTCTTCCTGTTGGACATATGAAAGTTAAATGAAGAACCACAAGGATGAGTAAGGGGCTGTAAGACCTCTCCTATGAGGAAAGACTGAAAGAGCTCTAATATTTAGTCTAGGGAACAGAAGCCTCAAGGGTGTATTGTTAATGTATCTAAATACCTGGTAGGGGATGTGTGAAGAAAAAAAAAGGCCAGACTTTTTTCAGGGGTGCTCAGGGATAGGAAAAGAGATGATGGAAATACACAGGAACAAAATATTCTATCTGACCTTTAGGAAATTCTTGTTTGCTGTGAGGGTGTCTGAACTAGAAGCTGCTAGGTTGCAGAGGTTGCAGTCTCCATCTTCAGCCATACTAAAAAGTTACCTACACATGATCCTGGGCAGCAGGATCCAGGTCTCCCTGTTTAACAAGGTGAACACACTTCCCAAGATCCCCTCCAACATTAACATTAACAATAACCTTTCCATATAATTCTGGCACATAGTTGCAGAAAAACAACATTTGTTGAATTAGAAAAACAGATCTTGCCAGGAAATTTTTTAATTCTCTGTCATGGATAATTGTGTGTATGTAAGCATCTTAGGATACAAAGAATAATCCTGTTCCTAGAAGCTGGGAGGAACTTATTTTCTGTTTTCTACATATAGGTGAAATACATGAATTCTCCAATTCCCATTACTACATCAAGACTATAAACCGACTTTGAAAGTTTTGATGTAACTGGCTGGTTTCCCTGCAGAAAAAGAAACATGATCAAAACAGAAAATCCCTGAACACCTTCCCACCAAGACCAACCAACCAACCAACCAGGATAAAACCAAATAAAAAAACCAAACACACAACAACTGACAAAAACCCCAACAACAAACAAACAAAGACCCCAAATAAACAAATAAACCCAAACAAACAAAGAAAAAAAAACAATAACCCCCCCGACACACACACAAACCTATTAAATATGTATGGGATTATAATAAATAATAATTATAAGTGATGGGGAAAGTGCTACTTAATGAAATCACTGCTGTGCATTTATATGCCTATTCCTTTTGTTCTGTTTCACTTTATGCCTTTGGATAAGATTTAAAGTTGCAGAGACCTATAGCTGTATTCATGCAAAAATTGCATCATAAACTCTGTCTGACTATTGTACAGCAATTTCACAAATACAAGCCGCATCATTTTGACTAAAATTTTGCTCCCACTCCGGAAATGCGGCTTACATTCAGGAGTGGCTAATATGTGAATAATTTTCTGACATTTCCAACCCCGGATGTGTAGCTGAAGTGCCGAGCCGAGCAACTGCCAGTAAAACCCGGGATTGTGCGATTGTTACAAATTGGTTACTCTGTTTCGCAGCAGGTGGAGCCTGGCTCCGTGCTGGCCGCACTGGTGGGGGGAAGGAGGCAGGGGAGCTCCCTCCTTCAGGCAGCACAGCCCAGGGGAGAGGTGGGGGCTCCGTGCTGCCATCCCCGTGGCTCGGGGGGAGACAGGGTGCTCCCTTCCCCTCCTGCTGCCACCGTGGGTGTTGGCGGGCTCCTGTCCCCTCCTGCGCCACCGCCACTGGTACCAGAGGGGTCCGTGTCCCCCCTGCCACCGCGGGGCAGCGCCTGGCTGGGGCAAGCGAGCGCGGCAGCGGCGGCCGGCCCCGAGCGGCCCCAACGAGCGGCAGCACCGAGCTGGGCCACCTGGCCCCCGTTGGCAGCCCCGAACAGGCCGAGCCTGCATGGCCCGAGCCGAGCCAGTAAATCCTGCGATCCCCCGCAATTCTGTTACTATTTGGCAACTTTGTTGCACACGGTCCTCGCTGCGAATGACAGAGCAGTTTATAACCAGGTGCGGCTTATGTATGGACAAAGAATGAAATGTTGCCGACACCCAGAGATGCGGCTTATAATCAGTACGGCTTGTAATTGTGAAATTACTGTATATATTTTTTTAAAGTATATTGTTGAGTTCTGAGCTTTAGTCCTGGCCCTTTCTTGTTGTTATTTACAGTCTCAAGAGTGCTGATATGCCTTTTTGCAATGCAAAATGCTATGTCAAGTCTTGATCAGGCTTCTGTTAACAGTAAGACCTAGTTTATTTTTTTGGAACTAGATCAAATTTAGCCATGCAAAGTTGCTACATATAAAGTATGAATGTTCAAATATAACATGCATACATACCAATCATTTTTCCTCTTTTTTCTATTCTACATTCTACCATCCTGAAGTTTTGTAATGCTGTCAAATTTCATATAGTCTAAATGTGAAATATTCCCAGAAGTAGATTATAGCGGTAAATTGTGTCAGTTTAATAAGATGAAGTTCAACTCAAGGGAGGAAAAATATAGGATAAAATTGTTTCACTTGTTTGAAAACCAAACTCAAACTGCGTATGTCATATTGGCATATTTTTAAATAGAAGATGAGTGAAAAATGTATATACGGCACAATAAATTTGCATCCTTCTTTATAGTGAATAAAAGTAGGTATTTACTGCCCTTGACAGTTTGCCCTGTCAAACCTGTATTTGAGATACACCAAAGGATTATAGATATCAGAGGAGAGACTTATAAATACTGCACAGTATACATGACTATGCTGGTGGACCTAAATCTATCTCTAATGACAAATGTTATCTACCCACTGAGTGCCACTTGCTGAATGCTATTAATAAATTCCTCAATTATTTCTCAGCATGAATGAGAATTTCAAAATCAAGGGTGCAGAGTCTCAGACTCCAGGCTAGTTATTAATTTACATAATGCACACATTTTAGTGAGCCACTGTGGGTACTTGCTACTGTTGAAAAGAAAAATATTAAGCCACAAAACAAAGATATTGGATACAGCATGAAGCATACAAACCAGGTATTAAACATACAAGACAGTTTCAGTAGTACAATGTGGTAGTCAAATACAATAAAAAAAAAAATCTCATTATCTTGAAGACATACCCACAACTTTTGAAATAATGAGTAATACAAGATTTTGGGAACTTCCAAACTATACTGAAGCTTTCTACTGGACTTGACTGATTTTTTTTCCCTGGCAAAAGTTGCTATGAAGAAAAGTCCTAGACAGGGCCTACTTTCAAGTATGGTTAACCTATGTCCTCATATTTTCTCAATTTATCATGTGTCATCACATGTGAAGCTACATGACACCTTATTATTAGACACTGACAAGAAATTCAACTAACAAAGTGCATAAGTTTTCTTCTATTTGGAGTTTCTTTACTGACCGTAGCACTCAGGAGAAATACAGTACCTGTAATGCAAACAATAACTCCATTAAGAATCTGAGAGAAGTAAAGGGTCACTGTAGGGTTGCTTAACGGGGAAATTTTTTAAACTGTGTTGCAGCAGTGTGGCTGTGACTTGTCCTACAAACCTCAGGTCTCCAAAAGGCACTGAGTCAACATGGGCTTCCTGCTAGTACAGGCTACTGTCACTCTTCATCTGCTTGGCTACAGAGCTGTAAGTCTGACGCAGCAAGGTTTAATAACAGAAAAAATATGCTGAGAAATCATTGTATATAATTCAAGGAATATAAAATCCTACGGAAAATGATGGTGAGCCAACAACAAAAAGAAAAGTGGGGATTGACTCTTATGCTAATAGAAAGAAAGAAATGTAATGCTCTTTTGAAGACAGTCTTTATTACCTCTCCATCTAACTGAGTTTCAGTTTTCCCACATTGATTGTATCCTTACAGCTTAATGTAGGTATACCTGCTACCTACCTGTTAGAAACAGTCTTTGGAAACCAAATCACTACAGAAATTTTTGTCTCATGTTTACTTCATGGTATCCTTGTTTTAAGAGTCTGTTTAGTCACTGTGCATCTATGATCACTGATGTCATTCTCACAAATACCAGTGATTACTGTTTTTAAAGGATGTGAATATTTTTCCCTGAATTCTGGACAACAGCAACCAACCAACCAACCAAGCAAATGCAAAATGGAAAACTGGGAATTATATCAAGTAATTATAATAGTTTTAGTATTTTGAATCAGGTTCCTGAATGACCTAAATGCATTGAAGTTGTGTTTTTTCTACAATATGACATTCCAGAGATTTCACTTTTAACTTGCAGCAGGTTCACAAGGACATTTGCAAGATATTTTCTCTCTCTTCAATGTCTGTTTTATTGCAGCAATACTTTGGTACATTTGCTTAGGGCTGAAACTTTCCCATGGATTTCTGCAGCTGTATTCTGCTAACAGCACAGAGGAACACTGAAGGAAGCAGAGTTTCATTTAGCCTTCAGAGTGTCTCTGTCTATAACTTCATGCAAAATCCCTCTACTTTTTAATTAAGACTTCCAATCCCAGCACTACTGTCTAGCTTTATCTGGATTAGATCTTGTTTCAAATCAGAAGAAGATGGCATATTTCTCTGTGCTATGAGATTGTAGTATACATATATTTGTTGTTACAAATTCATTTTTGGGTATTATCCAACTACCAGATGCAGTGCTGATGGACAATCTATTGAACTTGGTGAAAAACCTTGAATTTTTTCAGGCTGCTTTTTCTCTCTGTTTCACTGACTGTGAACATGAGACACAGTACAGAAATCAGGAATCCAAAACACATCTAAGTTGCTTACTTAATTAACAGCCTCTATTTTCTCTGATTCTGCTGCTATTTCATTGCAGCCTTGGGACTGTACCTTTGTTCCAAAACACTGTGAATTCAGGGTAGACACTGTAGAATGAGCTACCATATAATACTAAATCACTTCCTTTAAAGTGAACAGAAAAACCATTATCTACCAGGAAGATAATTCAGGCATCTTATGCTACTTCCCATGTTAGTTCTGCTAAACCTTGTACAATCCTTGTAGAAGAAATGCAGAAGAATTCACTGAGAACTGTAAAACCTGACTGTAATAGCAGACTGAGTCCTGGATTGATCTCTTTAAATTTTTCTTAATATACATTTAAGGACCTGTTTTGATATGCTGATGATAAGAATTAGTCAGAGTAGCTTTGTTAGAACTGTTTATTTGATACTGAAATACAGAATTTAGATTTCTTATATAGGTAGAAAAATTTTCAAAGTCTGACAATAATTTCTTAGTGGCTCCAGCCATATATTGGATAGTTAAATATCTGTTGTTGAAAGAGGTTATTTAAAAAGCTACATGGTTTAGTAGCACCTTATAGAAAAACACTGCTTCCTCTATCACAGTGGCTCAAATGGCCTGTGTGGTAAATGATGTAAACGTGCTCAGCGTTGAATGCAAACTGTGACACTGGGTTGATTCGCAATAACAGTAGGTACAAGATGAAGTGTGCACATGATTTCTCTGCTAAAAGCTTATGCATCAGTTTTCCCACAGAGTCTAAGAGTAAGAAGTAGTCAAAGATAATCCTATTTAATTAAAAAAAAAAACATATTATTCAATTCATAGATTTTTTTTTTCTCTGCTATAGCTGCAGGCCACACTTCAGTTTGATTTTAAGATCAAAGGTTAGGCTAGTGACTGATAGGCTACTAGAAATTATTGTCTTTCCCAGAAATGCAGGCAGGAACATAATAACCCTGACCTTTTGACTCAAACAGCTGAATTCAGATGAGAAGTCATTGATGTGACACAAGTACATTCTTGCTGCATTTATTCTCCTCCTCTTCTCAAAACTTCCTAAGGGGTCACAATTCCTGAATGCTGCAAATGTGAGCAAAGATGATGAAAATGTCTTCTCCAGAAATACTGAAGTTTCTTTTCTAGGGTGATTTAAGCCCAGGAAGAGTTTACTTCTTATTTCTAGTCCAGATTTTTCTTTTGTCTGCTTTGGAGAGCAGGAGGCTGGAGGGTGACCTCATTACTCTCTGCAGGTTTCTGAGGAGGACATGGAGAGGGAACTTCCAAGTTCCTTTCTCTGAGATCCAGTGATAAGATGCATGGGAATAGGTCAAGGCTGCACCCAGGGAGGTTCTTAGCATTAGGAAGCGCATTTATTTTAACAACAGTGTTATCAAATGCTGGAACAGGGCTCCTAGAGAGGTAGTTGATGCCCCAAATCAGTCAGTGTCTAGTGGGCATTTGGACAATGTTTTTAATAGCATACATTACCTTTTGGCCAACCCTGAAGTGGTCAGGCAGTTAGATTGGATGATGGTTGACACATCCTTTCCAACTGAAATATTCAGTTTTAATGTATTCTGTTCTAATATGCTCTGTTCTGTTCTTTTCAGAATTATACTGAATATTTCTGTTAATGCCTTTCTGCCATAAATACAGGCTGAGAGAAATTGCAAGATCTCAAAACACAATTGGTTTGTTCCTTGGCATAAACTCCATGTTCTAGTAATCTGTAGCACCAATATTTAAGTCTATCCTAATCGTACAGTTTTGGCAGTAAAATTAATTTTATTGGGTTGCTTCTTACAGTAGCAATATACATTCTATGCATTTTAGGAGGAAAAAGGCCTCTTCCAAATACTTTTTTAAAGCATTTTGTAAGTTTAGCTGCTAATGTCAAATTCAGGTTGCTTAACTTGCAAATTTGAATGTACTTATATACTTGGTAAAAAATTCCTCGCAATTTCAATCTTGAAATAATTTAGATTTATAACACTGAATATTCTGTATATACCTGCCCCCTTAAAAATATTTATACATTTATGTGTATACACAAGAAAAGATGAAACAATGTATAGAAATAAATGTATCATATGTATATTATTAGTCAGGTCATCAGTATTTCACCAATTGACTGTGTTTATTTACTTTTTAAACGTTAATAAAGTAAAAATTTAATCTGAAGCAATTTAATCTGAAGAAGGTAAGGAAAGAGCTATTGCAATATGCTGAAGGAGACACCAAGATTAAGCACATATTTCAGAATTCATTGCTCTCAAAAATATTAGTTGTATTCTGTAATTTTATAGGAAGGATTTATTTAGACCAACAACCAGGCTCAGACTGAGAACCTCTCTGCCATGAGTTACATTTTGTGATCCTGTTCTATGGTGTTTAAATCATTATAAGCCACTGCACAGCTCAGGTATGGCTGATCACATTGGAAATCATCCTTGTTGGGGGAAGATCCGATTCTGGTGGCAAAGCTGGGTCTTCAAATGCTTGCAGAAATTTCTGGCTGATTTGACTGTCTACAACCTCACTTCAGGGATAAACTGAGGTGGAAAGGCTGTCTAGGGCAACATGAAAAATCACATTAGATCTGGAGAACTTTGTCCCACAAAAGGTGTGATGGGACAGTCACTACTGTTGGGTTTTTTTGGGTTTTTGGTCAGTCCTGGAGATCAAGAAGGGATTTTGTTTTCCAGCACAGTTGCATGAAGCAGTGTCCTTTAATGCTAAATAACAGGTTAAATAGCACAGTCTTTTAAGCTGTCAGGTAAACCTATTCTGGTGGCATTCACATCAGCATAAAATCAGAAAGATATGAAATATGAAAGACCTTGATGTCCTGGGGTTTCCAGAACATAGTCATATAACCTTCAGGTCAGACCTCCATGATGCCCACCTCTGTGCAGAACTGATAATTCTAGGATAAGTACTGATAAATCCTCATAGATCTTGAAAGTTACATGGCTATTTTAGAATTTAGTGTTTCAATTCAAATTTAGGCCAGTGTCTGTTGTTTCAAGTATGGTACCACTTAATGCATATACAGTATTGGAGACCAGAAAGATTGTAATTTTGTCAGTCTTTTCACATGGAAACTACAGTGAGTGTTATCCTCAAGATTTTCTTGGTAATGTCCAGTGTTTCAACAATCTGAAAAAAAAATTAGGAATTCTGACAAGAAGCTTACATTTTCTTAATATCATCTGTCAGAACCACATTGTCATGGATGAATGCAAACTAAAATTTTGCTCTCGCAATGCTGACTTTAAAAAAATCAGCTTTTACATCTGCTGAATGGCATCATATTACATTTGACATCACTAGAAAAGGATATTTTAAAATAAAGGTGAAAGATCATGAGTATTTACCTCGTAGATTTTTAGGCATTAATTTTTACTGTCTAGCATTATCAGAGACAAAGCAGTCAGGGACAGGCTGGTCTGGGTCATGGAGAGGCAGGTCAGGGACACAGGGAGCAGGGCAGATGCGAGGGTGAGCAAGAGCCAGAAAGACAGGAGAGCCAAAAGGCAGGATTCCAAAAGTAAGTTTGAAAAGCCCCAAAAGAGTCAAAATGGAAGGGACAGAATAACTGCCCAGAGCTTCTGGTTCAGGTACTTTTTGTGCCCCCAGCTCCTCCCAAAATGTACCTGCTTACTGGAGACCACTGACCCAGTCCAATGCCCTACTGCAGTCCAGTGGTAGAGAAGACACCCTTTGCCATCAGACTGCAGAGTATCTCTGGGGTACAGTGTCTGAAGTGTTCCTCTGCTGACTGCCCATCCCACGTGAAACATGAACTGGTGGCGAGGCAAGGTGACCCTACAGACAAGGCTTTCCATCTTCTTCTGGCTGCCTCCTGGACATGGCACATGTGCAGCCCTTCCCCTACATGCCTCTGACAATCATTGTTGAGGCATAACAAAACTAAATTGGCTCCTCACACAAAAGATAAAGCTGTGTAAACAATCATCTCAGTGAGACTTGATGTTTCATCTCAAATGAGAGTGGACCCTGTTCATGTGGTCATACTTGGTGTTTCTTGATTCTTTCAGTTCATCCACCAGGTTCAATATCAAATAGAGCACTTTAAACTTTGTGCTCCTTCTGATCTCTCACTGCCATTGCTACTGGAAATTTCAGTATTTTAATAGAAAACTTCATTCATGCTTTTGAACACTGACATTTGCACATTTGCTTTCTGGGAGCATAGTGAATGAGGAGTTTGGCTGCTTAAAGAAACTCCATCAGAGATTTGGCAAAAACGGGTTTTGGTATAAAATTGTGAAAATATGATGTAACAGAGGTGGATGGCAAGGTTCTCTCTATTACTTACTACAAATGTTAGAGCATACAATGGAATATCAAGCTGGAAGAAATTGGAAATATTTCACAGAGAAACTGGGAATGAGAAAGGAGTTAAGAGTGCAAAGGATATAAATGCAAAGACAAGGATGCAAAAGAGTTTAGCAGTACTTAATAATTGAGTACTTTAACACTTACAAAGCAATTTGACAGGGCTTACTACAATTAAAACAATGACTTATTAATGTGGGCCAGGGGTTTATGCACAGAAGCACAAACAGGGCGGGGCTGCTGTGGAATGCATCTTGAGCTGCTTTATTACAGTAATTTCAAGATTATAAAATGGACCATTTTGACTAAAATTTTGCTCCTAACCCAGAAGTGTGGCTTACACTCAGGAGCGCCAATATACGAACAAATTTTGGAAATTTCCCAACCCAGAAGTCCGAGCCCGCAGCAACCCCGAGCTGAGCCAGAGCCCACCTGGCCCTGGGTGGTGGGGCAGAGGCAGTGCAGCAGTAGTGCTACCTGGCCTCAGGAGGTGGGGCGGCGGCAGCACTGCTTGGCCCTGGGAAGCGCAGCTGTGGCAGAGCTCCCTGGCCCTGGGAAACATGGCAGTGGCAGCATTACCCGGCCCTAGACAGCGTGGTGGCGGCAGTGGTTGGACATGCCAATTTCCTGCTTCCTGGCAGCAGCGGCTGGGGACACTGCTCCCCCACTTCCCGGTGGCAGCGGTGAGCAGGGCTGGGGCTGTTCCCGGATGGCCGCTCCGAGCAGGGCCGAGCCAATAAACCCCACGATCCTGTGATTTTGTTACTAATTGGCAACTTTGTGTAAGTTGCATGGGGATCCTCACTGCGAACGAAAGTGCAGCTAATAATCCAGTGCAGTTTATGTATGGACAAAGAATGAAATGATGCCGACACCCGGAGCTGCGTTTTATAATCTGGTGCGGTTTGTAATCTTGAAATTACTGCATATCCTTTCCTCCAAGCATCAGTCTATTACACAGCTGGGACAGTGGGAAGATGCCAGCAGCTCAAGTCCTTGGCAGCAGTCAGAGAATGGGAGGTTACAATACACTTTGAAATGTTTTGGCCAATCACAAGAAGCAAAAACATATTGACAGTAGTTCTATCCAACCACTATAAGTACATGTACCTGTGGTTAAAACAATGCTTGCTTATTTCTAATGCAATACCTACTTGTAAATCTTAAAATACAATGTGCAGAGCTCCATTATTGAGCTTAGACCTTCCTAATATCTTGCTAGATATACTTTTCTGAAGTTTAGACAGTTATTTTAGCCAAGTGTTAATAAACAGACTATTGTTCTATTTGTCCTTGCTTTCTACATGTCATAAAACTTTTCTGTTGACTACTACTTAGCTCTAATTGCAGTTCTGCTGTCTCTGAGGCCTGCTTTTTTGCAGCTTTCCAAAAACCCTCTGATCTTAAGGATTCCCACTAGAAGAGATCTCTGAAAATCATCTTGCCCAAGCATTCATCTCAAGCAGGATCCTCTAGATCAGGTCACCCAGGACTACATGGAGTAATTTTTTTAAATATCTTTAGGGATAGATACTTCAAAAAATTCTGGGAAACTTGTTGCTGTCCTCAGTCTACTTCATAGCAAATGGTTGTTTAGGATAGTATTAGAGACAGTGTTGAAAGTCAAGATGTAAATTATCCTATTCTCCTCTCAGATACCAAGACAGACACCTTACTGTAGGAGGTTATCGGTTTGGTTGATATCACATCCCCTTGGTGAAGCCATGCTGACTACTGCTGACCACTTTCTTGTCCTTCATGTGCATAGAAATGGTTTCAAGAATTAGTTGAATCCTAACTTTCCCACAAATGGAGATGAAGCTGACACCTGCAGTTCCTTGGGAAGCACCCTGGTCCTGCCCTTCTAGAAGCCAAGAGTGACATTTGTTTTCCTCCAATTCTCAAAATGTCCATGATTTTGATTTCATTTTTCATGAAAGTTTATTGAGAGTGGACTTGAAATTATTTAAGCTAATTCCCTTGGCACTTATGGCTGCATCAGAACTTGCAAATGTCCAGTTTGTTTCAGTATCCCCTAATTTGGTCCTCCACACCAAGCATAAGCTTCCTTGCTCCAGCGTTTTGTGCCAGCCCAACCTGACCTGAACACTTGCAGGAATAAGGCAACAACAACTTCTCTACCATCATCACGATTTAAAAGAAATTTTCCTTATACCAAATCAAAATTGACCCTCCTTCTGTTTAAAACTTTTACAATATCACGGCTTGTTCTCATCTTTCTTATGAGCCCCCTTCAAATATCAGAAAGCCACATTAAGGTGTCCCCTGAACCTTCTCTTCACCAGGCAGAATAAACCCCACTTTCTCAGACTTTCCTCATGGAAGAGGTGGAGTAGAGGAGCAGAACCATCTCCCGGACCTTCTGGCCATGCTTTTCTTTGATGCAGCCTAGGTTTTATCTGACTGTCTGGGCTGCAAGAGCATATTGGAGGCTCATGTCCAGCGTCTCATCCACCAGCACTCTCAAGTCATTCTCAACTCTCAATGCATTCATTCCCCAGCCTGTGTTCCCACTAGGGGTTTCTACAATCCAGATGCAGTAGCTTATACTTGGCTGTGTTGCACCAGATAAGGTTCCCATGGACCCACTCCTTGAAGATTTTGAGGTCACTGTGGGTGGGATCTTATCCTTCATGAGTGTCAACTGCATCACACAGCTTTGTTTTGTCTGCAAACTTGCTGAGGGTGCACTCAATCCCACTGCCTACATCACTGATGAAGTCATTAAACAGCACTTGTCCCAGTAAGGACCTCTGAGGAACACCACAGCAACATAAGTGCAGACATATTCATTCTACTTAAAAATTTAACACTCAAGAGGCAGCACTTTCACAGAGAAAGATTTCTACTGCTGGTACAGAAAACTATTATTGGAAGTTATTATAATTAAGCCTTGCAAAGTCCTGGCCTTTTTTTTTCTCCCAGACCTACTTTATATGTTCCTTCTTAAACTCTTTATTTGTTCTGTCCTTTGCAACAAGAAAGCTAAGATAGGAGAAGGATATTTTTGGTTTCTCTATCAGAAGTTTTATATAAGAAGACTAGTGGTTTGCCTAGAAATATAATAAGTGATTTGTTGTGACTTTTAAAACCTGTTCCTGAAGTGGATTAAACAGATCCAATGGGAGGTGGATGATGTGGAAAACTGGATCTTTACTGACTACCTGTGGAACATTTTTACTCTAATAATGTAATGAATAAATAATAAGAAATGTGACACTCGGTTGCCAAGGTTTATTGCAACATATTATTCATGCAGCTAGAGAAAGGTAACCTCTAGTACAAGCATTCATTCTATCACCAGGGTACTCCTTCCATTCCAGAGGTCCTGACCTTATATTCAAAAGCAGATAAAAGCACGGGAAAGGTAACATTATGTGAGACCTATTTTTCAAGTCATCCTTAACAGAATTCATTTTTTGGGCAGAGAGTAAGGCAGAGGAGAGAAGAAAAGGGGGAAAAAAAGAGAAATGGAATTCTCAGACGATGCAATGGGTGCAGCATGTTATGGGTACATACGGGTACTACTAAGGACCTCTCAGGAGAGCACAGGGAAAGAGAAACTTGATAATTTTTTCTTATAGGAAGATTAATTGAACTATTTGATACTGTTTGATTTAAATCTGTGTTAATTCATCTTTTCTGACTTCTTTTTAGTGACTGTTTAGTTGCTTAGTTTCCATGAACACGGCTACAGTGTTGGGGTTTGCCCTTTTGGCCAGGTGTCTCCTGTCAGTTTGGGCTTGTTTTTTTACTGACAGAAGATGCAATTTCTTTTACTGACTCCCACTTTTGCTCAATGTAATTTTCGTTTGAAAATTATTTGTTATCCATAACTCATTACTTCATCGCTAATTTCATTTACCTTCCCTAAAGCTGCAATTTTGTATTGTATACAACTGAATGGCTTTGTCCATGAAACCCACTGAAAAAATCAGTCTATACTTTCAAATATTGGATATATCTTCCCTGTTCATGTCCTTTAGCAGCTATTCATTAATGTCTGGGAGCTGGTAATGACCAAAGGAGAGAGGGAATAACTCAATCTGTGCCTCTCATACAGCGAAAAGCAAAATGCACAGCAATCATTTTACTAGAGTAATGAACCTGAAAATTTCAGTGTTTTCCAAAAACTTTTTAACTTCTCATATAAATCTTAATTGGTAGTAGGCAGAATTGAGATAGTAGTGCCTTCTCCTAGTCACTAATATTGGAAAAAAATATGCATGACAGCACCATTATTAGATGTTAAAAAATAGTCGGTTATATTAATATGTATCTATTTAGGCACTTATTTTTTGCCATTGTCAGTCCAGTTCCTGGACAGTTTCTGTTAAATTAAAATTTGTTGACAGACATACAGTCTCCTTAATTCTGTTCATTTAGAAAAACATAGGCATAAATCATATTTAGTATAGGATATTCAAGAAAGCCAGAGTTAGGGTTTGATCTTGATGTATACAATACAGTAACAGGATAGTTTACCAAACACATTATATTCAAGAGTCTCATCAGCTGAGTAAGAAAGAGTAGCCATCCCTCAGATTTGGTGATGTGGAGGGATTACCCTAAGAACTGTCTCATTCCTAAGGTCCTATTCCTCTTTCGCACTCCAAGGTCTAATCAGAACATAAAATCTTGATTAGTTTTTGGATATTGAAAATTAAAACACCTTTAAGTAAGGTGAGGTTTTTTTTCTCTTTTCACTTACAATAAATTTCACTCCTATGAGCAGAAAACAGAATAACATCTAACAGTGTGAAATGTGAGACGAAGGAAACCAGAGTTATCCAGCAGTTTTTATAACAGAGTGAGAACAAAGGTTTCATTTAAAACAATTTTTATGGGTTTGAACATTCAGATTTCAGAGAAATTTTACAATGCCAGAGTTGGCTATTTTCCTTATTTGCTTTTGTGATTTACAAAGTTTTAAGTAGCACTTGGATGTTCTATGTGTTAGAGTTTTCTTTTATTTTTCTCTAAATGCCCCCTTTCCTATAAGTGATTTTCACAACTGGACAGTTGCTTGTAGAAAAGATTGCATTAGATAAAATTATGTCATCTCTTAATATTCCACATATCTGTGGGGGAAAATATTGATACCTCTAAATGAGATTTTTTCTCTATGCATGCGAGCATTCCACGGTATTAGTGAAATTTGGATATAAGTTAAAAAATAAAACAAAAATAAAACGGCTGTTTCAAAGACAAAATGTTTTCAGGGCGTGTTTTGTGAAAAACAGGAGTTTCTTAAGGAATGGAAAGGAAACAACCAGTAGTTAAATCTTGGTTAGTTTCATTTTGGTCAAGATTTACTAGCATATCTTTTTCTTAATATGTTAACACAGATTTCTGCCAGCTGCTTGTGGGTCCTATCCAGACATTGTCTACTTGGTATGAATAGTAACTAACAGAAAAAGAGCTCGCTTTAAAAAAGATTTGAAAATAAATTAAACTATACAGTCATGGAAAAAGTAATCACAATACATCTATACTTTTTAGTCAGAGGAATTCAGAAAAAAATAATAGTGCTTTCTTAGGTTTTGTCAATTTAAGAAACATACTTGAGGACGTCTTGTGCAAACCGTGGAAACATTTTATAGTTTTCTAAACTTAGCAGATTTTCCAAAGCAAAATATATTAATAAATACACGTGAAAATTTAGGTGGCAATGTGAATGGGAGCATTTACAATGGTCAGAGTAGCACTGAGGTTTTTAGGAACAGATCTGAATTTTTCACATCTGTACACCGCTATGTGTGGTATGAGAAAAAGACAGGATGAGCTGGGAGCATCAAAGAGTTCTCGGTGCTATGATATCTTTGCCATTAGGAAGATTTTATGGAATAAATCCAATGACTGGAGTGCTGGCATGGAGGGCTACCAGCTGTTCTGGAGTGATAGATAAGGAAGGCAAGGTGAAGGAGTTTCATTGAATGAAAAGTAGAGATTTGACGTTGCAGCCTCATGATTAGTGATGATGTGGTTGAGAGATCATGGGTTAGGGGCATAGTAAAAAGAGGAGATACTGTAGTGGTTGTTCCACACCAATTGGATAGGTTATTTTTCAGGAAGAAATCTCTGAATGAGTAGTCCTTGTCTTGAGACTTCAACTTCTAAGACATGACCTTGGAATATGATACAGCTGTGACAAGTCTGTGAAAATCCTGAATTCTGTGAACATGGTTTTTGGTCAATAGTACTCAGTGAGCTAATTAGAAAATATTACTTCTAGAGTTGTTATTGTGGAAACAGAAGCATTTGTGACTCAATGCAAAATGTCTTCCCTAATATGTATTGCATATGCACTGTGGCAATTTTTTCCCCCTTATGTGAAGAATTTGACTGGACAGGGACCATTTGATAGGTACAGATCTTGGGTTGCAATACAGGATGTAACCAAAAGTATCTATTCTATCACCATCTCTTGAGACCAGGTGGGGCAGTGATCCTTATCTCCGTGGGAGATATTCTACTAATGGGCCATCCATTAAAACCAGGTGGGCCATTGTTCTTTATCTTTTCACAACCCATCCTTCCTTCAGGGAGGTATCTTCTGCTAATGGCCCATTGACTCCCACTATGTGACTGATAAAATTACATCAACCCATTAGGAGATGCTCAAGCCAGGCGGAAGTGCCAAGCCTTTCCTACCAAGATAAAAAATGAGATTTGGGACACCAAGGGAGCCCTTTATCCACTGGATTCCAGAAGAAAACAGGGCTTCTTCTACATAATCACTGGACCTTCAGAAGGAAACTGCACCTTCTACATGACCACTGCTTCAATTGAATCACATCTGTCACTACAAGGGGACTGTAGCCACCCTCTAATGGGACTGCTACCAACACCCTGCCTGACGGGGTGTCAGGTTGTACTCTGACTTTGTCAGTGTTTGGAGTTTGTTTCTTTGTAGTACTGTATTTCTATTTTAATTTCCCTAGTAAAGAACTGTTATTCCTAATTCCCATATCTTTGCCTGAGAGCACCTTGATTTCAAAATTATAATAATTTGGAGGGAGGGGTTTTACATTCTCCATTTCAAAGAGAAGGTCCTGCCTTTTTTAGCGCACACCTGTCCTACAAACCAGGACTGTACGGTGTCTGGTAATTCTGGACACCAATGCCAGCTGGGAGAGGGGTGGTTGAAGATCCGCCCGGCAGAACAGGATCTGGGGTTTCTGGTTGGCAGCAGGCTCACAATGGGCCAGCAGTGTGCCTGGGCAGCCAAGAGGACAAACTGCATCCTGGAGAGCAATAGAACTAGGCAGCCAAGAGCAGGGACAATCTTTCAAGCAATTCCCCTTTCAAAAAACTCATGGGGAATCTGATCCAAGAAAACAAATACTGTATGCTGTTTAGATGTAGATACTCATGACGAATGGTGGCAAACCATTTATTTAAAAGGACAATATAGAAGTAAACATAAATGATATCAGAAATGACAATGTGTATACAGAACCAAAATACTTAATTCTTTTAACTGTCTATAAGTTATTGGATTTCCTAGAAATAGCCTTGTGGAAGACAAAGACCTTTTAGTCACAAGACTGTGTTCCCACTATTCTTCTACTGTTGTTTATTGAAGTAAATAGAAAGACATTGTGATATTTTGTTGTCACTTGGTGACATCTTTCAAAGAACATTGAGTAAAATGTTTTCTTTTATGAATAATATGATACAGAAATTCTGATCTCACTTATTGTAATTTTGCTTTACTGTAAACAATAATGGACACTGAGAAGAAGATACTCAAGAAGATACGGTAAAAAAAAGTGAAATTATTATTTTATGATCTATTAAATGGATCATTGGTTGCTATTGAAATATGTTTTTGATAAAGAAATTTTACTCATGGAGAATGAATACTGGTAAAGGAGAGAATAATTTGCTTATAGAACAGATTGATTCTAAAATTCATAAGGCTATTAATTGGCAAGGGATTGTAAGAGTTTTTTTCCAATCAGTTTTTTTAACTATGTTTTGCCATGCGTGTGGAATACTGACTCCAAATTGTGGCTGCGCTAGAAAGATAACAGCATGAAAAATTACAAGGTATAACAGATAGCAAAGAGAGGTACAAGATATACAACTTAAAACAACGTTGCATAGCAGTTGGACTAACATAGGAACATGGCAAATAACAGAAACAAGCAAGAGTACAATAGAAGTAGAAATTAATATGAATTTCTGGTCAAGACAGGAATTACAAGGACAGTAATTAGGGGTACAAATTAACAAAATTAGGATCTATAAGGAAAGAAAAAAAATATATCAAGCCTGTCTCAAAGAAACAGTTGTAGAGATTGAAGAAAACTTGAAACATAAAAAAAGGGACTGTAGAAATAGCAAAGTTTGGGTTTCCCCTGCAGTTGTGTTATTTCTGATCTGTGCTTCAGACGAGGAGAATAATCCTGTCCCTGTGACTGTGCTTCAGTCTGAATCACTTCTGCAGTCAGGAAACTTCTGGAGGTTATGAAGTGCTTGGAAATGTTTTGAAGGCAGTGATGGAGCATCCTGACTATTTAGCATCACATGTATTCTATGTATTTGTCCTTGTTTAGGGTAAATTTGGGAGGAATCTTTCAAAATGGTCCCTCTAGAAAGCAGATTGAATTGGCACCTCCCCCAGCTGGTTGGGAAAATATTTGCTTGGAGAAAAGTCGAAAAACCTGTTTATTTAACAAGTAAAGTATTCACAAGCTTAAAAAATGAATAATATTAAACAATAAAATCTCTTGCTGTTCTGAAGAGATGGCAAATTCAGAAAGTCCTTGCTGAGGAATGTAGCTCAGTTCACTCAGTCTCTTACCTGTCCCTCCAGCACTGGAAAATGCCACGTCCAGGGCCCTGGTGGGCCACATGTGTGAGCCCTCGGTGTTTCTGGGTTTTCAGTCCAAAGCAGGTATGAACAGTTTCGAGAAAAAGAAAAGCCAGTCTGGGGAACTTCTCTGCCTCAGTTAGCTAAATAAAAAAACTAACAAAAAACAAAGGAAGGCTCTCTCATAGTGTCTGTCCATGCTGCAAACAACACAGTCTGTGAGAAAGAAAGCTGAAGCTCTTATCTATATATTTTGAAAACAACCACCTCAGACATTCCGCCGCTTCTCCTCCCCTGCTTCACTCTCAGATCTAGTTTTAAAGGAGCAAAATTTATTTCTGGGCTAAACAGATGAATTGATATGCAATGCATCATTATAAAGTCACCCCAGGACAGCATTCTATAAGCATTATTGTACCTTACTAGAACCATCTACATTTTTAAACAGCCTGAAGTTTTTCAGCCTCCATCTTCTTCCTATGGCATGAATGTCTTTAACATATAGGTCCAGCACTTTTATGGGAATGGTAGCAATATTAGGAGGTACCCAAACAAGTAGAAATATCAATATTTTACTGTTATAATTTAACTGTGTTGCAGAGGAATATCTATACCTACAGATTTTGAACTAAAACTTCAAATTATTTGAGAATGCAATAATTTTTGTAATAATTATACGGTTCATGGAACAAAAATAACAGTAGCTAAAACCACCAAACAACCCACAGTTTTTCTGCAAAATATACTCACAGCACTAAATTTGACAGGCACTTACACCAGACTAGACTTGTCTTTTACTTTGATGAAGTATCTGATACCATCTCAGTATCAAAAAATCACAGAGGCATGATAATTTGGATGCAAATACTATTTACAATAAAGTGTTTAATTATGGCCTTAATTTAATTTGACTTCTGGACAATTTAATTCAGAATACAACTAATTAGGTTACCTTTGTAAATTTCTCAGCTAAAAAGTTATTTTAAAATAGTTCTTACCCTCTGGAGGGCATTTCAGCAGTTCATGTGAACAAGTATCAACTTGTTTCTTGCAATAAATGTTGCTCTCTTAGAAAGGATATCTCTATCATATTTTTAACCAAAAGGAAAAGGATAGTGCTCTATTCTGTATTTTCATTCTTCTTTTTTTTNGGGGGGGGGCAGTGTGGAAATGGAATGGTGTAGCTTAAGGATGTGTGGTTTTGGCTCCATTCCTTTGTTCTTAATATTTGACCATGTCTTTACCAGCTTGTGGTTTGAGGGCATGCACATAGAACTCCTAACTGTACCTAGTAATCCTACTGAGCAGACTAGGTATAACTCTTTAGACAGCTGCATTTGCTGAAAGAACCTTGTTAAGTTGTTTCAGGATGCAAAGTTGCCACCTCCATCCTTATCTGAGGCTTCCCTTGCATTTCAAAGTAGTGAGGAGCAAGTAGTCTTTCTTTGTTTCTGTTTCTTTCCTATGAACTCTTCTTAAATTTCTGTCTCTTTGTTTTCAGACATTGTTTCAGAAAGTGGATGACTTTGCTTCTGGTATTTTTTCAGAAAGCAGGTTTTTAGTGGGTTTCTTCTGGACTTGAAATAGTACCTGGGTTGTGTCTCTAATAACGAAAAGTATGTCTTCAATATGTGCCCCTCATTGAACTATTACTTTGGTCATGATGCATTGTAACTAATGGTCTCAGACCTTTTATCTGTGAAATTATTATTTTTTTTTTAATTTGTAGATAATTACAGTAATTTCATGACCATAAGGTGCACCGGACTATAAGGTGCACCCCCCCGGAGTCAGCAAAATTCACAACATTGTTGATCAGATAAGGCGTACCGGTCTATAGGGCGCACTTTTTTTTTGCAGCGAGGCTCCGCCCCCAGCTCCTCCTGCAAAGTTGTTGGCCGAGGCCCCACCTCAACCCAGCAACCATTGGTCCCCGGGCCTGCCTGGATCCAACAGGGGTGACACCACGGGCCCCTGGGGACCCGGTGGGGTGAGGGCATGCCTGCCACTGCTCTGTTCCGCCTCCCCTTGGCTGGCCTGTGGCCACCGCCCCTCCGTTACCCCTCTACGGGGCCGGGGCAAGCCTGCCGGGACTCCTCCCCCCCTCCATGGCATTGGCACATACCTGCTGGACTCCGCCCTGCCTCCACCTAGCAGTCGTGGCCCTGCCGGTTTCCCCCACGGCTCACAGCTCTCACTTCCAGGTAGGCAAATTTTCCAAACTTTGACCATCAGATAAGGCGCACTGGACTATAAGGCGCACTTCTGGGTTTGGGGGAAAATTTTAGTCAAAAGGGTGTGCCTTATAGTCGTGAAATTACTGTATATATGAGGAAAGCATGTTTGGATTGGAAAATTATGAACGATTTTCAGGCAGATCATGGGCAATCCTCAGCTCATCTCTGAATAACCTACCAGCTTGCTTTTGTTCAAAATTGCATCAATCCTTTACAATTGGATCATTTTGACACCAATCTGTCTATTCTCTAAGAGAACAGATAATTCTTGTCTATTATACCTTTTGTTCATACTACCTAAGGTATATTGACTGAATTGAGAAAGTTCAGTCATATTGAAAAAATTAATTTTTCACATAAAGTCACTTTTGCACTCCAGCCTTATCAGATTAAACAGTTTATGCTTTGAAAGAAAGAAACTTTCAGGAAATGTTACTTTTCCAAAATCAATAGCAACAACAGTGGTAGCAAACAGAGTAATTGGAAATAAGGTCCCAATTCGGTAGTAAACTAATAGTTTTTTGGACAGGGATGGCTCCATTTTTGTATTTAAAAAAAAAAAAAAGGAAATCACAAATCACAAGTAGGTGAACTGCTCATGAGTTGTTTATATTTTTCAGTACACATTACGTTTATGCTACAAAGACTGATGAATGATAACACAGAAGTACCAGAATAAGGAAAAAAATGTTTTTCCTTGTCACATAGTTAAATTAAGTTGAAGATTATGGTACATTTTATACCGTTACTATGACTCTGGATTATAAAAGATAGGGAAATTTTGCCTTATTATTTGATCACTAAACAACTCATAGCATAAACCCCCAATGCAAACCTGGATTGAAAGGCTAAAGTTTTCATAAGATGTCTACACTGTTTGATTGTGATGGATTTCTTCCTAATTGAGAGAGTAGAAAACAGAATTGATTTTTCAATTGCTACCTAATTCAAATCAGAAATAAACATCAACTTCCGTTTCTTTTTCACTAGAACAACTATATAATGGTTCCTGCTTGTAGAACAAAGGTACCACAATCTTTCCTCAATGTAATAGGTTGCTGTGCACATTGTAACATAGAAAGAGTTATTGCTTATTTATTTTGTCTCAAGACAGAAATAGTATTAGATTAAAAATATATCTTACATGCTTTCCTTCTCCAATGACCCTCTCAACTTTATGCTAAGAAATAGTAATTTTTGCCTTATAAACAAATATAGCAATGAAAAAATGTAAACTCTTTTTTTTTCCTTTTTTTTCTTTGCATTTTTTCCTGTTATCTCTAGACCTTACCTGTCTATGTAGCACTGACAAGTATCTACACCCTGTAACTGCTGGGCATTTAATTGGTGTCTTCATCTAATCAATAGCTTTAAATCCATGCAAATTTTACATCAGGAAGCATTTTCAACTACCTTTGGGCATAACCTATGCATGAACCTGCTGTGAAAAATTTATCTCCAAGTTATCACTAGATATTAAAATTTCATATTTGAGAAATATATGGAAAAGACTAAATTTTCAATAAAAGAATAACTAATAAACATTAATTAAATGACTAACCTGAGCTTGAAGAAATTAGCTCTTCCTAAGAATATTCCAGTAATAGAATCATCAACACTATTTCTTCTCAAATTACCTGTGAAACACTAGTATTTTCCAAATGAATTGTTTAATTTGTGAATCAATTTGAACAGCTGTGATTATAAGTGGATAAGAAAGTTGGTTTTTTATCAGCTTGCAGTCAGAAAAGTATGTTGTAGTGCTCTACACATGATCATAAGAGGTTACAACAGGTGATGAACTATTTTATTAAGGAGAATGACCTAATATGTCCTACTATATAAATCAAATGTATCCTAATTTCTTCAATTAAATTTCTGTCTTAGAGAATTGTCATAATTTTTTTTTTTTTATTTCAATGAAAATGGATAGTTATCTCCAGGCAATTACCTTTTTGCTTCAAAGAATACATTTGTATCCATAAGTGTCTGTGTTTCTGAAGTTTCCATTTTTATTTGTGTAAAAATTGGTAGCAGAGGGAGCCAGGAGAAACAGGATTTTGTGCAGCAGTTTCTGTGCCCTGTGTTGGGATCTTTTAGATGAGCTGGTAATGGGACAGGAGCTGAGGACATATGGCTCAGGGCTAAGAAGGCAGATGAACGTGGTTGGTGCTGTTAATGTCTGCCATGACGTCCTAATCAAGAAGCAGGTGAAACTCTCTTGATATAGCTAGAAGACACAGCCACTTCTCAGGACTTAGTCCTCACTGATGGGGTGAAGGACTTAAAGAGAACAGTTGCCTGTCTCAAGCACTGCTAAAGCAACAGAGGGACTCTGACAGCGAACAAGCACAGAAGGATGGTGTTAACTCCAGTCCTGGTAGAGGTGAGGTCTGGTTAACACATCCTGGGTAATACTTCCAGACAATAATTCCCACTCTGGTAAACTGTGTAAAGAAGAAACTGCTCACAGTAATATCACTGATTAAAGATCACCTCAAGTGAAGGTAGAGATGGCATTTGTGACAACCAACCACTGAAACCCTCCTCTTCCCCCACCCCAAACATGCCTCCATGGCTACCTGGAAAATTACATCCTACAGTGGGACCTTGAGGTAAGAAAGAAGTGATACTATTGTCCAGGTGTTATGCCTGGGGGTAGGATGACCAAGATGGAAAGGAGAATGCATAACCAATAATAGACACAAAGGTTACAGAATGTGCAGGCTTTTACAAAGAAAGCTAACCCATTAAATGTTTTGAATTCAAAGCACAGGTACTGTGTCCATATGGATAAAAGTTAATTTTAATGGGGGAGATTATGGCGCAAAGCCCACTCACCCAAGAAACTCCCCAAATCAAAAGTAGAGAAAGACTGAACATGTGGACTTACATTAGAAGCAAGGAGATCTTTCAGCTGTGGTAATCATGAGCTGGTGAAGTGCAACTTTCTGAAAGGAAGAGAGGCAGGGCAAAATGCAAGATCACAATCCCAGGCTGCAGAGGACCAGTCTTAGGCAGGGAACCACTTAGAAGAATCCAGTGGGAAACATGAGTGGGGTGTTTCAGGAGAAATCGTTTGAATTCCAATGATCATCTCCTTCAAATTTAATATTGATCTACTGTATTCTTGAGCTTGAATGGGAAAATTCAGTAGATTAAAAAAGGCAGCAGGAGGCCTGTATGGATGACCAAGAATCTGCTGACAAAATTCAGACAAAAAAATGAGTCATATGAGATTCAGAAGCAGGGTAAGATGATCCAGGAGAAATACAGGTATTGCTCAAAGATGCAGAGAGGAACATAAGAAAGACAAATGTCGTCCAATTTAAGATGGGTGAGGAATATAAGGCAACAAGAGAGGTGTCTGTAAGTACATCAGCAGCCAAATAAAGATGAATTCTCAAGAAAATTCTGAAGGCCAGTTGAACAGAAAGGAGTTCTTCAGAAAAGGACTGGGGGTTTATTTTAAGGGCAGGAGCAAGTACGGTGCCCTAGCAGCAAAGACAGCCAACAAGCTCCTGTGCTGCATTAGAACCACCACTATCAGCAGGTAGGCATCACCCTTCCCTTCTGCTCAGCACTGGTGAGGCCACTCCTGCAGTGCTGTGTCCATTTCCAGGCTTCCCAGTAGAGGAGACATGAACATACTGAAATCAATCCACCAGTCACAAAGAAGATGAAAGGAATGGAACATCTATGTTATGAACTCAGGCTGAGAGGTCTGGGACTGTTTGGCTTGGAGGAAAGAAGGTTCAGAGGGAGAACTTATCCATTTGTTTAAGTACTTGAAAGATGGGCATATATAAGGCAATGCCAGGCTGTCCTCAGGGGTTAAGGATTAGAGGCATTAGATAAACATTAAAATATAAGTAATTGTACTTAAATATGAAAATGTTTTTCCTCTGGATCTGTTTCAGCACTGGTGAAATTTACCCAGAGAGGTTGTGGAGTCTTCATCCTTAGACATATTCAAAACACTGTTCAAGACAAATTAGTACAGTGACCTTTCTTGACTAGATGACCTCCATGGTGTGCCATCCTCAGAGATGGAAGCTCTGTGATACATCTCAGATCTGTGAGAATCAAAGACTTTCTAAATGACCAGATACAGTTCTGAGGTAGTTGCATGCCTTGAAACTTCATTAGTATGAGACCTTTTGGTCACCTGAAGTGTACGTGAACATATTTATTTTTATAATCTCTTTGTGTATACTTGAAATACAGAAAAGTAATTTAAATTCTTCAAGCATGAATCATGTAATGATGAGATAAAAGCTCAAAAATTGGGCTTGGACTTAGTTGCTTTCCAGTGCCTCTTAGACTTTCACAAAGTTTGTTTAAATATGCATAAAGATGAGTGTTGTAACCATGTACCCAAGATGCTTTAAGCATGCTATGTCCCTGTAACCCCTGTAGAACCTATGGACTGACCTTCTGCAATCTTATGGGCAAGAAGCCAAAAGTTCCCCTCCCCTTTTCCTGACCCTAGAAAAGACTCCTGACGTTGGGAGACTTCCTCTTTTTCTTCTGGAAGCCATGAAGAAGTAAACCCAGAAAAACCCTGGGAGCGAGAGAATGCCTCTTTATATCTAATCCTGTTCTACATGACACCATCTCAGGCTAGCTCTGCAAAGTTATAAGGGTGAGGGACTAGCCTCAGGTGTTTTATCAGGTGAGCTAAAGCAACACCTATAGAGTGTAGATAGACATGACAAGGAAATAGATTGGCTGACAATATTGGAAGGCTATGGGGAGACAGAAATATTTGCTTTAAATACTTAAATTTTAAATTTAAATGCTTTAAACTTGCTTTAAAAGCTATTTCAGTGTAGCTCAAATTAATTCAGTGAAACGACACTGATTTACTCCTGGTAGAGTTTGGCCCTAAACACTGAAGTGCTTGGGAATGTTGAAATTGTATCCATCTCTATAAATTCTGCAAAATGTCAATATTCCTTTTATCTCCTGCTGAATATTCTCTTTTTGGTTGCAACTTGATGCCTGCACTTTTCTTAAACTCTTAGCTCTTCTGAAGCTAGCCTAATCTTCTCTATCTTTAACCAGACTTTTTAAAAGGTAAGATTCTTAGTGTCTACTAAAGACAAACTATGCACACTCGCTTCTCTATCTGATATTTTCTACCTATTTGTATTATTGTATAGGACATGATCTCAACCCATCAAGTATTTTGAGATAATAACGTAATTTATAGATTTTTAAACAAATGTGAAAATATTTGCTCAGCACAACTTTCCAGTGATATTTAAAGTAATACACCACTGTAAGACATTTCTATAAGATACTCTATAATTTAAGATATTACTTATGGCCAGGCAAAATGAAATTTAAAAATTATATGATAAATAATTTAGGATGCTGACCTAAATTCTACTATAAAGTAAAAAAGATACCTAAATGCTAAAACTCTTAAAACAACATGGATGCACTCTCATCCAGTTGAGGAAACAACTACAGATAAAAGAAGGAATATGAGATATAATAAACTTGTGTCAGACTCTGGTAACAACATGATAGGCACATAAATTTTTTCCAAGCTTTTTGGATAAAATGTAAATTTATATAAATTTTCTAATCTATTAAATAACAAAGATACCTTTTCGTTTTATTAAGAGAGTCTTATAAATGGCTCTCCTTTAAAAACAGAGACAATAACTAGGAAAATAGGATTTGTTGATTCTGAAACTGATTATTACAGCACATGAACAAATGATGAGTGACTAGTGAATTAATTAATACAACTTTTGATAAAGTTTTGCATCATATTATTATATTACTATCACTCAAAAAGGGTGCTGTGTTTTTTTCCCTAAAGTACTATTGCGGAGAAAATTCTCTACCCATATAAATCACCTTAACCTCTATGGGGTTAGTTTATAAATAATAGCTGCCATTATAAAACCCTCTTTTGTATATTAATTGTGTGTAGACTAGTTGCAAAAGGCCAGTCTTTTCTAAACAGGTAGATATTATTTTTATTTCTTCAAACTATAGACCAGAAATATGATTTTCCGAATCACTGGGAAATATTTCTAGTCATACCACCTGGTATAAATTAACTGGATTGGTTTGCTTGCTGCTGTGTAATGTTACTAGGATATGCATTTCTTACTCATTCCAATGTGGATTTGATAATTTCTGACAATATTAATTCACAGAGCCACCCTTTAGAAAATATTGAACGATATTTTTTCAACTACCTAAATGCATAAAATTTACACACTGATGTTTATGTCAGACTCCTAATGTGTACTATCCCTTCAGAGATCCATAGACCATGAATATTTTAAAGGTCTGTAAACATGGGTGATTTGAGGCAACTGAGCATGAAAAACCTTGAAACTTCAACCTCTTAAAACTCTAATGAGCAGCATATCCTTTCTTACAATTTTGTAGACTGCTTCCTTTCCAAATAAGTCTACTCTGAATTTTTAAGTCTCAAACCTCTATTCTCAGGTGCCACAAACTGCATCAGAGAACAACCTTGAAAAATCTTGTAAATTATTTGTGCACCTCATACGACTTTTTCTTTCTCAAGATAAAGGGCAAAGCTCCAAGTGTTGCTGGATAACATAGAATAATAATAGTTGCAATTTTTATTTATTTATTTAATCTGTGGTTTTAAAGCAGCATGAGATAACACCTAATTTATAAAAAGATGGAGGAGGTATCTGTGAGCTACAAAGATATCTCACTGTGCTGTGTAAATTCTCCAAGAAAACATGTAGGAGACTGAAACTTTAATGAAATTTAATAAGAGATTTTAGCAGACTGCTGTGATTGTTTTTATGATATTGTTCCTATGTGACCAGACACTTTTGCTTATTGGACAATTACAAGGGAAAAACACTGGAAGAAGAACAAGTCTCAAGGTATTTCTTAGGAACTCAGGATTTAGAAGCAATTAAACACCCTCTTTTTTTTTTTTTTTTTTTTTTGNGGTGGGTTTGTTTTTTGTTTGTTTGGTTTTTTTTTTGTTATTGTTGTTTGTGTGTTTGGATTTTTTGTTTTGTTTTGTTTTTTGTTTTTTGTTTTTTGTTTTTTGTTTTTTGTTTTTTGTTTTTTGTTTTTTGTTTTTTGTTTTTTGTTTTTTGTTGTAGTTTTGTTGATGTTGTTTTTTAATTTTAAATGAAAGGGAATTAACTGATTTAAATTTTAATGATGTCAAAAAGACCTCCAAAGAGCTAAGGTAAAGCCAAGCTGGCTTTGTTGCTCTAGAGAAGTTAACTAAATGCAACCTTTTTTGTGTTAATGTCCTACATCATTCTTAAATTGGTTAAAAGACTTCCTCACACTATCAGCCAAATAACATGTATTTATCAATTACTTCAGGATTAATATGAATTATGTTTGACTTGATAGCTTGCTTACTGTGTTCATGGTAGCATTTGAGTTTTCAGTGCTCAAACAGAGCTGTCCCCTTCCATGTGTGGCTTAGGTCTGGCACTTCCCACGTCCATGGGATCAAGAAACAGAATGGCTGCTCGTTTGTTTGTCAGAAGGCAGCAGCAGTGCCCTCCTCTCCCTCATCTCCACAGACATGCTTTTTCTGTTTTTTTCCATCATTGACTTTTAGGGTAGGGGAGGAGGAGGAATACTGAGGGACATACCTCTTCATATCTGTGATATGTTTTGTATCTGCTCTGTTTAGCATAATTTTTGTTGCCTCTGTTTTCCTTTTTTTCATTACATTGATGATCTCTGATAATTACAATTTCCAGGTTTTAAATTGTTGAAAGAAAAAAGAGCAGAAAGATGAGATTAATAATTGCTCAGGTGGGCTGGAAAGATTTTCTGGATGTTTTATGGCAGTGAAAACATTTTAATATATCTGTGTAAGTATTTCACTATTGTCTTCAATAACCTTGTTTGCATTGTAAAAGAAAGAAACTAGGCATATCTTTTATGAAAGAGGCTACAAAATTTATAAGTAATGAGACTGGAAAGTGAATAAATCCTCCAATTTTAAGTGACGTTATCAAATATGTTATACTGATGTTTTGGTAATCACCAAAGAGAGAGAAATCCTTTAAATTATGAATGTGCTCTTAGATCTGTTGAAGACCACTGTAAGGATCTGCAAGGTTACTGGGCCACACCTCTCCTGCACAACCAATCAACCAAGGAACAACTTTATCCTTGTGCAAATTTTTGTATACTCTGCATATTACTGCAGCATGTTGCTATTCTGTTTGGAGATTCTGCTGCTCAAAAGAGCTATACAAACATAAGAGACAGAGTAGCTCAAAGACTGCTTTCTCACTGAAAATTTTGTCTCCTCTTAGACAGGCTATCCATTGTAATCATGAGCTGTTTCCACTGTATTTCACATTCCCAAAGCTTCCCACAACCACTTTTTTTTTCTTTTACAGGGCCAGAAGGCCACCAGTATCACTGAGATCAAACCCATCTTTCCTCAGCTGTGACTGGGAAATAGAAATACCCAGCTGAAGTAATATCAGAGCTGCTCCAGTTTCACCAGTCTGATACTTCTTATTGACAAAGTACATCTTCACAGAGACATCTTCAAATAGTCTACAAAACTCTGTAGCCTTTAGATACATGTTTTGTCATAGACTTCGGTAAGTGAAATTCTTTCAAAAACAAAATATGTATTATCTAAAAATTTGCATCTAGCAATATTTCCATCAGCATAACTTTCTCTAGAAACACATATTGAAACACATAAAGATGGAAAAAATGCAAATTTCATCTAGCAGTACAGCAGGGTCTTGATAATCTGAGATCTGTCACCAGTCCCAAAATAATTTAATAAGTGACACAGAAGCTGCTAATGTTGTTATTTACTAACTTATAATGTAAATGATAAGGGAAATAAACTCTCTATTATTGTAGAACTGCATTGTAGAACTCATATTTTGCTGAGAGAATTTCTCTAATTTTGATTTAGTGGGGAAGCAGGAGCATCCAGAGTGATCTAGAGGGCATGATAACACTGGCAATTGAGTTTTTTGGCTTTCAACTCAGTTTTCTTGAAGATGAGTGAAAGCAAAAAACCCTTGGTTTGATAAGGTCTGAATATTGCAGTTTGAAATCCTGCAAGAAGCATTTTCAGGCTATCCTTGCTGTTTGCATTCTGGACAGCTCAAACCATTTGCATTTATTTCCCATCACAATCTACAAATAACAGATTATAGAAGGGAAAAAAGTTACTGCACTATAGCATCTGCAGACACAGGGAAGAGAAGTGAAACATAAAATGACCATGTGCTTTAACAATCATTCCTCACACGAGTTTTTTTTACTCTCAAATTTTCCTGATTTTCTTTTTACAATGAAATGGGTATATAAATACAGCAGTGTATTCATTCTCTGTGAGGTGACAGGAGATTTACAAGGCTTTTACTAAAGCAAATATAAACATTATGGCCTGTGGAAGGAAAAAAAAAAGAGTGAAACACTCAATATGAAAAGTTTTTTACTAATCTGTTTTTGAACTTGAACTTGTAAGATAGATTTTTGTATTGAATATATTTTTCCCGTAATCACTAATCATTTATGTGCACATAAAAGTTTTTTTTTTTTTTGTGAAAGCATAAAATGTCAAAAGAAAAATCTGCTTTTGTTTTAAACAAAACAATAGTTTGAAGCAGAATGTTTTAGTGTTCAAGTAGTATATTACTGTAGAAATATGAATTTAATGGTTTTTTACTGTTCTCTTTGAGTGAATAGTATGATTTGGTGTTTGAGTTTGTTTTTTTTTTTCTTTTTTTTCCAATTATGTTCAGTAAGAAACGAATTGAAATTTTAACTGTAAAAACATTATTTTTTAGATGTCTTTGAGTTTACAGCATACTTGTAGGTCTATGAAGATAAAAACCCAATATTGTTAGAAATCCTATAATATTAGAAAGACTGCACTACTAGTTTTTCAAACACTTAGAATAATCACAACTTCTTTCCCCTATCACTTTTGCACTTCTCCAGCTAAATCATAACAACTAAGTTATTATTACTGGCTTATGATTTATTCAGCAATATCAGCATGAAGACAAACCTATAATAGAAACCATATGTTTTCTTAAACCATTTGTTTGTCCTGTTGGTTTCAACAGCAAATTACAGAAACTTTCTGACTTATCTCCTACTTAAGCATAGGTGGCTGAGGAGCTACCTATGCTCACTAAAAATCATTGCTATTTAATCTTATGTTTCAGAAAAGCTGACAATTACCTTCAACACCTCCAGAAGTCCAGAAATGCATCTTCAAAATAAGTCTCTTATTCAGAGGCAAGCTCTGACGCTTCTCTGAAGATGACAAAGAATTTGATCACCTTAAAAATGAGGTTGGTAGGCTTACTTATGCTGAAATGTAGACTGTCTTTTAAGTTCATTCTTCAAAAGTATTTTTCCAGACATGCATGCTGTCATGTATCTCTTTCATTCCACTAGAGATTGACAGTTTTGAGCCTTCTCTTTAGGAGGATAATGCCCTCACTACAATTCTCTTCACCCATCTCATAAGAGTTGTGCCCTTCATCAGCTTCACTGCTCTTCTTTAGACATACCTCAGCACCCCAATGTGTTTTTATTGCAACAGTTCACTGCCTCTTCTATGTCCCTGGACAGATGGAGATTTGATTTATCTCAAAAACTCAATTAACTAAGATACTTTTTTCAATCCAGTTGGAAGAAATGAAAGGAGAACTACTCCAAACACTGCTTTAAGTATTAATTAAATATATAACTTTCTGTACAAAAATATGTAAGTAGGCTGTATGCAGGTCTTCTCAGACTAAGTTTGCTAACAGCATTTAGCAACACTTATTGTAATTACCTGTACTTTAGTTAATGATACTTTATTTTCAGTGAGTAGTGTTAATGATCTTTATTTCACTTGGAACACAGCAAAACAATGTTCCTGAACAGATCTTAGGCCTATGAAGGGAGTAAATTGCAACATAAACAAAGAGAGCAGGCATGGCATCCATCTTATTTTTTCCGTTCTTTGAGAAAGAAAAAGAAGGAAAGAAAGGAAGAAAGGAAGAAAGAAAGAAAAAGTTTAAAAAAGGAAAATTCCTTTGACAAAAATGAAATGTGGAAATGCTTGCATAGTCTATACTCATTAGTACTGTTCTAATTTCAGCCTTTTTTTTTCTGGTTAACTTATGAAGAGAAGCCTTTAGCTCTACTTCAAGGCATCTCAATGATGAAAATTTGTAAACTTAAGTAGGCCAGAAGAAATGTAAAATTTATGGTAAAAAATATCAATGTTTAGAAATTTCCTGCATTTCTCATGGAACAGATCTTATCTAATATTCAGTGAAGGGGTAAATGCCACTACAAACTTGCAGGCTCTCACTTGCAAAATTCCAGGATTCTGGGAAATGACAGAATTCAATAAAATGGGAATGTTGAAAATTAATCATAAAATAAAAATATTTTTAATTTTTCCAGTATATAGTCAGTCTAATGAAATGCAAAATTATGCAGTGCTGATGATCTACTGTAGAAGGAAACCTATTCCAGTTATGATTTAATTTAACACATTTCATGCCCTTTTTATTCCTAAGCAATCTGGAAACTTTGGATAATACCTTCAGGTATTGCAAAAGACATCTAGAGCTTTTTAACAGAGTATCTTAACTGGATTAAAATAAAATAACAGAAGGACAATTCACACAAAACAGAAAAGAAACTTCTTATTCTTAATGTAACAATTGCTGCTCTTTTCTGAGTATTTTGTTGGAGGTCAGCATAGATGAAGGTCACTGATACCTCTGCCCTTACATCTGAGTCATGAAAGTTTACCCAGAGTTGCACCAGTCACTGTAGATCACTTATATTTAATCTTGAAATTTGAAGCTAAATACAAAAGCACATTTCTGTTTTCTCACGTTTGAATCTTTAAAAAAAAAAGGATGGGTCTTCCTGTAGCACAGACAGGGAAAAATATTGTTACTACAAAGCTTACTCTTCTGTGGTTTATGTTTTACATAAGATTAGCCTAGATCAGGATAACTGTTTTTTATTCCCTTAGAATCTACCAGTCTTGAAATTTTCCCAAAACTGCACATATCTGACAGTCATTAATGATTATTAATGTTTTACTCTTGATAACAGAAAAAAAAAAGTGGAAAACTGTAGAAAACCTGAAAAGTAGTCTGCTTTGTGAAAAGCTTTCCCTTTTTTCAAGTGATTCAGAAAAGATTCACCGTTTTGATAATAAAATTGAAGACCTGGAAAGCAGGTCACAATGATCACATCTGAAGAATTACAGCTATTACAGAAGAAAGCAAAAGTGAAGAATGATTGGAAATTGGAAATGACATCACCACATGGATTCATTAACCTGAAACACAGGGAACAGGGCAAACTATGTGTTACTTTTATTAAAATGATGTCACTTGGAAGAAAAGATTAAAAAGTTTCTTGTGCATCAAGGAAAATGTAGAATTAATCTCAACATTTTTATTGTGATTTCATAAACAAAAACTTAGAGAAGAGTAAAAACAAAGGAAATCTCCTGGAGAGAGCACATACTGCTTCTTAAATTACAGAAAAAAAAGAGATGGATTTAGTGTGAAGAGGAATCTGCATGCAGCACATACATGTAAATTGTAGATGAAGAGCAATAGAGGAAAACCAAACATTTTGCTCAGTGTAGATACCTTTCTGCATTCCTTGACATACATAGAGGTGTAGTATGTTTGTAGCTGTTTGACAGAACT
>PYHW01009260.1:909655-930058 GCA_013186435.1 Turdus rufiventris | reverse complement strand
AAGCCAAAAAACAACCTCACAGAATCCCAGAATATGCTGAGTTGGAAGGGTCCCTTCAGGATCACTGACTCTGAGACAATTTCATTGTCTTCTGTCTGATCATCTTTGAAATTAAATTTGGGGTTAATTTCAAGTGTTTAGAATGTGACTTCTGCCTTATAAGCAACAATAATAAAAACAATGTCAAAACATTATTTTCTGAGCATTTATCTGGGAATTAAATTAAGTGACTGCAATTATTTTATTCCTTCTAAAATTAAAATATGTTCCTTAACATTCTTTTTTAATTTACTAAAAGAACCTCAGAAACAAACAACAAAAAAATTATCTTTGTTGTTCATAATTAAACACAAAAGTACTTGGTCCACTGTTATTATACAAATTCATATTAATAAAACTATATTCTCAGTTTATAACCCATCAGTTCAGTAACAAAAACATTAGATAATCCATGTTGATTAAAAAACTTAAAACACCGGGGAAGCTACATTATCTCCTTAAATTTTCCTGACTTCTGCAGTGTCAAATTAATTACTTTTGCACTCCAATCATGCTAAGATCAAGGAAGCAAGAGGTCAATTAAAAGAAATGAAAGTCCATGGCCTTCTCAAAAGGGTACATCACCTTTAAGAGGTCATCTCTTTACAAATATGGGGAGAATAAATTGTACCTCAAGTAGGTATGATCTTTCCTAAGGCTTTTAACATCGAAAAGCTGTCCTGTTCCTACCTTCAAGCAGGTTCAAAGATCTCAAGACTCTTAGCATAGCCATGACTACACAAGCCCAGCTGTTTTACAGTTTATGTGATAAAATAAAAGTGTTTAATCTTGCAACAGTAAATAGGTATGCATTCACACAAGTAAAAGTTGTCTCAGTGAACCCAAATGCTGGGTTGAAATTCAGGTTTTTAACTTAGTTTGGGTCGAAATGCTGGGTTAAAATTCAGTGATAAACCTATTTAATGACAATTTTAATAAAAATATATTTTGTATTTACTTTGTTGATTGAGTGATTTGTTTCAGTTTTTTTTTTTTTTTTTTCATATGTTTTAGGGATATTCCCAAAGCAGTGAGAAAAAAACATGATAAATGTTACCATGAATTTTGATGAAGCCTTTGTGTGTAGCCAACAATGACAGACTGTCACTAGGTTTCTCATAGAGTTGGTATGGGATGTACAACAGCTGTGATTAATTTTCTAAGATAATGATGTAACTTAGGTTTCAAAAAATTGTATTTTAAAAAAAGTAATGCATCAAATCTTTTTTTTAAAAACCTTCAGTTTTCCTCTGTCATAACTTTGTCCTGAAGTTTCTTTTTAAGTGAAGATAAGGTGGACCTTAATTACTCCTTTCATGAAACTTCCTTTCTAATTTGTAAGAGAATAACAAAAGTGATTAATTTGTGCTTTCTAACATAAGTATGAAATGATGAAAAGCTGTTTATTTCATATGCAAAACAAAGATTGTCATATTCAATAGTCTTACGGATCTTACAAATATGATAATGAAAAGCTTTGCTTAGTATAGAGTTGGAAAAGACAAAGCGGTGCCAAGCGGTGGCTCAGTTTTCCAAGTTCAAAGGAATTTAGATATAATTCAAAGTCTCTTCCACAATAAAATAAAATTACCATGAGAAAATTCTCCCTGTTCAATCTGCTAATATTGTATTTATCTCTCTTTTGAGAGATGGAATTGACAGATATTTTCTTCATTTGTGAAGCGTTTATTTAATATATATACATGTGATGGTACATGTGTTCCCCATGGTTAAGTCATAACTACCAGTGGGCGTTGTGATGGCCCTGTCCATGTTACTCTAGACTTTGAGGGATGGAAGGCAATATGGTAGTCAAGCACTGACACCAAGGGTGCCCCACATGTCTTGCTAATAAGCACTTAAGGATTTAAGTCAATCATCTCACTTCGTAAATAGTGGAATTCCCAGGTCCCATTGTTCTCACCTTATGGTAGTAGGCTCCCTTGAGTAAGGTCAAGGTTGCCTCTCAAGGTTACATATCAAGGTTGAAAGATTCCTTTCCACAACATATTCTTGGCCAGTGATGATTAACATGCTAGACTTTCAAATCTTAGGTGACTGATATACAGCATTGATTGCACGTATATATATTTTTATATATAAATATGTAATATAAACCATTGACCAAGTCTGTGGTTTGGCATGGATCCAACCACCCCTAGACCCGTATGTGAGAAAGAGCTTAGAAAGTAAACCTTTCAAAAGCAGTCCTTTCTGAAGCTCATGTCTCAGTGGGGGAGCCTCCCTGGCAGTTTGCCTCTCTCTGTCTTCTGTGCAGTAACTGAATGAAGCGTACCTTGACATTGAATCTTGTTAGAACACTGTGGCATTTACCACTGTGTTTTTTAAATTCAATATATCAGTAAAAGTTGCTTCTGTCTTACAAATGAAGCACATAAATCCATCTTTTACAGTATATAATCATTTTTTTCTTTGCAATACACAAATAAGTTTTGTAATTTTCCAATCTGTGACAAAACTGACAGCACATGGGTCTTTAAAGTACATTGAAGGTCCCCTTCTGGTAAAGTGTCTGTTATGAAAATATCCTTCATTAATGCCTTGGGCCATGCTTGAGAGGTGGTCAGGACAGACTATAAATGAAGTTTCAGGTTAGTTATTGTGATGCCAGAGGAAAAACATCCAATTTTATCTCTGCCGACATTGTTTTATTGCATAGATTGCACACATTGCAGGATTTGACATGTGAATGTAGATTTACAAAGGTAATGAAAGAACTGTCTGTGTTAGCAGCAGAGATGGCAGTGGTGACCATTTCCATTGACAGCACAGAATCCTCCAACATGGGACTTCTCTACAGCAGCAAACACTAGGAAACATCTGTACAACCCATAAAAGAAAAGAGGAAAAATCAGCATAAGAATATCCTGTCTTCTCATCCATTTCTGTGCAACTGTATTTGATATCTTTCAGAGCTCATTTTTCTCTCCTGAAGACAGAATCTGTTTGCATTTCAATGAAGAAATATGACTCCATAGCCAATTTTTCCCTCTAAGGTTTATCATCCTATGGATACCACCTTATGTCAGAAAAGAGCCTGAGCCTATCAAAGATGGGTACTACTGTTTCCTCAATCTCAAATATAGAAGTAAAACTTTGATTGTTTTGAAGAAAGCTGAAAGTGAGTATATAGGACTTTATTCCACATTACTACGTTACTCCAGATAAGCTAGGTATGCAGTTAACTGACATTTTAAGAATAAATAGAACTAAATAAATACAATAATTTTTTAAAAGTTGAAACAATATTTTAAAACCCCATCATTAATGCAACAAAGCAATTACCTGTTTTACTCTGCTGGTGTGCAAGGAATAGGATGCCAGCCCCTTGCCTGGAAGCCATAGAGAACTACCCTCCTGACCTGGAACATCTACCTTAGGGTGATGCAAGTATTATTCTGTAATATTCTGAATAACAATGATTGATTAGGATATAAAAATATCCTTTAAGTACTTCTGGAGGAGAACAAGGAATGGGGTTGCACAGCAGGCTTATTTGTTTCTTTTTCATCCAGGGAGGATTATTCCAGATAAGCCAGCCTCAGATGGTTCCTGAATAGCCAACCACTAGACAGGGACTTGTGGGAACTTCCTAGTTTTCAAAAAAACAGCACTAGGGCAGTTGGATTAGATGATCAGCTTATGAATCTTCAAATGAAATTCTTCTTTTCTATTTTATTCTATACTATGAGAAAGGAGAGTGGAATTTCCTAGGAACAAACTGGGAAATGTCTTCTGAGAATATATCACTTGCTTTGCTAAAACCTTGTGAAGCAAAGTGACGTCAGTGACAACTCTTTAATAAAAGGGAATTTTGTCCAGACTTTGAGAGTTGAGGGATGCGTTCACAAAAACTGGAATGGCCCAAGGTACAGAGTATGAAAGTAATATACAGAGAAGTGAATAATCAGGAAAATGATTTGGACAAAGTATTTTTCTGTTAGGCAAAAATCTAAAGTTTCACCTTGCATATTTCTATAATGCCCTTTTGAAAGATTACTTTGAAGGTATGTTTTGGGATCCAAGGAATTGCATGCAATCTGTAATGACTAGCAGAATGTCTCTGAAATTATCCCCTCACACACCTCAGCCATTTATTCTGAGCCACCAGACTGAAGCTCATCAACAATTTATACACAAATGCTAGCATGTTAGCGCATATGCATGTCGCTTTTATCTTTTCTGCTGTTGTTGTTTTAAAAGTCTCCTAGAGAGTGTTCAACTGCAGTCCTTTTTGGACAATTTAATTTCTGTTCTGCTAAATTCTTGATATTTCAGCGGATGTTTCATGCTGTTGTGCACTTTGCTGGCTATCAAGACCCTATCAGTGCATTACTGCATTGTTTGCACTAACTAATATGCTTTCCCAAGGTCTATATTATCTTCTCAAAATACCCTACTTTACTTGATTTGGAGAATTCCTGTATCTCTAAATGGCTCTTTGTCAAATTTACTGGTCCTTCATTGCATAGAATCACAGATTTTTCTGTGATATTTACATAAAGCACTATGTAAAATGTTTCAAAATTAAAAAGCTGTTCCAACCTGCAAAAAAATTATTGTCAGTAGCAAACTAAATCACTTTGTTAATCTCAGTTTGAAATCAGATGTTTGCCCACTTGTATTTCTTTCATTTTTGTGTTTCATTTAGTATTTCGTTGAGCTACACCATTGCTATATCATACCAAAAGAAGCTAGAATATATCTAAAACTCAGCTGCCACCACTGCCCCTTGTCAAATTACAGCTAATGCAGCAGGCCTAAATAAGTAATGCTGAATCAAGATTAGGTACATGAAATGCCTGTAGGCAGAGCAGTCTTCAAAAAGACGAATCACTGTCTCAGGCTTAAAGTTCAAAAATGCTGTGACAGTCAGAGCAGATTGAAATAGAAGAAGCTTAAACTGCAGCATAGAAAATCCATGGGATGAAATCAAATACATGATGCTGGCATCTGGCTGTCAAGTATTTCAAAAGAAATGTTTCATAAGGACTGTTTGATGACATTAAAAATATTTTATGGTTTATTCTTAAGGAAATGTTACTTGCAAAGAGAAGGGGAAGGAGCTGTAGCTCCCTAAAATATCTTGAAGACCAGACATCAATTTGCATTAAATATCTGAAAATCTAAAATATCATGAGTATGAAACATGGTTTTGTAATGCTGCGCTTTTTAAAAAAAATTTTCAAGATTTAATATCACTTTATGTCTTTAAAGTGCTCTTTATGAATGCACTTCATGTAACACAACACAACTTGTGAATATTTTGTTATTATATTCTTAATGCTAATATATTATTATACATGGGATAAGAGAAAGTGTTTAACACACAGACAGAGAAGTCTCAAAAATTTCCTGATTCTTACTGCAATTACCTGTGCTGGACAATGTCTCTGAGGTTGTAACTGCATGGAAAGGCAGTCCTTCACCTGGACTTGGAAAAAAGACAGATAATGCATTGAAACCTTGGAACATATGTTTTTCATAGGTATTTTTCTCTTAAAGTACCTTCTGCAAGGACTTCTGAAAGACAGATTCCTACTGAATTTGTTTTCTCCTTTCTAATATATATTTTCTTAACACAGAACAAATTGTACCTCTCTTTCTCAAGAGTTTAAACTTTCCCCAAAGCTTAAACGTTCTACTCTCCTTATTCATCTACTACTTTGTATATTTTTCTTAAGAAAAATATAAAAGATGACTAAGGTAGCAGTGTATAACCATATGTCAGTCAGACTTCAGGAGAAATCTGCAACCTGAATGCATGACAGGGAAATTTCTTCAGAAAGCATTGAAGCTTTCTCACGAAAGTTGCCTCTTGCATTGCAGTGGCTTGCATCACTCAGTGAGTGAAAGCTCCAACCTCCTTTATTTGTTTGTCCATCTTAAGGCTGCCCAGTACACAAGTAACTGTCTACTGCCTGATGGTAAGGATCTGCATAAAGAAACAAATGAAAATGCAGATGTTGATTTCAGTATACAGAAGGATCCACAGAAAGTAGAATGGTCTGTGTAGTGAATGCTAAATCCCAGACCTCAAAACAAAATAAAATAAGAACACAAACAACTGAATACAGCAAGTAGTCTTTGGGTAAGGCAAAGCAAGAAGTTTTCTGCTACAGCTCTGCTGAGACAAGTGATTTGTACAAAATCAAATGGAATTCTGGATTCTGGTGTAGAAATTGGGCCTTCTCCTGCTTCCTTTGCATCAAGTGAGGTACATATACCCTCTATAAATGGTAGTAGTTTCTCCTGCATATCTATTCACAAGTTTCAGCAGGGCATCTGCTTGTCCAAAGTAAGAGTTAGCAAAGAGTTCAAAGAACAATGGTGTCACGTTCTAATTACATTTTACTCTCTAAGCATCAAACACTGAAAATAAATTATCAGAACCACATCATAATGAAGGTTATATTAAGATAATTTTTGCCATTTCAGTGCAACACATACTATGTTAATCCTTGATCTTCTTAAATTGTGAGAAACAACAGAAAAAGAGTGGAAGCAATTTCTGTATATTCTGTGCTCCTGGAAGCGAGTCACTGTTATTTGTAAATTGCCTGGAACATCTCCATAGGCAAGGTGATGTACAGTGATATCAGAACTGGATTTTAAATAATCTCCACAATATGAAATTATGCTCTGTAACAGCAACCCAATTTCACCTGAGAATAGATGCTGAGCACAACTGTGAAGCAAAATCTGAGATAAATCCTCATAATGGGAATTAGCAATAAGATACAACACACCTCAGGTAATTTGAAGTGAGCTTGTAATATTCACTCTTTCAATTTGGTGGTGGTTTTTTTCTTTATTTGTCTGAAAGTTTGTTTTAACAAGTAAAACTTGACACAAAATTAATGTCATTCTTGGAAGTGATTTGTTTAGGAAATTTCATAGAATATCTGTAGGAAATAGCTACTATATTGCAACAGAGCAGAAAGTGAAATTTTAGTATTATATGAGAGCTTAATATAGTACTTATTTGCTAATATCTGTCAAAGGCATTTGGCATGCATGCATATAAACCTCATGTTCTGTACTGTCACATTAATTATAACAATCCTCTTACTAAGTAAATTTCTAATGTACTTGCCATTACTACCTACCTGCTAATATTCAGAAACCTTTGTATAGAAAAGAACTTCCTTTATTATCACTTTCTGAATCATAGACAAGATCAACGATTTACTTTGAACCACAACTTCTTCTCTTTACTTTCTGGTCTCTTAGAAAGTGTCTTGCCTTTCACTTGCCAACTCTTGAGATACTTGTCAAACCAAAAGTAAAGACAAAAATGTCCAAAACTAGCTAATTAAAACCAAACAACTCTGGCATATTCAAGTTTTCTAAAAAAACTTAATGCTATGTTAAGTTCTGTATTTCACCCCCAGAACATTATATTCTGAGCTACCACCACATTCATGATTGAATATCCAGTGTTATGCAATTTATTGTACTACAAACCCAAGAGTTACTATAGGCACAAAGCAGAGTGGTGAAAAACTGGTAAAAATGCTAGTGAGTTGGCTGTGGCAAACCAGAATAAACTCACTGAGTTGTTTGAAAAGGGAAAAACTTCTTTCTTTTAAAATCAACTTTTATTTTCAATAACACACCAAGACCTACTTTCACTGCCAGGAGTGACTGACATGTTTTGCTAGGATTTGCAAACACAGCTGTTCTTGCAAAACTTCCAAACAGAATTTATGTGCCAGATAAGTACCTTTACTTTGCCTACATCATTCACATCAAGTACCCAAAAGAAATAATATGTGGAGTGATTTTTCTTTGTGCCATGAATCAAAATACCAGTGCTGTTAGCACTTCAAGACACAAAACTTGAAGCACTTCTGCTTGGATTCCCAAGCTGAGTATTTATGAATTGTCATCCATAGTTGAGATTTTTCCAGGCCACAGCACAGTCTGAAACTTACACTTTAAACTGAGGTAAGACTTGGAAGACACTTTTAAGACTTTTGCCAAAGATTTGGCAATCATAAAGTTCTTTGCCCTGCCACTGATTTCCTATCAGCCTACCAATACATCTTTTTTTTTTTTAATTTCTTTAACATAGGAAGAATAAGTTCAAAGAACAACTTTATCAGTAGTTTTCTAATTCCCCATATACTTTTAAACAAGATCCTGGGTAAGGTTTGGCCAACTTCATGTTCACAGGCACATGCTAGTGACTATTAATAATAAGCTGAAAAGATGAGTCAAAATTAATTTAAACCTTTACCACCCTGCACGGTCCTGCAAAAAGACTTTGTGTTCCTCTTCATGCCCTGATGAATGCAATACCTACTCATTTTACAGTGCTGTCAAGGACTGCTGTGCAGCCTTGCAGTCTTTCAGACACTTTGAAAAAACACACAAAACCAATCATTAAATCTGATGCTCATAAAGTCATCAAGACCTGTAAGACACAAAAGACTAAATTCACTATAGTGCCGACATGGCTTCCCCACAGTTCAGCTTCACAGACAAAAAAGTACTAGATACTGTCCTACTTAGAGATGTAGATTTAACTAATCTGTTCCACTTTCCTATGTGTAACATGGGGATAAAAGCTTTCTAACCTCAGTCTTTATGTGAAGATATGTCAATTTTAGGTCTTCAAATGTTTCAATAACATACAATTGTCCTTTCTGTAAGAATTTGTAATTCTCAAATTTAGTGCATGTCTTCTGTAAAATCACCAATTTAGAAAATGTTCCCTTGCTAATTTATTTAACAAGAATACTTGTGCATGATAAGTAGAAGCACAACAACTAATTTATGCAAATTCATTCAAGTGATCAGGTGAACATTTACAACACTGAAAAATACTGTTCTGAACCACTGACTGTGCTGTAACACACATAATCAAAGCTTTTTTCCAGAATAAGTAGGTTTCTGTAAATGTTAAAAGAATGAGTACAAGAACAACGAAGACTATATGGGAAGCTGTTTTAAACAGGTTTGGACTAGGAAAAAAACATGAAATTAAAAGAAGGTTTGCATAGATAGAGAGTAAAGGATAAGCATCAAAATCAAGGTAGCATGTTGCTATGGAGAGCTGGACTTTAAAGCAAAAATGTAAATTAAGTAGTATACAGATTTAAGAGTAAAGAGAAAGGAAAAAAATATGAACTAATGGTCTGAATAAAATGAAAAAGGATATAACATTAAATGTGTTATTAATCCAGAGGAAAATTATATTAAAATGTGGATTGGAATTTCTGTTATTTTTATTATTAAATTTTCCTTAACATGATCAAATTTTAATTCTATACCTATATGTAGAATATATTTTGCATATAAAAGTTATTCTCTTTTACGAGCAGCTCAAAGAAGATATTTGAGGCAACAGCTGAGGAAGCCATAGGTTCTTATTCCTTGGAGAAATTCAATACCCAGCTGGATACCTCTCTTAGCAATCTGCCAAAGGGGACCCCTCTTGAATATGGGTTTGGCAGCCAGTCTTGTTGATTTTGTGATTTTATCAACTATAGAAAACAGAATGAACATATTTTATCAGATAGTCCGAACTACTATGTTTCTTATGTATCTTTTTTTTAATAAGTTTAATGTAAACTATGGATGAGAGCCATTTTAAGATTAAAACAAATATTGAGGATCTGAACAGTTTGAGATTTGAAAGGTATAGATTCTTCTCAAAATAAGCCCACTATTTCATGCTTTACTTCTGAAAATTACTTCCTGCACTTCTGTACACCAGAAAAGAAAAAAAAAAAAAACAACAAAACAACAAAACACCAGAAATCCCAAAGAAGAAAAAAAATCATCAACCTACAAAATTATGATAATTCAAGCAAAGACCAGTGAAATTAATTTTTATCCAATTGTAGTATGAATTTGTAGGTTATTTCAAATAGATGACATTTTATGCATGTGTATAATAATTTAACAGTTAAAATAGTGAAATAAGAACAAAGTCAGACCAACCTCTATTTGAGGTGAAAAGTAAGCAGCATATTCATATCAGGAAATTCTCACAAGACAGAAATTTCTCTACTTTTGGCAGTCCTAAAAAATATTAAAAACAAATTTATCCACAGATGATAAGATTTTGAGAGTGAAATTCAGAAAATATAAATCATTTCCAATGACAGAAAGATGCTATTTGCAAGTGGCACAGATTGATTTTTTAAATGACATGGTCATGTAGTAAAAGGCAGCACAGACATCAGTTACCATGTATTTCAGAAGAAAATAAAATTGTAAATTTTGTAAAATTACTGTAAATTAAATTTGAGTTTACCTTATAATTCCAAAATTATGGTTTGATTTCATTCTCAAAAGGTGTACTGTATACATCAAGACCTGTCTAAGTAGTTGTTGTTTTTAAGATCTGGAAGGAGACTTTCTCCTATCTTTAGATAAAAAGATCATAACTCAGATCTTCTCCAAAGAAGAATGTAGTCAACTGTGGTCATCGCCAAATTACTTTTGGAAAAAAAAAAAGATGCCATATGAAATATAATTTACTAAATGTGGAGACAGGTTCAGGAGGAGACAGGTTCAGGAATTCAGGTTCTAATGCAATTTCCCTTTGGCTTACTCTGGCTTTCTTATAATTTGATTCCCTATTTTTGGTGAGTACTTTTCCTGAGAGTTTAGGTGTAGCACACAAGATTGAAGCCAGAATTTACTTTGAATGTCTTCAGTATGAAAAGTTCAGGATCTGGGCTCTTCACACAAAACAATTATCTGTTTCAACATTACAACTGCAAAACTGGAGTTCAGTTTTCTGGAAATTCCAGAATAGAATAAAACAAAGCTTGATCCATGTAGTCCTCATAAAGACCTTTATTTCAAGAGTGAATTTTGATTGATGTATTTTCCTTTCCATGGACACTGCAATTTACTCAGAAACACTCGTTTTTATGATTTTGACAAGTGAAACTCTTATTTTTAAAAATATCAGCATTTGAAAACAGTGTCTAAACAAGATCATACAAGATCGGATGAGAACAATATTTGAAGTCAGACATAGGGGATTACTTCAAAAAGAGAGAAAGTTCAAGGAAAACTAAGCATGATGGTGAAGGGTAGAAAAGAGCACTCATTTATGATACTGTCTTCTTTGTGTTATATGGACTACTGAATAAAACACCAATACTCATTTTCACACTATTCATAAAAGTACAGGAACCCTTGCTGTTACACATGTTAATGTCACAGACCACTTGCTTCTTTTACAGAGGACATTGTTTCCCTCTTGCAGTGCTGCTTCTAGCAGAGACATTAAAGAGATTTCATAGCATCTTCGGTGTTACTAGTTCTAAGCAACAGCACATACTTGAATAAGTATTGCATTATGTGACCTCTTCTTGGAATGTTTTTGGAAACCAAATCCCTTTTGTACTAATGTTCACAGGAAACACAGACTGTGAAGGAGAAAGAAAACCCATACATTTTATTTTAGTGAACACTGTAAAAACCTTCTTTTTCCCATTAAATTAGATTATTTTAAAGGGAGTTAAAGATTGTGGATAAGACTCTGTGATATGGAGACAAAAAGATTGTGCCTGTCTTTTCCTAAGTTCTTCCTTGGCACCAGAATAAAACTGCTGCATACAAAGACCAATTTTCAAGTCCATACTTGAGAACCTATTTTCTCTACAAAGCTGAAAGCTGCAGTTAATGCCTTCTTCATGTATTTTTGTTTTGTTTGACCACTGCTGGATTTTAATGAAGTTAGAATCTTGATAACAGGAAAGAATAAGCCATAACTTTAAGTAAACTGTGATATCTAGCTATGAATTCAATGTATTCATATGAAAGGATATGAACTAAAGTGAAAGAATGACAGTAGCTGAAGCCTTGAAAGGCTAGAAATCCTGTCAAGGGTAGAAACCCTTCATGGTAGAAACCCTGTCAAGGAAGCAAGGACCTATTGAGAAACAAGCTAGGAGAAACAAAAATTATTCAAAGTAAACTGGGATTCAACTGCAAGCATCAGACTAACTAACGAAAACAGTATTGAATTAGAGTTAGTTCAGAGGATGAGAAAAAAGAGGAGAAAAAATTGTCATGCAATAGGAAGTTTCTTTGTTTAGTCTGTATTTCAAAAGACAAAAGTAAAAAGAGACCACAAGGACTACTTATAGTAAAATATTACTGTAGAAATAGTTAGGAAAAAGACAGGAAAATTTAATTCTAGGAAATCTTAAAAATATTAAGCTTTGGGAAAACTCACCAACAGGAATAGCAGAACACTTTTTCTTTTTTTTTTAAACCAGATGTGAAATTAGGTGAGTTAACCATGGTTTTGAAATTTCTCAGTTCAGTTTTGCACTGCTTTATCTCAAATGTCCTTCAGCAGATAAAGAACAGTGATAACAATAATGGTGCTGTCATTTCAAATCCCAGACTTGCAAGTGTGATAACAGAACTTCAGTTTAAATAAGAATTCATCTTATTAGTCTGTAGAATTTCCTATAAGGATTCAGATATAAAAATTCAGCCTTTAATATTGGATTAATATAATTAAATACAAAAAGGGAGAATTGAGGAAGTTCTAATTTTCATGTAATCATCTTTTCCTTTCCTGTGTACTGTAGATCAAGTCTGATAGTTGGAAAGAAACAAGATTTGTAAGCATTGTAAATAGTTGTCACAGGCCATGTGTAGGACCCTGGCAAATAGGTAATTTTTTTTCTCTTTATTCCTGAGCCATGTTACATTTAGCTTGCAATCTGTACAATATCATGCAGCATCATATTAAAACCTTCTCTTTATAGAGAAGAGTGGATCCTGGCTTGACCTTCTTGCTATCTCTGGATATCTTTGGTCACCTCCAACCACTGCAATGTTATAATAGTTTTCAGTTTTCTCTGATGCAGCTAGCACACCTTGCTATGGTAATAACTGCACCCACTAAAGAAATTACCATATTCAATTAAACCTATTACTGTGTATCTGCAGAGACTCTTCGTGCTAACTTCTACCACTTGTAAATTTCTGAGATTTTCATGCAATTCTAAACTACCTAGTTTTCATTAAGGCAAACTGGGAAGCATTCATCAACCCTGAGGTTTTGGTATTTGCCATAAAATGAAAAAAACATAAAACTGTTAAGGTTGTTACTGTTGACAGGAAGCATAGCAGAGCAGAAAAATTACATCTGCTGCAATGATTGCAAAGCAATTATTCAGAAAGATTTATTGTGTTTTCAGATGGGTGGAATTATTATTGATCACTTAATCTATATATAAACATGACATTTAATAATATTGCACATTTAATTAACAATAAGAAAAATAGGTCCATTTTAACTAATACAACTGCAAGTATTCTTAATTGAAGGTAATGTGTTGATTAGAGGAATAACAGATTTAAAAAAAAAAATGTTATATGAGTTGAGAGAGAAATTAAACTATCATCCTTCCTCTACCTCTCTATGTCCCTGTTCCACAGAAATATCTGTGATTTATTCAAAGTAATATAGTTATCCTATAGATATTGAATGTTAACACCTTAGATTTGGGTACTGTACCACTATTGCCAACCATTATTTCCATTTTTCACTCAATTGAAATACTTGTTAACAAACTTAAGAGGTAAAAATAAGGAAAAAATGTCTTTCATTGGACCTTACAAAATTCCAGTCAGGTTTCTTGTTGCAACATCCATTCCAAGATGTAGTGATTTTGACAATATCAGCAAATGATATGAGTCATAGCTCTTGATTTGAAGGGGTTGGCACTGGACCTAAAACAGGATGGTCTCTTATGTAGTCATGTGCCATTTTGGAAGCTAGGTATTCTCCAATCAGGAAAAGGAAGTAAAGTTTCAGACATTAAAAGACCTTTCCTGAGATTTATTTCATTGCAAACTTGACATAAAAGTCACTCCTTGAAACTTAGGTACCATTCCTATGGGATTTTCTAGATTTACTAAGGAGAAGACAAACCATTCTTCGTTACCTTCTTGGTTTTCCTTTGCTTAACAGCCTTAAAGGGCCAAAAAAATCAGAGATTGAATGGTCTCACCTCTTGAAAGCATTTTAGTTGTGAACACACAGGAATAGATTTATTCTCTCTTTGTGGGCACATGCTGTTATTTTCCCTGTGCTCAACAAAGGTGTTAGTCCTCGGCAGAGAACGAAGCTGGGACATAAGTGATCATTAAAAAAGAGATATCCAAATCATCTGTGTGGATCTTCTACATAAAAAGGGAAAGCTTTTCCACGCATAAAATCATTTAGTGGAAATCACAGGGGAAGGGAATAGTTTTCTTCCCTTCAGCTCCGATTAGCTAAAAGCTCAGATAGTTAGGATAAATTTGTATGCTTGTGCAAATTACATATTCTTTAGAGTTTATTCACAATAAATTTTACATTTCAAAACCTTCTCAACACTTTAATCGGCATAATAATTGGTAGCAGCACAGCCTGATGACATAAACTCAATCTTTTTATTGTTTTTCAGGGAAGAACTAAGCAGATATGTGGGTTTGTGAGGTTTCACGTGTCTAACTTTTCTTTTGTTTAAGTTTTGTCATCATTATGGCTTGTGTAAATCCTTTATTTTAGTATGTCCCACTGAAAAAAATTTAAATAATGAAGAAAAAAATAGATATTATCAGTATATTACCTTTTCCTCTATATTAAATATGTAATGTTCCATTTCACGTCATGCTAATGTCATAAAATACAGTTTTTATATACATGACTATTTGAAGATTGGTTATTTTGGCAGTAAGAGTGGTTAAAATTAATGTAAGAGGGCCACATGTTTTTTTGATGTTTGTTTTTTTATAAATTACTGAATATTTTATAGACTTTTCCATTTTCCAGGGGAAGGAATAAATAAAACAGTGTTGTGAATCATCTTCTAAGAACTGATGTCATCATCTCACAATTATTTTCATGTCAACAGAATTAATTGTGTATCTTGAGATTTAAACAACCATATACACAAAAAAAAACCCAAACCAGGGATCACAGACTTGATTCTTTCTTTTCTGTAAAATTAATCTTGTGAATAGTTGCTTGTTTCTTCTGAACAGATCAGAGTGGTAAGAAAAATCACAGAATCATAGAACATTCTGAGTTGGAAGATATCCATGAAGATCACCAAGTCTGAATCTTGTCAGTTCACAGGACATCCCCAAGAACTACATCATGTGCCTGAAATATCATGAGTTTCTTGAACTTTGTCAGGCTTGATGATGTGATCCCTTCCTTGGGAGCTCCGTTCCAGTGCCCCTGATATCCAGCCTAAACCTCCTCCGACTCAGCTTTCGCCCTTTCCTTGAGTCCTGTCTCTGGTCACAAGAGTCTAGAGGACAGTGCCTGCCCCTCCTGCTCCCCTCATAAGAGCCTGTAACTGCAGTGAGGTCTGTCCTCAGGCTGAACAGACCAAAGGACCTGCTGCTCCTCATATGGTTTCTCCTCAGGAACCTTTCTGTGGAGCTGCTCTCCACTCTCTCATTTTCCAGTCCATACACACATCCATGGTTGCGCCATCCCAGGGTGCAGAATTCAGCATTTTCCTTTATTGGGCTTCATGTGTTTGGTGATTGCCCAATCTGCTAATTAGTTGAGTTGTCTCCATAGGGCCTCCTCACCCTGAGAGTCAAAAGCTCCTACCATCTTTTGGTAGCATTCCTCTGAGTCTAGCATCATCTGGGTAATGAAGATGTTGAAGAGCACAGGACTGAGGCTACAGCCCTGTGAAACCCCACCAGTGACAGGTCACCAGTTTGGTGTCACCCATTCACTGTAACGTTTATGACTGATCCTGAGCCAGCTGCTCACACGAGTCCAGCTGTGAGCTGGACATTTTGTCCAGAAGGATGCTGTGAGACACAGTATCAAAAGCTTTGGTGAAGTTCAAAAAGATAACATCAACTGGGTTTCCTTGGTCAGCTAGGCTGGCTATCCTGACAAAGAAGTAAATCAAGTTGGATAAGCAGGGCTTTCCCCTCATGAAGCCATGCTGACTGTGACCAAAGACTGTGATGTCCTGCAAATGATTTTTCAGATGATTTTCAATACCTCACAGGTAATCTTTTCTGTTATTTTACCAGGCACTGACAGGTCCTCCTTCTTTCCATGCTCAGAAAATGGGGACAACATTTACCAGCTTCCAGTCAGTTAGGACCTCTCTGGGTTCCCTAGTCCACTCAAAAATTATCTTGTGATGACATCAGCCAGATCTCTAAGGATTCTCTGATGAACCAGGCCCCTTAGATTTTTATGGTCACAGAAGGAGCAGCAGATCTTGTGCCTGTTCTTCACAGTCATAGTCCTTCAGCTGAGATCACTGCCCTCCTCAGTATTGCCGCATGTTTTACTGATAGCTGAAACAGCTCCAGTACTGAGTGGGGAATGGGCATAAATTCACATGTGTTTTGACTGTAATTTGTGATTTGCTTTTCTGTCTCTCTATATAACTCCTACTTATTAAGTCCCCACAAAAAAAAATGCACCAGTAGAACCTATGATACAGACAGCTAATCAGAGTTAAAATATAAAACTCACAATGATGAGAATTTTGCTGCCTTTCGTTTTTGTTTGGTTGTTTTGCTTAATAAGTAAAATGAGTGTTTCTGAGTACTTTAAGAAAGCATGCATGGATATTAAGAAAGCATGAATGGATTTTTTCAGAGTATGGGAAATGTAAATTGCATGAAAGCTATTCAAAGGTGGGAACAAAGATAACTTTCTAAGCAGCCCTGAACTATTTATCGTCTCACATAAAAGGTTACATCCTCATCCCAAGGTAAATGGTCTGACTATTGCATTTTGGGCAGATTTACACCAGTCTAACTGAGATAAGATCTGTCTATATGTGTTTATCCTAGAAAAAAATTGTCCTTTTTTTCCATTCATCCATCAAAAGATCGATCTTCAAGAAAGATTGTTCTATAAACTGAAGTAAGCAAATCTGAACTTCTCTATCAGTCTTATTGCATATCACAGCAATTACTCTTGCTGTCATGAGAAATAAAGTCTGATATCCTTTGAGTTTACATGTGTCAAATGTAGACCTCCAAATGTAATACAACTTCAGACTCTTGAAAGCAGAATCCAGGCTGAAATTTTCAGCTGCTGCTGCGATGTGTAGTCATCTGACTTTCAGCTTCCACAGGAAGCAGGGAAATGTTATAAATATGCCACACATCACTGCAGAAAGAGGAAAGTCAAGCTAGCCATGACAGAGAGAATATTATCTTGTATGCCCTGGCCACATGCACAAAGCAAGAAGGCATACCCACCTGTTTGATATTTTCCACTGTCAGGACTTGCATAGCTGTTTATTAAATGTGTCTTCTCCCCACAGTTAACTCCTTCAGTGGTTTAGTTGACTCCACCTAATTCTTCTGTGTTTATGTTTTCAGAAAGATTTTATGAATCTGACTTGAGCAGCTTATGCCATTGGAAATCTACAAATATTTCCTCATCTAACCACTCTTAATTTGGGGCTGCCCCCTTCCTCCAAGAAGCACAATGTGAAAGATAACAAATGTCAGATAGAACAGTAAAAATGCAGTCTCTTCAGCACTTATTTTTATTTGTACTGATTTTCATTTTTTCTTATTTTTTTAAAATTCCAACACAAGAAAAGATAAGTGTTAAATTTTAAGATGGTGCTCAAAGTGCTAAATATAGAGGTGGTTTTCAAAGCATGTTGAAAGAAAAAGTTAACATCTCTGACCATATAAAAGAAGTTTTGGGTTTTCTGTTTCCTTCTCTACAAGTATAGGTTCATTAAAGATCTATTTTCTAGTTCACAAGTCAGTGGCCTACTTTAGTGCAGATAAATAGATCAAGCATAGAAGTTTTATCACACTTTCAGTAGTGTGTAGTGGCACCACTATTCTGCTTTCCAGTTCTACAAAGAGCAAATCAGAATGATAGCCTCTAAATAAAAATCACAGATTTCATCACAGATTCTTACATTATGTTGAATAAACAGACCTTACAAAAAGAAAAGAAAGAAAGAAAGACAGCAAAACAATGGGCAAGTCCAATATCTGTTTAAATCAATGAAGTATTTTTCAGAACGCTAATGAGCTTAAAAATATAATCTGTTTCTAGTTAGATGAAATGAAAAATAATTACATGTTTAGATTTTGAAGAATATAACCTTTTCCTTTTAAACTATAGTGTTAGCTGTATTACAGTAGAAAAATAGTTTTCATAAGTTACCTGTTAAAATCAAATTAAAGCAGCAAGATTGTAGGCGTTCAACAACAAAAAAAAAAAAATGTTTAGAGACATCAATTTAATATGAAGTTAATATTTCTGATTTTCCAAAATGTTTTGTAATAATGATCACTGAAGTATTCATTAAGTTATAAAAGCTTCTGATCACTTATTATTTTTCTGAGAAGAAATGCCTAAAGAATACTGCGTGGGCTATTTTATGGAAACTAAAAGAAGGAACAAACTATTAATGCTGTCCAAATTCTAGTCTCCCACATGCTTTATGACTGTCTCAATGTTGTTTCACTTATGGTCAAATTGGCTCAAATCTGCAGTAAATATGCTCAGCATCTTGGTAAGCATGGTCATTTAGATCATCATTTCAGTGTGTATATATATATACATGTATACATATATGCTGTACAGATATATATCATATATGCTATATCAAAATGATATACAGTAATTTCACGACAGTAAGGCACACCCTTTTGACTAAAATTTTTCCCCAAACCTGGATGTGTGCCTTATAGTCCGGTGCACCTTATATGAAGCGCAAAGTTGCAACATTTGCCACCCCGGAAGTGCGAGCCGTGAGCTGTGGGGAGGGCTGGCAGTGCTGCGGCAGCTGGGTGGAGGTGGGCCCAGGGGGCCGCGGCACTGCCCCTGTCGGGTCTGGGAGGGTCCGGGGGCCCATGGCTGCCCAATGGAAGTGTGCCCGGGGGCCCGCAGCCCCCCCATTCCTGGGTCCATGCGGGCCCGGGGGCCCATGGCTGCTGGGTGGAGGCAGACCCGGGGACCCGTGGCACCCCCCATCCCGGGTCCGGGTGGGCCCGGGGCTGTGGCACTACCCCTGTCGGGTCCAGGAGGGCTGGGGGGGCAATGGCTGCCGGGTGGGGGCGGGGCCGGGGCCTCGGCCAGCAACCTCGTGGGAGGAGCTGGGGGCGGAGCCTCGCTGCAAAAAGAAGTGTGCCCTATAGACCGGTGTGCCTTATGTGATCTACAACGTTGCGAATTTTGCTGACTCCCAGCAGGTGCGCCTTATGGTCGTGAAATTACTGTAATTAGGATCAAAACCTGTTGGAGTCAGTGAGACAAGAGTCTGCCAGAATCCTTCAGGCAGAAGTCGGAGTGCAGGAATTGAATTAAAGCCCTTGGATGGATTGAAATATGGTAAGACACCCACAAATAGAAAGGGAGTTTAGATTAATGAATGAGTTTAAGTTTAGATGTACGTTTGAGTTTTAGGATAAATAAGTAAGTCAGTAAGTCAGTAAGACAGTAAGTAGGTTTCAGTGAGAGCTGCAGTGTTTTTAGTAAGTAAAAGGTGCAGATACCAGAATAGAAGAGCAAGTTCTAGTGAAGGTTATTAAACACACTAGTGTTTGCAGCAGAGGCTCCATAAGCTCCTTCTTGGACACTACTTAGACAAAATCGAACTTCAGTGAGAATATTGCTTACATTTTTTAGATAGAACAAGACAGAACGTAGTTTATACATTTCCTAGCGTGTTAAGAAATTAGAATTTTCATAGGTTGAGAAGCAGTGAATTTATATGTTTGAAGGTTTGAATTTATATGTTAGCTTGTTAGAAAAATCCTATGTATGATTATGTATTGGGCAGAGTTAGTGCTACTGCTTTTGCTATTGCCTTTGCTTTTTGCCTTTTGCCATTGCTTTGCCGTGCCTATCAGCATCTCCAACACCCAAAAAGAAGATCGGAGCTCTGGCAACAGCATCAGCCCTCTCCAGGAGCCACAGGGATGGCTCCTGCTTTTGTTTGGGACTTTGTGCTACAACTTAGCATGGACTTTAATGTTTATGACTGTGCCTTTGAAAACTGATGTACTTTTACAGTAAAAAACCTTTTTAGCAACTACTAGCTGCTTTAATCCTTTAGAGATAACCTGGCATGAAGGGTGCATTGAGAGCACTGAGGGGCATAGCCCCACAGATACCCTTAATTATTAGATGGGTTTCAGATTTTTTGGAATATAAGTAGCATCATTAAAAATAAAATAAAAATCTCTGAAACAGAGACCAAACTGGTGTGCAAAATCTCAATCACAGTAATTTCACGACTATAAGGCGCACCCTTTTGACTAAAATTTTTCCCCAAACCCGGAAGTGCGCCTTATAGTGCGGTGCGCCTTATATGAAGTACAAAGTTGCAACAT
>PYHW01009260.1:879366-895184 GCA_013186435.1 Turdus rufiventris | reverse complement strand
TATATCTATATCTATATCTATATCTATATCTATATCTATATCTATATCTATATCTATATCTATATCTATATCTATATCTAATCTATATAATCTATATCTATATCTATATCTAATCTATCTATATCTATCTATCTATCTATCTATCTATCTATCTATCTATCTATCTATATCTATATCTATCTATATCTATCTATCTGTATCATCTATCTATATCTATATCTATATCTATCTAGATAGATAACTGATGTATAGTTTAAAAGCTGTTTCTATATATAGATATATAGATATATAGATTGGATGATATAGATAGATATAGATATAGATATAGATATAGATATAGATATAGATATAGATAGATTAGATATAGATATAGATATAGATATAGACAGATATAGATAGATATAGATATAGATAGATATAGATAGATATAGATAGATAGATATAGATGGATATAGATATAGATATATTAGATATAGATATATTTGAATACACACACACACTCCATTTGATGCTGGCATCCTTAACATGCCTATTTTCAAACCTAGGACTCCCTGTTATTTTTTGATGTAGCTCAGGATCCTGAATGTATTTCTTTCCAAAAAAGTTGAACTGTAAGCTTCAAACTTTGGCAATTAGTTTTCATGGTTACTCTTTCAGAATGAAAAATCTTCTCTCTTGTGTTTGGTTCCTGACACCTTTAATTCATGACTCACTGTACTAAAATTGACAATGAACAGCTGATTTCTCCCCAGGCATTCTGCCTTTCTGTAGAAATCTGACACGTCTCTCTACCTATCAACAAGTTACCCCTTTTTCCTGTCTGAAGGGTTCTAGCTTTTTTGTTCATTACTCATGCGTAAGCAGTTCTGTACTTTTTCATCGTCCACTGTTAGTAGATATTTTACTGCTTTGAACTCCTACAGACCTCTAGTCTTGCTACTGTCTGGATCTGCAAAATTTTTGGCTGTTCCTTTTGTCATATATTGCTTAACGTGTGCTGTCATTTCATTCACAGATATATTCTTTGACAAGTTCCAATGGGAAACTGTTTCTTGAATGTGAGATTTTATTCGCACACAGGACTTTAATGTGAAAAATACATTAAGTTTCACTGCAAAGTTCTTATCTTCTCTAAATGTTTCCTTTACATCCAGATAGTCAATTGGGTCTGCAGACTCGCTGGCAGGCTTCCATGTTTTTGGGGATGGATTTAATATTACCTTTAGTTTGTTAGTTCTTAATTTTCTGAATTATTTTTTACTAAATCTGAGAGAGTTTATTACCATTTTTATTTCTTCTTTTTTTAGTAAATATGTTCAGTCTTTTGAAGGGTGTCTTCTTGCTTCATATTAGTTCCCTTTACCTTGCATGGGAAGCCATGTGATCTTCATCTTGTCTTGTCTCAAACCTTTACTATAAGCTGATATTTATTAGACCAAGACCTGTTATAGGGGTTACTATGAGGTGTTTTTAAATATTCTAGAAATTTTCTTAAAGATTTTGACTTATTGACTTCTTTGTAACAAGCTTCCTGCTTTTTTGTTAATTTTCCTTGGTTTTTTCTTTGCTTGTTTGTTTTTCTTTTTTTTTTGTTCTTTTTGTTTTCATTTTTGTTTTTGCTTTTGTTTTTGTTAGTGGTTTTGGGGTTTGTTTGTTTGTTTGTTTGTTTGTTTCTTGTTTAGTTTCGGAGTTTTGGTTTTTCTTTATTTGTTTGGGTTTGGGTTTTTTGGTGATTTTTGGTTGTTTTTTGTTGTTTTGTGGGGTTTTTGGGTTTTTTTTTTTTGTTTGTTTGGTTTGGTTTTTGTTTTGTTTTTTTTTGTGTGTTTAGGGTTTTTTGGGTTTTGGGGTTTTTTGCCAACTTTTTAAATGATTGAGTCTGTGGTGGTTTTTAAACAGTACATCAGTTAGTATTGCCAGCCTAATCAACAGATGAGTATGAAAGGTAAATGCTCTTTTTTTCTCCCAGGTCCTTTACTGTCCAGGAATTATCTGTGATTTACTGATGCAGTCAGTCTCTTTGGTCTTGATCTAAAGATCACATGGACACAGAAAAGTGCTCAAAAAAAACCACAGCAGGATCTATTTTGAAGATTCTTATATTTTTTAACTCTTTACTGAAATAGCACAACAATTACAGTAATTTCACAATTACAAGCCGTACCTGATAAGATGCACTTCTGGGTGTCGGCAACATTTTGTTCTTTGTCCATATATAAACTGCACCAGATTATTAGAAGCACTTTCGTTCACAGCAAGGATCCGCTTGCAACTTTCACAAAGTTGCCAATTAGTAACAGAATCATGGGATCGTGGGGTTTACTGGCTCGACTTGGTGGCACTGCTGTGCTGCTGGGGCTGGGTGGGCTCGCACTTCTGGGTTGGCAAATTTCTGAACTTCATCCATATATTGGCCGTTTGAGAGTATAAGCCGCACTTCCAGGTTAGGACCAAAATTTTAGTCAAAAGTGTGCAGATTATAATTGTGAAATTACTGTACTTTCCTTCTATCATTTTTTAGTGTGCCTAATGTGTTTAATTCAGGACAATTAGTTCTCCTGTACATTATTTTAAGATGATGCAGTACATCTGTAGAACCATAGGTACCACTGATTTGGTTTCCATGTAAATGTAATAGATCTTTTCTTTTTTGTTACATTTCTCATCAGTTTCTGTTGTTTATACTATCCATTATCTGAGGTCAAAACAAAATGAAAATAAAAGCTCAAAGAAAAACAAACAACACCCCCCAACTTTTATTTTTACCTTCATTGGAAGCATCATCACAAACCAAGTCACATTCTTCAAAGTTGTCCATCCTGTACTTCTGCCTTTGTAATTGGACCACTGATCTTGGAAAACATATGAAATATGAAAGCAGAGAAAGGGCCATCTTTACATTGTATCAGTCAAAAGTTTTGACACCTCTTTCAAAATGTAGAGAGGAGGCAGTGCAGTTATGGAGTAATGCTGGAAACACAAGGCTGAAGAGTAATTTCAGAAAATATGACAAAATGAAGAATTGATCAGGTCACTAGAGATCTGGTAGCTCAAATCCAGGCAAAAGGAATTGCAGGAGAGACCATCAATACAAAAGGCAGTGGAAGACCTCGTGTGAAGTGAGGGAGAAGTTAGGATATCATCCAAATATTTTCTACAGCTGTAGCTGCTATTCTCTCCTTCCATCTAGTAGGTTTCCTTGGCCATAGAGACATTGAGGTGTTTCTTTGTCTCCAGATCTGTCAGAGATCTGCAATATTACTGAGAAAAGGAGAATGCTATATGCAAATTATATAAAGTGCATTGCTAAACTTCTCTTGTCCTATTTTTTTTTAATAATTTCACAATGAAGAATCTAGTTTAGAGGTCTGTGAAGGCACATCTCTCTTACAGTTCAGTGGGAAAGTTCATTTACCATCTACTCACCCCCACAAGGACACTTTTTAATACATTTTGTATTTCCTAATGTAATGTCTTGAGCTTCTCCTATTTCTTAACGTCTGTTGGTCATCTTGTGCTTTAAAATTCAAAACATGGAAAAACTTTTGCAATGTGCCAAATTTCTCATAATCTTGTAAATAAAGACATATGGTAGTTGCAGAAAAGATTTTTTACCTGCCACTGTTTTTTAAACAGTTAAATAGGACACAATTGAAGCAGAACATTCTGACATAAATGCAAGATTTTACAAATTCTGAAGTCTTAAATACATTATATTGCAACAAAAGTCCTTGTAAAAGTACTCTTTTGGTCTAAGCACACATATCTGATAAATGATTTTTTAAAAGAATACTTGAAATAAATAAATAAATAGGAGCTATCACATTTTATTTTCTCTGTCCTAAACACTCTTCCTCTTCATGAGTTTTCCTCTTCTTACCTTGTGCAGGGTACTTTGACTGGAGCCAAAGAAAGTCAATGTCCAAAAAATTCTTTATACAAGTTTATTTTCCAGCCTCATTTATTAGAATATTTTAAATTCACTTCTATATGATTGTTCTAAAGATACTGAGGATAAAATTATGTTCAGACAAAAGATTTGAGATTCATAAATACATTTTAAAAATTGAAAGGGCCCAGCTGTAAGCACCACATTTTATTTCCTTCATGATATAAAACACTATTTTCTATAGCAGATCCAAAATTACTCATTGAAATTGAGGTCTAGTTAAATAAAACTCTCCACTCAGGTCATCCTTGTAAAAAGACAGAGTTCCTTGGATCCATTTCTGCATCAAGAGTATAAAAATTTTGATTCTTTAACTTGTGTCATGAATGCATTTATCAAAATTGCTTAGCATTGAGATGAAGTAAATATTTTAATGGCATTTTGGCAGTTTTCATGCATGCAGTCTTCAAAAATTTCAAGCCAAAATTGTTTCCTTTGTGTTTTCCTGAATTATTAGCTTAGGTTGTTCTTTTTAGATTTATTTGTATGAAACTAGTCAACAACTTAAATGAAGTTTTCAATTAATGTCAAGTAATTTAGTGCTCTAGGTACTTTCTCACCAGTGGGTGAATTAAATTCTGAATAAATGTAACTACTCACTGTTTGTTTTGACTATATAGACTTTAAATATTAGTATTACAGTTTTAAATCTTCAGACATGGATAAAAATATTTGACATCTGAAGAGCTGTCTTCTCAGAGGAAAACAGATCACTGGTCTCATGAATCACCATACAGTTGCTTATTATCTGTATCCTCTCTTACAAATAGGGAAACTAAGTTAAACTTCTCTGATAAACAGCAAAATTGAAGTCCTGTTGCATACATAATTTCAAGAGTTGAAAAGGTATATACATATTTTATTTTCATTTATCTAATTTTTAAAAATTTCCTCATTCCAGATCTCATTCTACATAAATTCCTCCAAATGCTTAGTCAAAGGTAAAAACTGAAAATTTTCACCTGTGAATTTATTTCAATATCAATTGCCATATTTCAGTTGAATATATATTTTGTTGTTAGAAGCTTTCTTCATGCTTCTATTGAAGAAAAATAATGTTACTCACAGAAGATAAAACGCTACCATGGAAAAGCAAATCTTTATTAAATAGCAGAAAGGCTGGAATTTTGCAAATGCTATAGAAAAAAATGAATTGGCATGGAGATTCAACTGCATCTGTCCACTGAACTTCAGAGGTGAAATAAAACTGCTTAATTTAATCCATCTGCTCTCTAGGATGATTCCAGTGTTAGTAGCACTGTTGTCATCCTACACCACTGCGTATTTTCAGAGAGTTTATGTTTTAATTTTTTTTCTACTAATAATATTTTTCAAAGCTGTCTTTTCAAAAGACAGATATAATTAATTTTGTTATTTTTAAATAATTTTCATTATTTTGGGAGAAGACTTGCATAACTTGCACAATAAGTCCATTGTATTAGCATTATATTTTTCATGTCAATTTGCTATTTTAAATTGCATATTTTTAAAAAGTGGAACAAATGTCCTTGCTTGATATAACACGATATATGTTTAGTATTAAGGATTATGAAACGTGGACTATTTTGACAATGCAGAATTTAACTAATAAAGTATGTTCACTCATTCAAAATGAAAATATTTTCTTCTCCATTATTTTTAAGCCAGACGTGTTTTATATTAAGGAGTTTTCTGTAAGCATACAGAATTGCAGAGGAATAATACTAGAGAACAGCGTCAAGAATTCAAGCTTTATTCCAGTTTTGGACCAATATATACTCCTAATTCACTCAGAGGTAAAGATAGGTTTATTCATTTTATGCTGAAATAAAACATATTTTTATACCAATTTCTCCTCGTACAATTTCTCAGATAATTAATTATAACTAATGCTTACAGTCAGTGAGCTACATGCACCGTGTGCTTCAAGTCTGGTCAGAGGTGATTTGAAGAAATTTCAGAAAAATCAGGGTAACCTATTAGTATTCTAGGCCAAAAGGCAACAAAATATTAACAAGTGATAATTTTAACAAGTAATGATTTTACTTCAACTTTTCCTGATCAGATTTAAGAAAACTAAAAAATAAATAAGCAAAAAACCCCTCAAAATGCAAACCAAAAAATCCCAAGATAAAACCAACCCACCAACCAACCAACCAACCAACCAAGACTGAAAGACCCCACCCCCCCAAAAAAAACAACCAATGAACCAACACCCCAACCAAAGGCAGCAAATGCAAAATTATCTGGTATATTTTTTGAAAGTTGAAAGCAACATAAACCCATGGGGAAATGGAAACTACTATGCATCCATAATTACAGACACATCTCTTACTGTATAAAAATATTCAGTTTAAAAAACAAGTTAAAACATTATTGAGGTGGCAGATAGCAGCACCCAGAAGTGAGAAGGCTTCAAGTTTAACTTTTTTCATAACTTCAGCTTCATATCTTCTTGATTTATTTGAAAATTATTTAAAATTGAATCAGCTGTTTACATAGAAAGTATCTTTAAATACACAATTTTAATCCCATCATCTTGTGTGCAAGAATGATTCCTTAGCCACCTTACTTCTGAACACAGGTACTCTATAATACATATTATATGATACATCTTCCCTTATATTAAATGCAATCTCTTTGTTTTGTTCAGGAGCTTTGTATAAGCTTCAATATGTTGTGGGATTTTTAATTAAAAGAAGAATCTGAAATTTGAAAATATTTTTTGTTATGATATAAAAAAAAAAAAGAATGCACATAGCACATTTGCCAACCTTTCAAGGTATAAAAGACTCTTTAGAATCAAAACTAAAACATTTTCAGAGAAAGTACTTATAAGTATAGCTCTTTAAGGTTGATTTTCTTGTACTTGTTACAAAATCCACCCTTGTAATTTTATTTTCCTGGATGTCGGAGTGGATGTTGATTTGTGTTTTTGGAGAAGAAATAACTTTTTGATCTTTTCTTTAGCTGGCAAAGTTTCTTAAGAGACAGTTTTTCTAGAGAAGTGATTTGATAGCACTTGATCACATTTTTCGTTTATGTCATGCATTGGTTCCAGGAATAAAACTACTAGGAAAAGTTGAAGAATACAGGTAATTTGTATTATATTGTTCTGTATGCCTCTGAGTATATGCATCCTTATATTTTCAAGTCTGAAATTTAAATTCTATGACAATGCCATTTTGTAAAGTGGAGAAGTTAATTTCACAGGAACATAATTTCATTACATTTCTTTAGTGCAGGAAGACCTTTACATAAAGGTTCTTTTTTCAGTAAGAAAGCCATTAAGCAGCAGCAACTATTTAGGATAAATTTGCTAAGCACTGTCATTTTGCCTCCTCAAATGCTGCCATATGATTAACTTAACTCTGACATAATTTCTTTTGTCTGTCTACTAAAGGTAATGTGTTTCTGAGTCTCAGGGTGCATATATATCAGTGGCTGATACGGATCCAGTCTTCCAGTCTTTATGTCATTAGACTTACTTTGCATATCCTGGCTGCTTTTTGGGCACTCTTCATGCATGTCTTGTCTCTGGGTTTTTTCATGTGCTTGTTTATAGCTCTTTCATATTCTCTCCTACTTTTGATTACTTAAAATTCAGGAAACAGTGTAGTTTCAGAATATTAATCTCTATAGATTTTAACCCACAAGAGGTTAGTTCTCTTTTCCATTAATTTTACAATACTTTTAGAACATAAAACTAATATTTAGGTATTTTACAGAAAATGCAATATCTTCAGCTCACTGTAAATTTTTTTTGTGTATTTGTTGGCTACAGATTCCTAAAACTTGTAAAAATTAAGGAATTCATGTTGACTTTTCTAAAAAGTCTAAAAAATATAATTAGAACTAGGTTTTAAATGCAGTGTATACTTATTTAAAGGTTTGATTTTTTTTTTCCCATGGGTTTTTTGGTTTTGCTAGTTTTTCCAAAGGTAGTTCTGGTTTTATTGGCTTTCTGAGCCCTGATTCCAGAAGTTAAGACATGCATTGCCTAANAATCCAAAAAACAGAAAAAAACAAAACAAACCAAAACCCAAAAACAAAACAGAGAGAAAAAATTATCAGTTATCAATTATGACTAGATGCAAATATCTGATTTAGATAAGTAAGAAAAATAAAATATATTCTTTATTGGGCTTTTGATTGTTACAAACTCATTAATTTTTGATGTACTTCATCAGAACACAATTTATTTGGATCTACAGAACAATAAGAAAAGCATGCACACTACAATCATCCAAAATAAAGACACCAACAAACACACAAAACCCCACCCCTTTCAGTTTGGCATTTAGCAGTTTTCAGTGCGGTGGGAGATGCCTACATACCACTGCCATGAACTGCAGTCCTTCCTTGTGTGCTCATGCAATATTTGGTGAATGTAACCTCTGTCTCCTTATGCATTCCTCAGTTTCATGACAGCCTGTTGTTGTGGTATCTCCAGGACAGAAACTGAATGATTATGAGCCTTTGGTAAATCTCCTCCCAAGGGTAAGTGGTAAAATCTTGCAGCTTACAATGTTCACCCCTAACTGAGTGTGCACAACAATTATGGAAAAAAAAAGGTTAATGTAATGAGAAGTTAGTCGGAAAAAAGAACCTGAAGAAATGAAGTCAACACAAGTTGATTATCTGTCTTCAGATCAAAAAAGGGACAGAAAAAAGGGTGAAGGAAGTTACCCTGTGAGTATCTTCCATGGAATTCTAAAGAGCAGGGTTAAGGCCAGGCCTTGTAAATATAGTGATTTCTTCATTTGCATTATATGAACTAAAACTTTAAAAGCAAACTGCACAGATCTGCTGCTGAAACTGAAGTTCATATGCAGCCTCCTAGTCACCATTTAATGAATTGTTTGATTCTGTCGGCTTTTAGATTTTGTATGACAGCAACCCAGGTTTTTAAAAGGAGAATTGTACCAGGAACAATGCTTACAAAAAATCCAAACAAGCAACCCCCCACCTCCCACTATGCATTTTCCCAAAGAATTAATCAAGGATTGTATTTTATTTGTTCTCTAACTATTTATCCAACAAAACAGGCAATCAAACAGCAGTATGTAGTAAATTAAGACTGATACCATGCTGAGAAAGAATATAGAATATATTTAATAAAATTGTATAATGTGTATATTATTGTTACTGAAAAATATTAGAACAATAAAACAGATACAAAAAAAGCTTATGAAAGAATCAACCCACATAAAAATGGCTAACAGAGAAAGCTCTTCTAAATCATTTCTCTGAGGCAATGCTGAAAGATAAGTTTGAACATCAAAAGAAGGGAAAGGGATAAAAAAGAAATATTCTTTGGTGAGATGAGATGAAAGATATTGACTGAGAAATACAAAAGTAGCAATGGTCTAAAAGCCTGTAGCACTTTAGCACTGTGTGTTTTGGCCAAAGCAGAGATAAGGCATGACAAACCAACTTCTGAGGCCTGTTCCAAGGATTGCAACATCTGACTTTGTGTAGAAAAAGGGTCTGAACCATTCGTCACTGCACAATGCTTCGACCACGTAACTTGGACATTTCTGGAGTATTCTTTGTGTGCTTGAGCATACTGTCTCTGTCTTGGGCGACATTGAATTAACTTTGGCAATGACATCAGCAAGCGCCGTGTGAGAGGCTAAAATGTAATAGTTAGCAGCTTAAACATTGTTAAGAAGGACTTTTTACCCATTGTGGCAAAACTGTATGAGGAAGCTGCATCCACCAAAGGCCAGCCCTCCCTGAATATGCCTCCTGAGGGGAACTTCAGGGAGTTAAGCCACCTAAGGAAACTTGAGATAAGATAAAGGTGATCCTATTGTCCAAATTATCTCAGGTCTAAGGACAAGTGAACAAGCCTGAGGGAGAATAATATATCTGTAAGAAAGACAAACCTAGTAGCTGTGCTGAAAATTAGCTCTGACTGAGTTCAGAGTGCCAACACAGGCCCACAGGCTCATAAAATACACAGAGCAGACATCTAAAAACGTGAGCTGTTTATCACCATAATATATTTGCAAAAGCATTACTGTGAAATTATATTTTAGAAACTGTGGCCAGGCTTTATTTCATCCTTATGCCTATGAGTTGGAGAAACTCGCATTTTCCATACAATCAAACTTATTATAGAGAAAAACAAACAGTTTAATGAGTAGGTGCTAGGTGAAATTTTTCACTGAGCAAATAGCTGATATTTTTGTCCTTTCTCCATTTTTCTTTTATTTACCACACCTGGGCTATAGTTTCCAACTTGGACTACTTGACATGTCAAAGAGAGTTCAGTCTATATATTTCAAGGGGTTTTTTCACTTTCATTAGGCACGTATGTTCCAATGCAAGATCCAGGTAAAAACTGAGATTTAGGAAAATTTTCTATTTTTCATGATACACAGTCCTTTTTCTTAAAACAAAAAATGAAGTGGTTGTGGATTTCTGTTTTTATTTAATCACCAATGAAGAACAATTTATAATTAAAGTATTTTTAAAACATGCAAAAAGGTTTAATGTGTTACACATCTTGAACCTAAATTGGCTAGTGACATTAGGAAGCTGCTTGTTCATTGTAATGGAAGGAAAAGTAGACTTGTGAGGGGTTTTGAGATGCTTTTCATATTTTTTGCTGCTTTTTTTTCACCAAGTAGACACTGTTGATTAAACTGTGTTCAAAATTCCTGTCTTGTCTTATAACCATTACTGGAAATAGCTGTTTTCATTCACAAGCCAGTCAACCAACCAAAAAAATAAAGAAATAAAAAGTAAAAAAAAATAATTACAGCTGTTTTGTAGATGTCTATCCTGGACTCCCTGAATACATATCTGTAGAAAGTTCTAAATAGTGGAAAAACTAAGAACAAGCATGTGTTCCAAATATTATTGCCAGACACTATTATAAAATTAATATAGAAAGTTTTTTACATTAATCAGCTCTGAATTTTGAAGCTGTCTCTTGAAATGTAGAAGGGAGGATCAGTTGTCAAAGTGTCCTTGGTCTACAACTGTCAGGAGTCACTGTCCTTTAAATGACAAAATAGCTTTGGAGTTTTAAAGAGCAAAAGCTTTATAAGGGTTATATTTTGATTGATGAGTTACATTATGACTGTTATTATAGTAGAGACCTGGAAAACTATAATAATTAGCCTGTCAGTTCAATTGTTACTCTTCATTAAAAATGAATGTGAGGGAACAATTAATCTCACGTCTTTAGCATCATTACACTGTTCTGTTACTGCAATTGTGTGCAGTTCAATATGTCAATTAATCTTCAGAACAATATTATTTTCTGATTTAAGTCTTTCCTTATTTTGATGTTGCACTCAAAGAGCAACATTAAAGTTTGAACATCCTAGACAGAATAAAATTGTTGAAACGGAACCAGAGTTGAAAATTCCACCTCAAAGTGTAAAATTAAAAGTGGATGTTATTGTTTTCCCTCAAACCAGGCCTTGCACAGCTTATTACTTCTCTGCAAGAACTAAAAAGCCAGAAGACTATTGGTGAGGCAGAAAGAGCCTAGGTTTACGCCAGCAACGGAGCAACTGGGCTACTGTGTGTCTTTCTCTACCTTCCTTATGTTTAACTTCATAATTGAGCCAAGTGGCAATGGAAGAAATTTTGCAAACCTAGAACACTCAAACCTAAATTTGAATACATAAAGTCATGCAAAGTTGTGGTCATGAGATACTGGAACTCAGGATCCTGCGTGGATAAAGCAAAACAGTAAGCAGGACCGGAACACTGATTTTCCTGAGAGTTGTTTTTGGCCTCTTCGGAGACTTCCTTGGAGGTATCCCAAGGGACAGGACTCTGAAAGTGCTGGGCCATATTCAAACTTCCTTTCTTTCAAGCTCAAGACCAGACTACCCCCATGATGAAAAATTGGACAAAGTGGGCTGAAAATCTACATGGATGATCAAGGAGCTTCTAGGAAATCCCAGCTGGAAGGAAGATATTTATGGGATGTGAACAGTGGACAGGACACATGGAAGAACTTTAATATAATATAATCATAATATGCAGAGATGTGACAAAGGCCAAGGCCCACTTGGAATTGGGTCTGACAAGGGACATCAAGGACAACAAGAAGGGCTTATGTGGCCGGCTGTGACCTCTCTTATGACTTGAGATCACTCACCCCACACATTAATGGTGGTCTGCGAATTCCTGCTCTGAAGGGCCGAGCACGCAAGGCGTGAAAGAAGACTCAAGCAGGTTGATCTTCTGAGTTCCAAGGCTGTTTATTTTATCTTATCGAAGGAATTTTCTCTCTAGCTTACAGCGGTCTGCTCTGCATCTCATTCAAGGCTCTTCTCTCGCCCTCAGGGGCTGGAGTTATCTTTTATACCCTAAATTACTTACACTTAATTTACAATTAATCACCAATACTTCATACCCACTTTACACCGTGCAGTTTTCTCTTCACCAATCCCGAGTTGGTATCCTGACCCAGAAGATGGATGCCATGAAGAAGAAGAAAGAATTTCTTACTACGCCACAAATCCTCCATTTTATGTTTAGGCCCTTAATGTAAACAATCTTTAGAAACTTACTTTTCTACTTTCTAATACACCAATTTACACTCTACTTATATTTATGGTCTTATAATTCTTCATATAAAGATGGCAACTTCTCCCATGGACTTAGATCGAAGTTACAGGTACTTTGGGCACCTTGCCAAGGCTTCTGAGCCCTCTGAGCCCCTTGCCCAGTTTCCACAGAAGCCAGGGAATACCCTGGGTTCCCATAGACTTTTACAAGTACATCAGCAGCAAAAGGAATACCAGGGAAAAGATGGAGCCACTGCTGAATTTAGTGGGTGTCCTGATAATGGAAGGCACATAGAAGCTATTGATTAAATATTTAATACTCCTCTTTGTATGTAGGACACACTGACCAAAGCACATTTCAGATGTTACTGGGGAATCATTAACAACAAAATAAATTTTGAGTAAATAATTTTTGAAATGTCAAAAGACATGAAGTTCAACTGACATGTTAAACTTTGATATTCATTCAACTCAGACGTGCATTCTGATTTTAGTTCATCAGGAAGAGAAGAAATCAATTCATCTTTTCTATCAGATAAGAAATATCTGTAAAGAAACTAACAGGTATTGTTTCCAGTGCTCAGCAGGAGACACTTTCCATGAGGGTAATATCATAAATATCTGAAGAGCTGTTGAAGAACACAGAAGATTTTGCTGTGACTGTATACATTAATCTTTTGCTCCCGTGTCTACTTGCAAAGTGAGCTGATTAAAACAGAGCCAAACTTCCTTGGCAGAACTGTGAAACACTTCATTGTCATCCAGATGAGACACCAGATAGATTTAAACTATCAAATTCAAGACCTTTCAAGTCTGTTGCTCTTTCAAATACATTAACATACATATGTGTGTGCATATATATATATATGTGTGTGTGTGTATATATATAAGAAAACTTGTTTCAGATGTGTATTCAATTTTTTTTCATAAAAAACCCTTATCTGTGCAGTATAGATGCTAGCATTTTTTGTCCTAAAATTTTCACATACGGTATGTTTATTGACAGATACAGATGTTCCAAATTAGAGCTCTTGAATAAAGAATTTGAAGTTGTCTACTGAAAAGAGATGCAGAACAAAATTAATTTTTCAAGTAAGTTCAGGTGGAATGGCATTTATCAGTTCATGTAGATGATTAAATTTAATAAGATAGCCCTTCTTTTAGGAACTTTATTCTGGTAGACCCCAAATGGAGCATGAGAGCAGCAGATTGAAATTGCTTGATGGGCTTACCTTTGTATGGCGCTTTTGACTCTGTGGAATATGGAGAAGATCTCTGAGAGGGTTTCATTTGATAAGATCAATGGAGTGAAGAAAATATTAATATATGAAGCAAAGTTCCCAAAACCATAGGAGATGATGCAGTAAGCCAGACTTGGTGAACACTTCCACCAGTAGTATATTGAAAACATTGTTGCTTCATGTTTATTACAAAAAAAGGAAGGTAATGACCTTGCAGAGAATAAGTTAAATTTGTAAAACTGGCAATATATTCAACATGTTTCTCAGCTTTGAATTAGTGGAATCACACCACAGTATTTGGAGATACAGGACAGTATCAAAGGACATATGGGGCCATGATAATGCAGATTAGGAGAGGTAGCACAGAAAACATATTTCATTTCTGCATGTAGGGCCTGAGAGACAATAAGGTAACACATGACACTACATAATTCAAAATACCTGGGTCACGATTCCTGAATCTAAAACTAAATAAGTGAATCTGTGCTCTTGATACCAGAGCCTGAAAAAAATATTAATGTAGAAAAAGAACTACTAATAAACTGAAAACCATAATCTTTTTTTTTTCTTATCTTTTTCTTTCTCTCATGATGCAGCCAATAGGTCTATGAAGCTGGGTTTGAAGTGGCTTTTTATCTGGGTAAAAATCAAAAACTTTTCTGGTATCAGATAACAATTGTTGAAAACAAAGTAATCAAAATGGAAAGACAAAAATACTTTTTGCTTAAGTAAAAATAGAAATGTAAATTGCAAATCGTCACCTCATAGTTAATGACTATGCAGGATTATACATTTTGTGCTGCTTATTTAGGAACAAACTAGTAGGAGGCTGATTTTTCAGAAAGGAATCACAGATTATTTTCTTTGACAAGTATTTTTAGCCTGGATAACATACATATTTATTGAACGTACATTGTTTGTCTGTGAATCAGGATAAAATTAAATACAGACTTCATAAAATGTACTCACTTTGAAGTAGTTTTTTTTTTAACAGTATGGAAACATTTTCTGTTAATGCAATTTTAACAGGGACGCAGTAGATATTTTGCTAAACTGTATTTTCTTTATAACACAGGTCTTGAAATTTTGCCCTTTTTTTTTTTTTAAGTCATAGGCAATTCAAATAATTAAAAATAGTCCTTACTAAGCAAATAAGCCCAGTGTTCAATTTACTGTTTGGGAAATAATTTTTAAAGTAGCTGAAATTTGAATTAATTTTGTGTTATGTCTTCATATTTCAATAAATTTGGAGTGTTTTTATTGGTTCATGTGGTTCAGACTTTCTCTAACTTGCCTTCCACAGGTGTCCTGGGGCCAGGGGAAGTTTTAAGGACATAAACTACTACCCTTACTTTCTAAGAACCAGTAAAGACAAAAATTATTAATGTATCCACTTTTTATTCCTAAATTTTTGCAGATCTGTTGAAGAGGTTGCGAGGATTTTATGTGAAGAAATATGTAATTATTTCTTTTGTCTTAATTTGCCTTTCATCTACCTTCTGTCTTTTTAAAGAGGTGTGCAAAATGACAATGAATTCCATATGAAAGGCTTGGCAGCCAGTGAAATTGATTTGCATGCACTGTCAAGTGAGTATGAAAAATGAAAGTTGAAAATGAAAGTGGTGATACATCAGCAACAAGTTCACTGAAAGTTAAATCTTTCATAATGCTATAGTGATGCAGACAGATGACTGTATAAGAGTTAAAAACTGACTATTCTTTGCTTTCTCATTTATTTCTAATTCCTAGCACAGTAAGAAATACAGTATTGAGGTTAGATGTGGATAGGAGCTATATTCTTAAATACAGTAATTTCACGACCATAAGGCGCACCTGACTATAAGGCGCACCCCCCGGGAGTCAGCAAAATTTGCAACATTGTAGATCAGATAAGGCGCACCCGTCTATAGGGTGCACTTTTTTTTTCAGCGAGGCTCCATCCCCAACTCCCCCTGCGAGGTTGCTGGCCGAGGCCCCGCCCCCACCCGGCAGCCATTGGCCCCCTGGGCCCGCCAGGACCCAATAGGGGTGGCGCCGCGGGCCCCCGGGCCTGCCTTCATCCGGCAGCCATGGGCCCCCGGGCCCGCCAGGACCCGACAGGGGTGGCGCCGC